>CM021107.1:271017390-271306409 GCA_007115665.2 Sequoiadendron giganteum
TGTTTGCATGAAATAGAGAAATTGCTATTTTTGCAATGAATTGAAATAAATTCAATAAAAATAAATCAACTCGGATAACAATAATATTCGATGTAAATGCTGATGCCAGTCTTTTATTTAGCCTTTTGTAATGATTACAAAGTAGATCTGATAGCATGCAATAAAGAAACAATATTATTTAAAAACCTAGTTTTTGTTGATTGCAGTCACCAAATGCTGAAGTAAGAGGCACGACTCCCAATGCACATGCTTTCTCCCCCTGACAGATGCTGGCAAAAGACTCCTGAAGTGCCTGCGACCAATGGTATGATGTTTCAATGCCCAAGGAGAAGGCGTTTCTCTTGAGAGAAGAAGTACGGCTCTAGGAGATGGTACGGCCCTGCTGTACAAGTACGGTTGACAGCAGCAACAACAATTAATGATAGTACGACCCTCCTCTGTGTCTTTAGATCCCAAAAATATATGCGCCTACTGAGAGATGCTCTCTAAAATGAAACCCTGAATCAAAACTCTGTCAACAAATACTCTGTGAAATTCTATGATCCCTCCTGAATGAAGAAACCTCTGTGCTGGCAATAAATCAAATGTTATTCCACACCCTTTGAATCGCTCTCACTGGAGATGGCTCGTTCCCCAATGCATTCGAGGCTGAAACCCTAAAGCTTCTGTGCTCTGCTCAAGACTTGATCAATTTTCAATTCATAAAATGACATAATGCTCGAATCCCAAGGCAAATGCACTATATCCCTCAAAAGTGCGAATTCCTTAAAGATAGGGAATTTTTAAATAATTCGACTTTTTATTCTTTTAATATTTCAATAGTTTCACTCAAATTTTTAATTATAAAATATAATTAAAAATTGGCCCCCTTTCATGATGGGCGAGCCCCTTCAGCGAAATCACTTAAGTTATAATAAAATATTATAACTTTATATTATAATCTCCCATTAATTAATATTTAATTAATTCAATTAAATATTAATATCTCTCTCATTACTCATCCGATGCCTAATCCATCTGAAGCTAATGAACACTGAAGTGATTCTGAACACTGCCAAAACCATACTATTAGAAATAGCAGGGGTCCCACACTGATTGCCAAGAACTGCTAAAAATAGCAACTTCTGCAAGAAATGTCCGAATGAGTCCGAACGAAAGTCAAATGATCAAACTCTGCCAACAGAAGTTGAGCCAAGCTCCAACGTGACCCTCTATCCAGTCTATCAGCCTACAAGGGTCGTATGATAGGCCAATCCTGTACTCCGAGAGATGTCACTGAGAAGGGGACATGACAGTGAACGTCGGAAGTAAGCATATATACACATGTATAGTATATATACGTATCCGTAAGTATAAACATATCGGTACAAGCGTAAGTGGCTAATGGACTTGCCATACGGATGTGTCGATATGGTATACGTACGTATACGAGTACATAGAGGATTATACTGCAATATACATATGTATATAAGCATACGTTCGATAATGTGGAAATATTAGTATTATAATAATATTATAATATTGTCTTGGAATTTACATATACACATATATGCACATATACATTGATAGGTATATTGAAAGTATGCTGACTAGTTCGCAATATACGTATTTACCAAATAATATGTAAATGTGTATATATGTATAAATGTAATTAAATAAGTATATATATATATATATATATATATTTAATATTACATATATATTATTATAGTTTTACCGAAATAAATATATATGTATATATAAGTATATTTAAATTATAACGTTTAAATATATATACATATATAAATATTGAAGTAAAATAAAACTATAATAATATATGTATTAATCTAATAAAATATATAGATATACTTTATATATATTGAAATAAAGTGAAATCGATATGGTAAATAAAATGAAGAAGGAATCGATTTGGTAAAATAAATACTTAACTTTATTAAGTCAATGGAATTAATCAATTATTGCATGACTAAAAATAAACTATGGAAATCGATTTGCAATGTTTGAAATATTTCAGCACTTTAAAATGCAACATATTTTAAAGGAAAGTATGCCAAACTTCATATGATGGAAATATTTCTTTGAAACATATTAGTTGACATTTGAAAATAGCGAAATATTAAGGAAGCTTTTCCCGTGAAATGGGAGAGCTTCAAACGCAGGAAGAAATGGAAGAAAATTTCAAACGGTGGAGAAGAGGAAACACCAACCAGATGGAATGTGTTGTTGCAAGCTTAACCTTGACAAATTCGCAGCAAACATGAGTCATTCTCTGTTATTTGCCAAAGAGCGACGTTTTTCCTATAAGTGGCAATTTCGAGTTTTAAGTTGAACAAGTCTTGAATTGCTGGCTCTAATGAGGTCGATTCACACTCATTTTTGATGAATAAGGGTTTAAAAACCCGCCATGTATCATATTGACTAGTTTTGGGCACTTTGCTGTCCATTCGCATGCCTCCATAAGTGGAATCCGTTGCATTATGGGCTTATAAAAGGACGCCCTACCTCTCATTGAACACACTAAAAAGACACTTGTGCAATCCGAGTTTAGTAAGTTCTTGAGCTCTCATAGATATTTATATTGCATGCATCTTCAGTATTACTGAGTCTAGAAAATACAGTGAGTTTATATCAGCATTACCGGTCACTGTGTTTATATTATTCTGAGTTTAGAGTGGAGAACTTAGGAATTTATAGCTGAGTAGGGATTCATTAGAGAAATCACATTTGAGAGAAGAATTAGAGGAATTCATTTAGAGGTAATTGCCATCATCAAAGAAGCTATTTTCAGTTGGATTCTGGAACAACATCTCTAGAAGGAAAAGCTTGGGAAAATAGGCATGGGGAAAATCTTCTTTATTCTCTGTTTTTGAACAATCAAAGTAAAAGAGTTCTTTGTGTTTTTCATTATGCATTGATTGAAAGATAGGCATAGCTGTTGACTATGTGGAAGAGGAATCATGTTTTCTGTTTGTGTTGATGAGTTTGCAATGGATGAAAGATGTATCTTGAAATGCAATGTAATTATAAGGGAAAGGAAATTGTTTATTTACCTTGCTTAAAGAGGGAATTTTAAGTATAGTAAATTATTGTGAAAAAAAGAATTGGAATGAATTGAAATAATTTTTTTGTATGAATGTTGCTTATTCTGTATGATCTCTGTATATGGAGAATACTAGAAATTAGTTAATATCTTGTTGTACCCAAAATGAAAATTTTGGCATTTTGCTTAAATTAAGCTAAACAATGTAAAAATGTCATCGAAAGTATGTTTTAGGTCAAACCAAATATGAAGTCTTTGTGGGTTTCTGTCAAGGAACCTATGGTTAAAATTTTGGAAATCGGAAAATTAGGGTTTTATGCCCCTATTTTTAGGGAAACCCTTAAAAATAGGACCTTCCCGGAAATGATTTAAAATAATTTTGATAGGTTTAATTGACTTCACGATCACAGTGATCAAGTCAGAATCATCAAAAGATATGTTTTACTCTGGTGGGTCTATTTCTATTTTTCAGGAACGAAGTTAGGAGCTCCGCAACCATTAATGGCAGATTGGATAGTACCAGGTGCTGAAAGCTAAGCTTCAAGAAATCCAACGAAGGAGCTATGGCGGAAAAGGATAAAAATGATGTCGTTCAATGAAGGAGATTCTCAAAACGAAAAAGGCCAAAATTTGGCTAACTTTGAAAGATGGACGTTTTGTCTACCAAGGCAAAACACAGTCTACAATTGAAAAAGGCGCCCTTCTTGAAGAAAGGCGCCATTGGATCTCAGAGGGAAAATGTAATCACCTTGCATCTTCAGATCATTCATCTCCTTCATGTTTGTGCTGGCTCAACAACGCAACCATCAGTCAGATCATCTGATTCAAGAATCATTGGCCAATCGTCAGCGAGGTATGGAGAATCTATAAACAATGAAGATGCCAAATCAGAGAGCTTCAAGCTAAAAGTGCCCCTGCTGGTCAGGGGCGCCCCTCAGTTCAAGGTATCAGATGAATCCATCAACAACTGCTTCATACATGACATCTTTTCAGCTTCCTCCTAGCTATGTGATCAATCTGACAACAGGTTCACTAGACACGCCAAACGATCACATGTTGAGATCAAGAAGAAAAAGCCGAAAAGGAAGAACTGAAAGGACAAGCCAAAAATTGGCTAAGGACAAAGGAAAAGCACCCCTCTTGGAGAAAGGCGCCTTTTCTTTGAGGCATGCAGATGCAGCCTGAATGCTTACTGCTCTCCAAAACAATCTTCTCAGCTATGATCAATCTCAACAACGAGACTGTCAACGAAAGAATCCGACAACTGAATCATCTAATGACAGAGATCAAGGCAAACAGTTTTCAGAGTAGACAAAACCAGTCAACAAGCTAAAAGCGCCCTTGTCCAGCAGGGGCGCCCTTGAGTTTGAAGGACATAAACTCACTATCATCAACTGAGAAGTCAGTCATCCAGTGTAGGACCGAGTTGGTTACCCGATGCATCGTCAAGCAGAGTCATCTGACTAATCCATCAATGGGAAAGTTAGATCAAAGCACGGAGGGTCTAAAAGGTCAAAACGAAGAACAGTCAATGAAAATTGACTTAGGCACAACCAAAAGCGCCCCTCTTGAAGAAAGGCGCCCCTCATTCTGGAGGCTCAAACTCAGTTTTCTGAGTTAATCTCTCCCAGGCATATCTCGTCAAACTGATCCCATCTCAACAACGAATCCGTCAGCAACTTCCGAAGATCGACTAAGTAGCCAGGATCGAAGATCAAACAGAGGCACTTCAGCCTACAAAAATGATCATAACTTCAAAAAGGATGCCTAAGAAAGTCAAAAGCAAATGTTGACTTGAGTTAACAAATTTTGGAGGCAAAAAGAGGCCAAACACTCCACAATTAGTGGAAATCACCTTTTTGAACTCCAAATCAGGCTCAATCATGAGTTGGATGCCCAATTGATGCTTGCAACTCCAAATTGACTTATCAAAGCATCTAGGCATCCATTATTCATTATTTCTTTGCAGGTTGAGGAGCTCAAGAACAGATATTTTTCTTCTCCAACATTTTTGAAGATCTAACAAAGGGGTTTTCACCGTTCTTCATATTTTTGAAGATTTGTTGCACAAAGGGACTATTTATTAGAGTTTACATCAAAAGGCATAATTCTTCTAGATTGAAGACCAATAACTTCCAATCCACCTTCTGTCTACTTCCTCTATTTCTATCTAAAATTATTGCATGTCCGAGAAAACGACAGATAATCATACATCTGGCCAACTGGGTATGATCAGCACAACTTTTTTGACCAAACCCACATGTTGGATTTTTCCAAAAAAAGTAGCCTTGTTGCCCCTATTTTTTAGGGTTTTCGAAAAAAAGTCATAATTTTGAAAATCAAACAAATTGGGTTTGTTCAGCTTTGAAGCACAAACAAAACCCATGTGTTGGATTTTTCCGAGAAAAATCACTTTCTAGTGCCTCGCTGCCTCTACCACTGAAGGGCTCTTGCATGTCATAGAAAAACTCGTTTTTCCGAATTTCTGATGATCTGGGTTTGTTTAGAAAATCATTCTCAATGAAACCCATGTCTCAGAATTTTTTGTAAAAATTACCCCCAGCGAGGCTATTTTTAGCAGTTCCAGAAAAAGTTGTCCGAGCAGTATTGTGTGCACAGTCAATCTTCAATATTTTCAAAACACAGTTCTCCCAAGATGAATACAAGACCAAAATGGTCTTACTCCATTATTTTCTGAAAATGACTGGCACCGATCTGCGTCGGGCACACCTAGAGGTCAATCTGGATAAATTGACAAGCACAGACACAAGTCCATAGGTTCCATAATGGTTTCACCTTGTATATTTGATTGCCTTCCAAGGCTAGTTTAGAGGATTGTAACCGTTGGAATTTTACATATGCAACAAGTTCATGTGCATTTCTCATGGTTGGAATGATCGTGATCAAACTTCGTGGTTTCATCATCAAGCTTCGCGGTTTCATCATACAACACTCTTCCATTGAGAAAGATCGAGGAAAATGTCAAAGCTGCAAAAGAACGCGGAAGGTAGTCATTCCCAACACAGAGCCGCCACCAGTTAATACTACACTACCTTCCATGTCAAAATGGAAACATAGACAAAAAGAAAATGAGTAACCCTCCTAAGGGAAGCAAAATGAAGGAGGTGCATACATCAAGTTGTTGATAGGCATGTAATGGCCTCCGTATAAAGAAGTCAACGAATGAACAAAAGCATCGTTGACCAATGATGATGAGGTGTCAAACACCTCAAAAAGGACGTCCTACCCTCCAAAATAGCAATAAATACGACTAAAGTTAACTTGACGCCCCTTTCCAAGTTGACTCCAGATCTCCACAGATCATGCATGTCAGATCCCATTGATCTAGGATGTCTAATTGACTCCCACGATTTGTGGATCTCAGATCTCCTTTAAAGGTGGATGTCTATTTGGAGACACATTTGTAATTGTAACTTTACTTTTAGTTAGGTGTCAGTCAACCGAGGTAGACTCCCAGTTTGACTTTTGTTTAGTTTCAGTTAATTGAAGTAGATTTCCAATTAATTGCTTGCTCACCTACTTTTAGACATAGGAATAAATCTTGCTGATTGGCAAGAACTGTTTGTTAACTCAAGGAGATTTTAGGGTTGCCTACTCCTTTGAGTTTCTATAAATAAGAGCCTTAGGTTCATTATTTGTTTAATCTTTATTTGCTAAGCAAAATTGTTGCACCATTGTTGCCAGTGTTAGCTTGTTTATATCTGTTCACTCTTGGATGAGAGTTCGTTGGTTGATCGCAATTGTGCATGATTTCGTGCCTTTGCTGTCCCAACCTTTGTAATTCTTTGGAGAAGCTTGAAGAAATAAATCAGATGGCGCATGCTTGCTTGATATAAATACTTGAGTTCTTTCAAAGTCTTGTTTTCAAATAGTGTATTGTTTCAATCTCCTCCTTGGACAGGTGTCGTCGCCTCCTTGGATATTTTGTCATCGATCATTATCGTTTGATTTTATTTAATAATTTGTCTTGCACCCTACACTTTGGACAGGTGTCGTCACCTCCTCGGGAATCCTGTTAGACAGGCCATCGTTCCTTGTTGTTTCTAGTGAGTTGTTTCCAAGCCTACACCTCGGATAGGGATTCCTCCTCCTTGGCAAGTCTTAGATCTGGTTTACCGTAACGAGTGTTTACTTGTATCGAGCCCTATCTTGGTCTATATCCGAGAGTTCAGAGCCTCGCCCATATTCCATTGAGACAGAGGATTCAAGTGATCCAACCCATCCATTTCGCTCCTACGCCCTCATGCTCTGTTTATCTTGAGGAGGTAGGATAGTTTAGAAGCTTAGTTAGTCGTAGTTAAGATCTGCGGAAACTAGAGAAAAACTTAACTACGACGCATTGTGTTTGTGCACCCTTGTGTCCTGCCGCTGAGTAAAAAAGATAGGAACCTTAGTACACCCCTTTTTTACATTAGAAAATCAGCAAAGAGAGATCTTCCTCTCTATAATCCAAAGAGCATGTACTAACACACTTGCAATAGCTGTCCGTTTCCAATAAGCACTCCAGAGGTGCTAATTGAAACGCCAACATATCTATTAGGACCAAAATGAAGGCAGAACCAAGTATGGTCTTAAGCTTAAGTTATTATATTAACTGAGACAAGCTAAGCACTCCTAGGATAGAGATTTTTGGATTAGGGGTTATGTTACAAGACACTTGTAGATTGTTTCGTTTCTAAGTAGATTGTTTGAAGGTAGGTTGTCTAAAACAGGATATACCTATCTTGTGTAACTATTTGAAGTAGATTGTTTAAAGGTAGGTTATCTGAAACAGGATTAACCTATCTTGTGTAATTACTTAGTAGATTACTATGTTGTAGGTTAATCTGGGATAAAAGATTATCCAAAAGTAAAGGACGATACCTATGCGTAGTGTAAGATAGCCTTAAGTCAAATCAGCCCTGAGTAGTGTATATGATAGATGACCTTCATTCGAAATACTGAATGAGAATAATTTGGCCAAAGTAGTGAAATGTACGACATCCACTTAGATGTGAGATAGTTGAGACTACACTGTCAATTCATTGTGATCCTTGTACTAGTATGAGATTGTGAAATAGCAAGGTTCTAGTTGTGAATATGACACAACACTATGCTCAGTTGGGTTGTCGCAGTCGGATACTCTACCAATCTCTTTGTTTGAAGGGAGGGCCATCTATTGAATGATAGATGTGTGGGGGACTGCATTATTAATCCGTGGTTGGCGGAAAAGCGCCCGAGTGATGCTTCTCCTCCACAACAGGCGATGGATACACCAAGATTTGAAAGGAAAGGAACCTGGACCGTCTTACTACTATTTGTGCAAAAGCTTACGAGATATGTATGTAATTCTTTTACTTTTGTACTTTGATTTATATTTGCAATGAAAATGGAATTCATGTGGAAATATATTGTAACATGCATGTATTTATCAATAAAGAAAGGAGGGATTTTATTGTAATGTCTTTGTTACTTGTTACTTTTATATGTTTGAAGTGAAATGTGGAAATTTTTTGTTTTACCGAAGGATTGAGTCGTTACACACATACTCCAACTTCACCTCATTCTTTGCAACTTTTTTTCTCATAAAGTGATACCGGATAGATATATGCTTTGTTCTTGAATGCATCACTGGGTTCTTTGAAATATTGATAGCGCTTGTATTATCACACAAGGTAGAAATAGGTTCATCATATGATGCTTTGATATCCTTCAATGTCTGCTTCATCCATAACAGTTGTGTATAACACGATGATGCTGCTTCTATATACTCTACCTCTGCAGTAGATAATGACACTAAATCCTGCTTCTTACTCAACCAAGACACCAATCTACTTCCAAGAAAGAAAGCACCTCCACTTGTACATCTTCTGTCAAATGTACAACTTGCCCAATCTGCATCTGTATATGCACTCAAGGAGAAATTAGTATCCCTAGTGTAACACTCTAACTATCCTACCGCTAATATAAGGTTAACCAACCAACTAACTTCAATTTTCAGTTCAGCTGGAAAGAAATGTCTAACTGAATTAACGAAAAAGAAGCATCCACTGATTTCCAATAACAGAAATGCAAACGAACATTAACTAACTTTTCCAAGCTTACAAATAAAATTACAACTGATCAATCTTTAAGCTAAGTAACCTTTTCAAATATTACAGGAGAGAGAATGGTTTCAAGAGTTTACAGATAAGAAGCTGAAGCATTTGATCTTGACATTGTCACCAAGGAAAAAGAGATATCATCAGGGGCTTTACCGCCCATCCGAAGACCTACTAGTCTCCCGTGTTCCTTCAACTGAAGGAACCCGTCCCTTCACGAGGGAGTTAACAAGGATCACTTTATCATCATGCCTCTGAGCTCGGTGTCAAGGACCTATACCTCCTGATCGATCCTTACTAAGGGTACCTCCCAACTAGAAAGGTCACTCTGATCAGTGGTATATCTGGTACTTGATAGCTGACATATGCCGAATCTAGCATCGTACCTTGGCCAAGGATTTAATATTTAACAGGCACTCCTGTGCCGTCAGCACTCTCACCTCTCGCTCGACATGATTACATTTGTCTCAAGGTTTTAATTATAATGTCAGGTTAGATTTTCACTTCTTTTAAATATATTTATATTCCAAGTTTGATCTTGCAACAAGGGTCTTAAATCAGACATATTCTTTCAGATTGCAGAGAGGAGGAAAAGGTTATTGGGCTCAACCAAACACATTCCTCTCAAGGGATCATAAGCATAATTTTATTTGCAGGAGAACTTTAATTCAGTTCTCCGCAAAAGTTTTCTCAATTAATTTCCTCAAAGAAACTCAAGGCAAGGCTTTCCTACAGGACAATTTCGAGTTCAAGTAAGATTCAAGCTAAAGAAAATATGAAGAGGATAGTAAAATTGGCCCCTCTCAGGTTGACCAAGACAGGTTAAAGAAGGGATTAAATGGAGCATAAATTCAGAAGAAGTGCAAAAAAAACAAAGTATTACCTTGGAAAAAAGAATGAAGAATGGTGAATTTTCGATAGGAGACCAAAGTATTTTCCCCATCTCCCATGAAACTCCCTGCCAAGAAGCTCTTCATCTGCCCACGATCTTGGGCTTTCCAAAATGAGGTGGCGTGAACGGGAATTCTATTTTTCCCCCAAAAACATCGATTCACAAGATTCAAAATAATTAATTTCCATTATATCCATTCAATGGTTTTCCCCATTTCAAAAAGACGATACCAACTTATTCTTTATTATTAAATTAATATTTAACATCCTCTAGCCAAAATTACTTGCAATTATATTCCAAGATTGATTCACTCAACTAGAGGATGGAATTGAATATTTTAACTATCAATTATAGAACAACCAATTGAAATCTCTTATAAGGTTGATTATTGATTTATATATAATTTTAAATTGACTTATTTAATAAATAATTATATTAAATTATTAATGGCCAAGTTACAACTTTGATTCCTTGTCTTACACCGACTCATGGCGAGATGACAATCTCCGATCCTCTGTTAACCACTACCTCTCCCTGATGACATCTCCTTTTCCCGTCGTGGCGTCGTTAGTCCTGAATCCACTGACAAGTATTATGGTTAGATTGTTCACAACGGCTATATATAAATATGCATTTAAATATAATCTCATGAACACATTCAATTTCACATGAACAAGAAATTCACTTGCAAATGAAAAGATCGTTAACTTACAGTTACGATAAAGGAACTATCTATTCCATTCACAATTTCACATTCATATGAAATCAGTTACTTGCAACTAACTTTGCATCTGAAAATACATAACCAATTTCATAGTCTCAATGTAAGGGATGTAACACTTAGGATACCATAGACCAAAGCCAAAGTGCCCTTCAACTATCTAAATATTCTCTTCACTATTGCCACATGTGATTCTCTAGGATCTTCTTGAAATCTTGCTACAAGACACATTGCATGCATGATATCCGGCCTAGTAGTAGTTAGATATAGCAGTCCAACAATCATTGATCTATACTTTCTCTGATCTACCTTAGGAGATTCATCATTTTTTCTTACTTACAACCAGTAACCATGGGAGTACACACTGGTTTAAACTCCTCCATTCCAAAATTTTTCAACATTTCCTTAACATACTTTGATTGTGAAATGAAAATACCTTTTTCTGATTGACTGATTTTTAGCCCAAGGAAGAAATTCATCTCCCCAATCATTGCCATCTCAAACTCTTTCTGCATCTCTTTTGCAAACTTCTTGCACATGCCTTCATTTCCTCCAAATATTATGTCATCAACATACACAACCACAATTAGGATTTGATCTCCCTCAACCTTGAAGTAAAGGTTGCTATTTTCTGTACCCTTTTTGAATCCTTGCTGCAATAAGTACCTGTCTAATCTTGTATACCAAGCTCTAGGGGCTTGTTTGAGCCCATATAAGGCCTTCTTTAACCTGCAGACCATATCACCATCATCTGATAACTGAAAACCTTTCGGTTGTTCAATGTATACCTCTTCTTCCAACTCACCATTCAAGAATGCAGACTTGACATCCATTTGATACACTTTGAAGTCTTTATGTGCTGCAAAAGCCAAAAATATTCTAATGGCTTCCATCCTTGTCATTGGAGCAAAAGTCTCTTCAAAATCTACTCCTTCCACTTGAGAGTAGCCTTTACACACAAGTCTAGCCTTGTTTCTAACAACTTTTCCACCCTCATTCAATTTGTTTTTGAAAACCCATTTTGTTCCTATCACATTCTTGTTTGCTGGTCTTGGGACCAATTCCCAAATGCGATTCTTCTCAATCTGTCCCAACTCTTTTTCCATAGCTTTGATCCAATTCTCATCTTTGCATGCTTTAGTTACTGTCTTACGTTCTATCTTAGAAAGTAAACAAAAGTTTACTTGTTCCTTTGTCATAGCAGCTTTTGTTCTTGTCAACACACCTTCGCTCTTATCTCCAATGATTTGATCTTTAGAGTGATTCTTTTGCACATACTTAGGAGTCTTAGGGATCTTTTCTGGAGCTTCTTCCTCTTCAAATGTCATCTTCTTTTCTTTCTCTTCTTCCTTTTCTTCTTCACTACAAGGGGGTTCATTAGATTCATATCCTTCTATCAATATTGAACTTTGTAGTGGTTCTTGATCCACTTTGACACTTGCACTTTCAACAATCTTCTTCAGCCTTTTGTTATAACCATAGTTCCACGGAGTTTCTTGACAGAGGGATGTGGGGACGGGTTTCGGGGATCAGGGGACCATGGGCCTAAGTTTGGGTAGGCGTGGGGATGGTGGGGAGATGGTGGCGGCAGGGCACTAATTACATATGGTACTTGAAAAAATAGTTATAAAAAGATGAATAAGTATAAGAATTATACATCTTGGAGACAACTAGGAGTCCCATAGACATCTTGAGGACAACCTGATGTTCTTGAAGTCCTAGCGGCATCTTGGAGACAGTGATGTTGGTGGTGGGATGGTGGCATTGGTGGTGGGCTAGTGGGGGCTCGTTTCCCCCAAGTCCCCAAGTCTCTGAGATGAGGATTTCTAGGAAACGTGAGGTTTTTTGGGGGGGACGCATCCCCGTGGAACACTGGTTATAAAATCTATATGCCCTGTTCTTTGTAGAATATCCAAGGAAGATTCCTTCATCAGATCTTGCATCAAAATTTCCTAAGTTTTCTTCATCTCTCCTAATATAGCATTTACTTCTAAACACTCTAAAATATTTCACAGTAGGAGGTTTTCCATACCATAACTCATAAGTAGTCTTTGAACTATTCACTCTTGCTTGCCCTCTGTTAAGTATGTATACTGTAGTATGAATTGCTTCTTTCCAACAGACTTCTGGTAGATTTGCTTCCTTCATCATGGTTCTTGCTGCTTCTTGAATTGTCTTATTCTTCCTCTCCACAACTCCATTCTTCCGAGGAGTCCTAGGAGCTGACAAATGTCTCTTTATCCCATGAACTTCACAAAAATTGTTAAACTCAGTTGAAGTAAACTCACCACCTCTATCAGACCTTAAGCACTTCATTTTCAAATCCATTTCATTCTCAACCATAGATTTAAATGCTGTAAACTTATCTAGAGCTTCTGATTTTTCTTTGAGAAATGTCACCCAAGTCATTCTAGAATAATCATCTATTAATAACATGAAATACATGTCACCTTGAGAGCTTCTTATTTTGGTAGGTCCACATAGATATGTATGCACCAACTCCAAAGGGCCTATAGTAGAGTATTCTTTAGTCTTGAACCTCTTCTTTGTTTGCTTTCCAAACTAACATTCTTTGCAGATTGCATTGATAGACTTTGTAATCTTTGGCAGATCTCTCACAACATTAGTAGAATTGATCTTCACTAGGCTGTCAAAATTGATGTGACCCATTCTTCTATGCCATAGCCAACTTTCATTGATTTGAGACATAAAGCACTTAACATCACCACCTTTGAACTGATAAACACTACCTTTTGTCCTTGTTCCTGCAACAACCAAAGTACCAAAACTACCTTTTCTGATGTCACAACCATCATCTTGAAACACCAAATTGTATCCTCTGTTACACATTTGTCCTACACTTAGAAGATTATGCTGGAGACTCTTGACATAAAGAACATCATTTTCCTTATGCTTGCCATCAAAACTAATTGAACCTTTTCCACAGATCTTAGTAGATGTTTCATCACCAAACTTAACAAGACCACCATCATACTTTTGAAGTTTAACAAACTTACTCTTATCACCTATCATATAGTTCGAGCATCCATTATCAATTATCCAATAGTTTCTTTCTTCTCTTGCATGAAAAGCAGTCACCATATTTCTTTCAACTTTGTGATCTGTTTTCGGAGCACTTTCCTTCACACATTTTTCAAAATTAGTAGAATTAGTTCCAACATTTGAAGCCATGAACAAGCATTCATCACTGTCTTCATCAAGATAGTTTGATTCCTCATCATCAGATACACCATTGTCTTTCTTAGCATAATAACTCTTCTTGATAGATTTACCTATAAGATCCTTATGTTTGTCATTTGCAACTTTGATTGGACATTTAGAAGCATAATGACCTATCTTTCCATAATTGAAACACTTAAAGGGTAACTTACCTCTATATTTGCTAGTGCCCTTTTTAAGCTTTCTTACAAACTTTGCTTCCACCTCATCAAGATCATCTGGCCCTGATTCATCATCCTTCTCTGCCTTGCTGACTTTAAAAGAAGTTTCTTTCTTTGTAGCATCTTGACCGAACTCTCTCAATTCATAGGAATATCTGGTCTCTAGAATATTGATCTAAATTCTGAGCTTCCTCAAAAGCAAAAACTTTAGAACTATATGTATTAGGAAGAGTTCTTAGTACCTTTTTCACAACTTCACTTTTTTCTAGCTTACCATGTAAAATGCTCACTCAATTTTTTCTTGATTTTAACACCAATTATAATGCAACACGCACCCATTAAGGTTAGCTCCAAAACCAAAACAATGCGGAATAGTAACTCTAACCAAGAATGCGCCCTAAGACCCAATGAGGGAGGAGGGGCAGGCATATGGTCAAAGGATCCCTAGGATCTAAATAACTCAATAACTGAAATTAAATGCGTTGTCCTCAATTTTGAATTTTCAAAATTGGACAACTCATATGAAATTTTGCCTAAATTTTCTTCATAAATCTCTATGGCATGCATTTTGAGGCAGCAAAATTCTCCAATTGAATTGTGTAGCCATTGGTCTCCTTCCTATTTTGCCTTGTGTGAAATTTGGGAACATTTCGACATGTTTTTCCCCTTGTTTTGTCCAATTTCGGGATTTTTGATCACTATTGCAAGTAGGGACCTTTTGGCCTCAAGGCACGTATTACGAGGTACAAAGGTTGGGCACTTTAAGTTTTGGGTCTATAGTCCTTTTGGCCAACATTTTTTATTCACTCTCATCCGTTTTCGTGGAATTTTGAGTCATTTTTGGTGTGTATTTGGTGAATTTTGGGTTTTGAAGACCTCGCTGCAAGTTTGGGGGTTTTAAATTGTAAAATGCAAGTGATACTTTTACTTGCAATCAAGTCCCCAAGACCCGATTTCACTTATTGGATTTTTGAGTCACTCTTGTGTTTTGTTGTTAACTTGTAATAGGGGTCCCAAGATCTGATTTGCAAGTAAAGATTATAAAAATTGGTTTGTCACTTGTAATGGGGGCCTTGAGACCCGATTTACAAGTGAGAGCACTTTTCCACTTTAAAAAAAATTCATGTAACTTGTAATGGGGGCCTTGAGACCCGATTTACAAGTTGAAGGTTTTTTAAAAGGTTAACTTTTTATATGTCACTTGTAATGGGGGCCTTGAGACCCGAAATGCAAGTGAAAGCACTTTTTAGTCATTTTATAAATCTCATGTAACTTGCAATGGGGGTCTTGAGACCCGAAATGCAAGTTAGAGGCTTTAAAGTTACTTTTTATTAATATGTGACTTGTAATGGGGGTCTTGAGACCCGAATTACAAGTTGAAAGGAAAAAGTCAAGTTTATCACTTGCAATCAAGTCTTGGAGACTCGATTACAAGTTCACATAAGAGAGTTTATGTTTTGAGATTACTTGCATATGGTCTTTAAAGGCCTGACCCATTTGAGTTTGGGAGTTTATCACTTGTAAATTTTACTTGTAATAATATTTTTCCACATTGCAAGTAAGTCACTTTTCACTTGCACTTGCAGTCAGCCTTCTAAAACCCGAAATTGAGTTTTGGCCCCATTTTTGCAGCCCTTTGTCTTATTCTCGTTAGTCCTGTTTGCACACATGACCTACCAAATCAATAATATAAGGCATGGGCCTTATTTTTCAAGCAAATTCCAAGGCTGGAGAATGATACAAAGAAAGAACAACAACATGACAAAGCTACAAAAAGGAAATTTCAAGTAACATGATCTCTTGTATGTTTTGAAATCATTTGCAATGTTGGTTTCCAGACCTGAAATTGCTTTTATCAGCAACTTGTAATTTGTTTTATCAACTTATAACTTGTGAGCATATGACATGAGGACTTCATTGATAGAGGATGACAACAAAATATGTTGTTCTATGTCGAGAGATAGTTATATCAAGTTGCAGTACAGATTTCTGAAGATGAAGACGGTCCTAGTGATGTCGAGAGAGCTAGGAAAGTGACAAAGCCATACAAGGAGTTGAATAAGTGACAAGAATGTTTGATGGGCAATATAATGCTTTCAAGACAGAGATGGAAGAATGTTTTCCAAACAGCGGCATGAAGATCCAATCAAGGATGATGTAGTTCAAGTCGTGTCTTCGGACCCTTAAAATAGTTTCAATTGTGTACTTGTAGTTTAGTTTTGACAAATTACATGTAAAATGGAAAGCTTTAATTACATGTGATAGTATCACTTGTAAAGTTGTAAATTGTAATTACATGTAATTACATTATAAGTCAAATTACAATAGGACTTGTAATGTTGAATAAGTCAACTGCAGTTAGTTAGTGGTTGAGAGAATTTCTCAAGTTTGTTGGGATCCTCCCACCTTTTTCTCAAAGCTTCTCTCCTATAAATACTTGAGGGGGTTTATTGTAATATTTATCTTTTGGTAATGCAACAAAACTCTACTAGTTTGTATGTGCACTCTAAGACTTTGAGCTTAGATGTAAATCAGATTACAGTCAATTAAAAGAGGCAAATTGATTTCAAACTTTGTGTTGATTCAAGGTGTTATGTGACAACATTTTCTGCATATTGATTGTGAGTTTTGTGGTGTTATACAAGAGGGATTCAAGCTCAATTTTGCAGACTTTAAGCTATTTATTGCGTTTGAAGTTTTAGATTGGTTTTTAGATTTGATACTGCAGACTTTGAGCTTTTTGTCATGTTTGAAGCTACTGTAGAACACTCAAGAAAAGGGGGTAACTTGCAGACTTTGTGCTGCTTTTATTTTCTATGTTTGTGCATAAAAAGTGCATCATGTAATTAGACTTTGAGCTGCTACATACTATACTTGGTTACTAGAAAATCATCTAAAATGGTTGATAGGAGAGTAGGTTGTCAAAGACTTTGTGCTTTCAATTTGTTTTCTTGTCTCGGAGGAGCAACAGAGGATTTTGTGCCTTTTTGGAAACTTTGCTTCTTTATTTGTTTACTTCAATAATCATTTATGCTTTCAACTGTGATTCTTTTCTGAAATTAGAAAAAAGAATAAGTGTCTTTTCTGAAAAGAGAGAACAAGACAGAGTTTCACCCAAATTTAGAGTAGATTTATAGTTAGAGTTTATTTCTGAATTGTTAAAATAGAAAGCAAAGGGGGAGCCTTCCCTTTGAAAATAGGAGAGTTTATCTCATGTATTGTGGCTGAAACCACAATTTTGTATGCTTTCCCAAGTATACAAAATTTTTACCCAACAGAATGCAACTGAAAGAAACTCAACGCCAAGAATGTTCACCAAGATCCCCGGAAGACGAGGTGATAACATATGGCGGAGTACTTATTACAAAATTGAAATGAACTTAAACGGATAACCAACCATGAGAGATTTTCCACACTTCCACTAAAATAGTGGGGGGAATAAAATTACAAATAAACAATTCAGCCGCTACGGCAGGCATCCACTTAGGAGTGGGGATTCAACACTTGACAGTGGGTATAAGAGAGCTTAGACAATCCGTTTCTCCACATTGGTGGTATACCATCCAGGGGTGCTTAAAGTGAAATTAAAGAAATAAATGCAGCAATAATAGACTGGAACAATACTACTATTTACAGTTTTACAATATGAAAAAGAGCTGCAAATTACATGAATATTACAATAACTTTCAAGCACAAAGATACTGGATGATTCCACATTAAATATCTACTAAAATTGATGAAGAAAAAACTAGAAATTCAAATTGAAACAAGTCTGATATAAAATCTGCAATTCTAGAAATGAATTACCAACAACTGCAAACTCACTTAAATGCTCATAACTTCACCAAATTACCTCTGAATTGATTGAAATATTTTGCAAAGGCTCTCTAGGAGTATGGCGCCCAAGAACAAATCAGAAAACAACATCAAATCCTCCTCATTTATTTGACACGAATCCCAATGTGCTCTAAGAGGGTACAACCTAGTTGGAATGGTGATTTTTCTCTTAAAAATCAGGTTCTTTGAAATTAAATCTCAGCTTTCATGGAAAGAGTCGGCCATGGTCAACAATCACATAGCACAAATGCTCAAAATGAAATAAAATTTATTCACGAAGGTGCTAACAAAATTTGATTTCAGTTGTATGTGAACCAACAACATTAAAATTGGAAATTCTCACCAATATCTTCACTTTGATGCACAATATGCACTTTTGGATGAAGCACATTCTCAAACAACCATCTAGGGTACCATAGTTTTAGGCCTGAAGAATGGAGTAAACTTGCTAAGCTTTCCCTTAGCCGGATTCTGAAATTAATTCAGTAGCATAACTTTACAACAATTTTCTAAGATAATGAATGAGAGAGCAAAGACCTTCTTTTATAAGTTTTGAGGTGACCCTTCAACTTCTCCATAAAAAACTCCCTTTCTTGCTCTTGAAAATATTTTAATTTTAAAAATATTTCTTCCCTCTTATTTTGGCGTCCAAACTTTAGAGAGTTAATAAACTTTTAATAAAATAATAACCATCTCCAAAGTGGCGTCCCAACCTTAAAATAATTAACTGACTTTAGAAATATTAGATATTTCTTTCATGAGACGTCCTCCCTTTTATGACCACTTTTTAAAAAAAACTTGAAGTTATTATGCTAGGTCAAGGTCATAAAAATATTAAAATCATTAAATGATTTAAATAAATCATTTATTCACAAATGCACCTCAGAAAGCCAAATTAGGGAAAACTCAACTGCTCCGGTCAAAGTGAAAAGCATACTGTGCTGCTGTCAACTGGAGTCCTGCTAAAAATAGAACTTACTAAAAATAATAAATTCTGAAATGTTGCTCTGCTCACTTTGCATGTCATACCATTGCGAAGCTCTCAGAAAACCAAGAAAGAATCCGCTGTCCAAATCTCGAAACTCCAATGCGTTGGCTAAAAATAGCAAGTTCCGAAAGAGGTTGTCTGATGGAGATGCATGTCACACCATTCTGAAGCTCTCCAAAAACCCAGAAAACATCACCAAACATGCATCAAAAACTTATACATGCAAACCCTCAAAACTGCTCCAAAATCCCAATAGCATAGGAAAGCCTAATTTTACCTCTGACAAGCCTACAGGCTTCCGGAAATAAGCTATCAGGCATTGAAGGGCGAATGCAAAAAATGGGGACATTACATTCTGCCCTTCTCAAAATTGCTTGTCCTCAAGCAACTCAATTGGCATTCCAAAATCACTATGCCAAACCAACTGAAACTGAACATGATCCCAGGGTCCCAAATCAACCTAGGAGATCGATAGCACCAACTGATGTAAGCACTGCACTGCTGGATGCCAACACAAGAGACCACTAAATGAAAACTAATTGAAACACAATGGGATAAAAAACTCCAGAAAGCCAACATTGGCTTCCCCATCCTCAACTGCTAAATTGTAAACCCAAGTGATTCTAGGATTCCAAATCATTCTCAGGAACACTACTCCTCTAATCCGTTGTGCTACTCTGATAACATCAAGGTGGAGCAACATAACTCTATCCACAAAAGATGAAGCACCAAACATGTCAGTGCCCGGGTCCTATATCATTCTGTAGGACCTCCAAACCTCGCTGTCATAATTCTGATCAACAACAAAAATATTTTCAAACAAGTCACCAAACCAATGCCAAACAACGAACTATGCTCCATACTCCATCTTAATCCAAAGGGATATACATTGATTGGAAAGACTCCGAGAAATCTTCACATTTTTCACTTCATGAGCCTTAATTTGACAAATCAAATCAACTAATAACTCGTTGCCCCAAACAATAATGTATGAGATGTTATTATGAATTCCACTATTTATTATCAAAGAACAACCCATATCTGAATTTTGACTATACTGAATCATTCCCTTGCTTAGTTGAGGAAAACTTTCAGTCCAAATAAGAGATGGAGAGACCTGAAATTAAACTAACCAACTATCAAACAAGTCTGAAATAATCATCTTGAGATCCGATTTTTGAAAAATCAGCATCCAAGAGGGTAGACAACAGCTGCAACAAAAGAATTTCTCATCAATTTTGACATAGCTGCTCATGAACAAGGCTGGTGGCACTTTCAACAAGGGTCCCCATGCCACCACAAACCAACTTCTGATGATCAGAAATAAAGAATCAATGGCCAATAAAAAAGGAGGCAGCAAACATAAAACTGAAATTTTGACACTTACCACTCCATCCAACCTTCTTTTTATGCATACCCTTCTTCATAAGAATATACTTGAGATCCCAAATACTGATTTTCAATTGAAGACTTTTCCCAACACAAAAGCCAATAATCACAACTACATTCAAAAGACAATGTGTTGGTTTAACCCCTTCAAAATTTTCAATATTACCTTGCCCAATAATGCCAAGATCCCAAACCATCAGCAATGAAGAACCATTTCTTAGACGGAGAACTGTTCACATGAATCGTTTGATTTTCTCGTTCCATCTGAATAAACACTTCTTGGAACTCCAAGAAGTAATCATCAAACCTAAGTTCATTGAAAAAGTTGAATCCAAAATCTTCTGTCATATATTGCTGGAAAGATTCCATGAATCCTTCATTAAATATAATTCTGGAATCAGTTATTCTAAGAGAAGATGGAGACAGTGTGAAATCTGATAAGAACCTTACAAGCATCCTCATCAAATAATAAATAAAGTCCTCATCAGTACGCCAATCAACTCTTTGTTGTTGAATCGAAAAAACATCTTCATTTCTTAATGTTCCTTGATTTACCATTCCTTGTTGAATGGATGTACTAAAAGCAGCAGTAGATTCCTCTTCATGTAGCTCTCGAACCACCTCTCCACTACTGAAAGACCAATTGAAATTTCTTCTTTCTTCGATATTACTTGAAGAAATTCCTTCTTTATTTTCAAAAAGAGGATTTTCATAAATCCTGCTAGCATCTTCTTCATACAAGATATTGTCAAATGCCTGAAAAACTTGTCGATGAGAATTTGAATGCTCTTGCTTCTTAGGACAACGTACCAAGTCAAATTTTTCTTGTATGAGATCAAGCTCATCAAAAATTTCTTGGAGCTCTTCTGCTCTTCCTTTGTTTTCTTTTTCCCATGAACATTGAATTGCAAAAATCTGATTCTCAGCTTCAATTAAAGTCTCATGCACTTCCTACAGCTTAGCTTTGGTAAGCTCGTTCCTCTCAAATGCTTTATCAACAATTTTGGCCACTTTGTCTTTGTCATGAATGATGTGCAAAAGACTAGTTTTAATTTCCTCCGAGGCAAACTTAATGGACTTCATTTCATCTATGGAAATGCAACATACAACTTCTCCTCTTGGCACTTCATAAATCAGATTTTCAACATGCTGATGAACTCCATCAAGTTTTGACAAAACTTGAATTCCATTTTCTGCAGTTTGTGATCTTGAATTGCAGTCTTCATAAACTGGCTGAGATGTTGTAGAACAACTTTGATGGATGAAGATTTCAAAAATGGTTTGAGCTGTATTCCTCAATTTGTCTCGCATGTGATGAACACTCTTTGTCATTCCATCCATAGTACCTTCCAATTCCTTAGCTTTTTGCCTTAGCTTGTTTTCAGGTGAAGAGAAATCTGCCTTATGACTACTAGAAGTTTCTCCTTCCAGGTTGTCTTCTACACATGATTTAAAGGAATTGGTCAAATCAGCTTTGAAGTGAGAAGAGAATTCAGCTTCCTCTTTTTCTCGACTTTCAAACTAGCATTCTCCCGAATTGTGAAAAGGCAATTTGCTGGTTGAATACATATCTCCTACAATCTGAAATTATCCTTCATTCGGATTTGCACTTAGGGTCTCTTCATGCAACTCCATGTTAGCTTTTGTTTCCAAAATTTCGTCTCTTGGATTGTCAACTTGAGGCTCCTTATCACATGTTGACTCACTGTTTTCTACTGCAGGATGAATGGAAACTCTTTGAACATTTACTATGAATTCAAATGGATTCCAACTTTCCTCCTCCTTTCCAGCTTCAGAAATCTCCTCTTTGTTTTCAATAATCTTCTTCATGAGTGGTTTCAACTTATCTTCACATTGACTGAGAAGTTCTTTGACTAACAAATTAGTAGTAGGAGAAAATATGCTCTTCACGTTCATAGCCATTCTTGAGAAGGGATTGAACACTTTCAGGAAGAGTATCAGCTTCTTTGATGGTGTCAATTAGAACATTTTAATAGCTGCAAACACCCCCTCTTCCTGCTCACTCCAAGTCAAAGTGAAGAGATAATCAAATAAATGATAAATCTGAATTTCCATCCCCAATTCTATCAAAAGGATGCAAGTTCTTAAATCTGAAAATGTCTTTAGGACAGCAGCTCTTCTTAGAAACAAAACACTACCAGTTTCATCCATATCTTGAAAACTCTCCACAATCATACTTAATATGGTCTTCATAGTTTCTTCATCATAGGGCAATTGTGGTTCCACAATTCTTATCACTTCCATGAAACAAGAAGAAATTAGTAGCTTAGTTTCTTCATTTGGATGCCTCAACCAATAGGGCTGATTCAAAACATTAACCGTAGGAGTTAATGCCAACTGCATTTCCTTTGAAAGTGATGGTTTCACTTGTCTCAAACATTGTTCTAACAAATAAAGAATATTCTCTTCATTTCCCCTTGACTGAAATTCTTTGCCAAGTCTCTTTCCAACCAAAAAGAGAGTCTCTACCAACTTCCTCTCTTTTTCATTAGCCCTGATTCAAAACATTAACCGTAGGAGTTAATGCCAACTGCATTTCCTTTGAAAGTGATGGTTTCACTTGTCTCAAACATTGTTCTAACAAATGAAGAATATTCTCTTCATTTCCCCTTGACTGAAATTCTTTGCCAAGTCTCTTTCCAACCAAAAAGAGAGTCTCTACCAACTTCCTCTTTTTTTCATTAGCCATACCTTATTCTGACAAGACAAGGTTTCGCAAACCTTTGAAAAAGTGTCAACTTCAAAAACTTTTCAAACTGAAACTAAATTCTTCTGCTCTCTGATGTAGTATTGGTCTTCTCTAACTCTCATCTGATAAGTGAAGCGTCGAAACTCAAAGGATGGTAGAAAAATAGGCTCTGATACAACTATAAAATGCTCACTCAATTTTTTTCTTGATTTTAACACCAATTATAATGAAACACGCACCCGTTAAGGTTAGCTCCAACACCAAAACAATGCGGAATAGTAACTCTAACCAAGAATGCGCCCTCAGACTCGATGAGGGAGGAGGGGCGGGCATATGGTCAGAGGATCCCTAGGATCTAAATAACTCAATAACTAAAATTGAATGCAACTGAAAGAAACTCAACGCCAAGAATGTTCACCAAGATCCCTGAAAGGCGAGGTGATAGCATATGGCAGAGTACTTATTACAAAACTGAAATGAACTTAGGCGGATAACCAGCCATGAGAGATTTTCCACACTTCCACTAAAACAGTGGGGGGAATGGAATTACAAATAAACAATTCATTCATTGCGGCAGGCATCCACTCAGGAGTGGGGATTCACCACTTGACAGTGGGTACAAGAGAGTTTAAACAATTCGTTTCTCCACACTTGCGGTATACCATCGAGGGGTGCTTAATATGAAATTAAAGAAATAAATGCAGCAATAATAGACTGGAACAGTACTACTGTTTACAGTCTAACAATATGAAAAAAGAGTTGCAAATTACATGAATATTACAATAACTTTCAAGCACAAAGATACTGGATGATTCCACATTAATATCTACTAAACTTGATGAAGAAAAGACTAGAAATTCAAACTGAAACAAGTCTGATATAAAATCTGCAATTCTGAAAATGAATTACCAGCAACTGCAATCTCACTTAAATGCTCATAACTTCACCAAATTACCTCTGGATTGACTGAAATCTTTTGCAAAAGCTCTCTAGGAGTATGGCGCTCAAGAACAAATTAAAAAAAACATCAAATCCTTCTCATTTATTTGACACGAATCCCAATGTGCTCTAAGAGGGTACAACCTAGCTGGAATGGCAATTTTTCTCTTAAAAATCAGGTTCTTTGAAATTAAATCTCAGCTTTCATGGAAAGCGTCGCCCATGGTCAACAATCACATAGCACAAATGCCCAGAATGAAATAAAATTTATTCACAAAGCTGCTAACAAAATTCGATTTCAGTTGTATGTGAACCAACAACATTAAAACTGGAAATTCTCACCAATATCTTCACTTTGATGCACAATATGAACTTTTGGATGAAGCACATTCTCAAACAACCATCTAGGGTACCATAGTTTCAGGCCCGAAGAATGGAGTAAACTTGTGAAGCTTTCCCTTAGCCGGATTTTGAAATTAATTCAGTAGCATAACTTTACAACATTTTTCTAAGATAATGAATGAGAGAGCAAAGACCTTCTTTTATAAGTTTTGAGGTGACCCTTCAACTTCTCCATAAAAAACTCCCTTTCTTGCTCTTGAAAATATTTTAATTTTTAAAATATTTCTTCCCTCTTATTTTGGTGTCCAAATTTTAGGGAGCTAATAAACTTTTAATAAAATAATAACCATCTCCAAAGTGGCATCCCAACCTTAAAATAATTAACTGACTTTAGAAATATTAAATATTTCTTTCATGAGACATCCTCCCTTTAATCACCACTTTTAAAAAACAACTTGAAGTTATTATGCTAGGCCAAGGTCATAAAAATATTAAAATCATTAAATGATTTAAATAAATCATTTATTCACAAATGCACCTTCGAAAGCCAAATTAGGAAAAACTCAACTGCTCTGCTCAGAGTGAAAAGCATACTATGCTGCTGCCGACTGGAGTCTTGCTAAAAATAAAACTTACTAAAAATAATAAATTTTGAAAAGTTGCTCTGCTCACTTTGCATGTCATACCATTGCGAAGCTCTCAGAAAATCCAAAAAGAATCCGCACTCCAAATCTCGAAACTCCAATGCATTGGCTAAAAATAGGAAGTTCTGGAAAAGGTTGTTTGATGGAGATGCATGTCACACCATTCCGAAGCTCTCCAAAAACCCAGAAAACATCACCAGATATGCATCAGAAACTCATACATGCAAACCCTCAAAACTGCTCCAGAATCCCAATAGCATAGGAAACCCTAATTTTACCTCTGACAAGCCTACAGGCTTCCAAAATTAGGCTATCAGGCATTGAAGGGCGAATGGCAAAAATGGGGACATTACATACCACCAAGACCATTGATGGCATTGACCACTTCATCCACTATGAGCATGTAGGCTGTAATATCTTCATCTTCAGACATCCTTAGGGTTTCAAATTTGGCTTTGTAGTTTTGCATCTGTGCTTGGTTGACCTTATCAGCTCATTCATAAATGCTCTACAACTTCACCCAGACTTCTTTAACAATTTTAAGATTTATCACTTTTTTAAGTTCAAAATTAGAAAGATCACTCAGGATAGCATTTGTTGCTTTGCCATTGTTCTCATAATCCTTGATCTCATCATCACTTGTTGGACCATTAGTAGGCACAGTATATCCTTTTTTAACTGATTGGCAGATAGCAAACCCTATAAGGTCAAGAAAGGATTCCATCCTAGCTTTCTAGTAAGCATAATTTGTTTCATTGAACATAGGAGCTTTGACACCCTTCCTATGTGCCACTAGATCTACCTGAAGTGGTTAAGCTTCTTCCAAGGAACCACATCTATGATACCAATTGTCAGATGCATAGGACAACTGAGAGGGGGAGGGGTGCATCAGTTGTACATTAAAACATTCAATCCCTTATTAACTTTCAAACCCTTATCAACATTTAAACCCTCATTAAGCATTAGTGGAATGTAAACATATGAAACAACAATGCAAACACAACCAAACACAATAGAACACCAAATTTACGTGAAAACCCTAAGTAGGGAAAAACCACGGTGAGGATTAGCTCACATATATATGAATAGAAAGACCAAATACAATTAGGTTCACTGCCCAAAGGACTCATTGTCCAGAATAAAGAAAGAAAGAAGAAACTGTTACAAAGAGATTCACTATCTCAGAGCAACAAAAGAAATCCACCATTGCAAATTTGCACCGTCCACAACCTTTGGCTCACTGCCTCCAACAACTTTTGGCACATTCAAAGTGCTACATTGTGGTGGACACACATTCGTCAACATGCATCAATGACACTATGCCTTGATATAATAGAGAAAAAATACGAACATAATATATAGGAACAGAGAAATCCACACACCAAAGAAAGTGAGAAGAAATTGTTACAAAGAGATTCACTATCTCAGAGCAATAGGAGAAATCAACCACTACAACTTGGCACCATCCGCAACCTTTGGCTCACTACCTCCAACAACCTTTGGCACACTGAAAATGTAGACACCTTCTGCTCATTGCATCCGTAGTCATAGGCATTTAAGATCACACTCAAATCACCACACTTGATCAAATTTGCATCTCACACACTTTCCACACACCTCAAC
Organism: Sequoiadendron giganteum; assembly: GCA_007115665.2. Taxonomy (NCBI): domain Eukaryota; kingdom Viridiplantae; phylum Streptophyta; class Pinopsida; order Cupressales; family Cupressaceae; genus Sequoiadendron; species Sequoiadendron giganteum. The sequence goes on from CM021107.1 coordinate 271,044,018, forward strand.
ACAAACTTCATCTTGCATTTATACCATCCATGACCTCAATCAACTCCTTAAGGTCGTGCTCAATGAAACGTCTCATACGTGCAACACCAAATAGGTCAGCACCAAACACTTCCGCGGTGGAAAGAAGTGAAGGTAGACCACGCCAAGGGTTAACTAGGACCCAAATCTACATCAACACGCCTCGCCATGATTCTACAAACAACAAACAACCTTCGCAATTAGTGCTAGCACCTAGGTCGGCCAAACACTAACACTAACAAGTGACGACATGCATGCCTCTCCAGGTCCAAAAACAACATGCAGACCACAAAGAAACACTTCACAACATCCACAAAACATCCCAAAATATTCTAGCATCATCAGAATATTTTGCAACATTGCCACAACCACCTGCAATTGAGAACACCATCATTCTATGCAACCAGACATACTGCCATAGAACACAACTTATGAATCCAAACTTGCGGAACAGTTGAACACTAGAAACTTCAAGGGAAGGAAGTTACAGACAATATGAGCACATTCCCAAATCTGCAAGACAAGAAACAACAACGCGGAGAAATGTGGAGCAATCTCATTTCTCCCAGACAATCCTTCTTCACAGACAAACACACTGTCAAACACATCTTCCACTGTAGAATGATCCATAACTTGAAACTTTGGATATAGCACCTCTGAACACCCCTGATCATCTCGTCCAAACTGCACAAGCATATCTTCAACCATGAAGAAATGCAAAACTCAACACATAACACACCTTTGTTACCCTGTACACTTCTTTATACAAATTTTCTCAAAAGCACTTGGAAACCAAGTGAACTAACTACATCAGCAACACCACAAACACCTTCTGATCATGGATACACCAAAGGTTGACATCAAGCCATAATACAGATGACAACATAGTGCAACACTCTCAACAATTCCAACAATCTCCACACTAGGGGTTGACATCAATGTGACATCAAACCACAACACATCCACACTTGACACTGATGACAACACTACCAGCAATCTCCAACAACTCCAATACTAGGGGTTGACATCAATGACAACACCAACACTGTCCAACAATAAACACAATTTTTTTTACTTAAACATGATGCATTGATTTATTTATTTTTATTTCATAAATGTTAGATAAGCTTACAATGCCATCATGTCAAGAAGTGGAAATTTACTAGTGGACACTTCTTGGAAAGATGGTACATGTGGATAGGTCTTGAGGAGTGTTATTTACAAATTTTGTGGGAATAAAAGGTTCATGGGTCATCAATCACCTCAAGCACCATCTTGCATGCATTCCTAACTGCAACATCAAATCGTGATCCACTGCCATGTATGCAGCACAATGAGAAATGTAGATAATCCTACATTGTTGGATTAAAAGAAATTAGAGGGTGAGGGAAAACACAACCATAGTAAGAACCATTAATCCCAACTTGCCAATGGAAATAGTGGTGGATATGATAGAGATTATGGGATTTAGACATGGTCCATGTATTTGTGACACATCCATCTTGTCTAGCTCAAGCATGGCCTACTCATAAATTTTTTTAAACCTCAAAACACACCCGGAGCAGAGATGCACAAGGAAGAAAATAAGACTTGTGCTAATATTTGGTATTACAACCACATTCCTTTCAATATGGCAAAGAACCCATATTGAAAGTATTTAGCCATGGCATTGACAATTACAAGGAAAGGGTACAAAGCAATCTCTTCATGTGATTTAAGTGGACATTTGCTTTAGAATGCTATAATAGATGCAAAATCAATTTTGGAAGAACAAAAGTAGTGGCACAAGTTTGGATGCACCATACCTTAAGATGAGTGGATAGATGGAAAGAATCAGATCCTCATCAATCTTCTATTGGATTCAAATGGTGATATAGTGTTTTTGAAGTCCATAGACACATCTAATAAAGTAAAGAACACATTAGATTTGAGTCTAATTCTAGAGGAAATTGTGTTAGAGGACATTGAAAATGTGGTGCAAATTGCAGTTGATAATTGTTAATGTTTTAACTTGTCTGTTGCTAAACAGCCCAAAATGTAAGAGTTTGTATGGTGAACCATTTTTCAAATTATAAGGGGAAGTTCCTTGATATTTAGAACCTAAAAGTATAAATAAAATTTACAACTATGCACATTGTACAAGATTTCATGGGAGTTTTGCATAAATGTAAACATCTAGGCTGACTATGTTTTTTCCTTGGATGCAAGAATCAAACTATCATCGGTCAAGAATTGTAGTGATATTTTTAGATTAAAGAGGATAAACTATTCAAGTATGAACAAAATCAACATCCTACTAGTTAAAGTGGAGACCTATATTTGGTTGTAAGCAAAGATTTAAATGGAAAACACCAATGGATGTCAGCTATTGGCTAAGTTAGAGATCAATAGTCTACATCAATTGGAAATGATTAAAAGAAATAAACAGCACATGATTTCATGAAGGAAATAGTTAAAATGCATCCAAAGCTACAATTTAAATAGGTAGTTGCTAATACAAAGCTTGAATTTAAAACAATTTATTCTCAATTTACTTTAGGAAATTACAAACATAGATTTAATAATCACTAAATAACAACTAAACAACTTCTATGACATAAGCTTGAAAACATCAATCCCTCACCACACAAAAACATAATAACTTGACTTCCACTTTCACATGACAATTTTTGCAACATAAATTTGGTATCAACTCCCTCTTTCAATTGTATACTCAAGGCACTTATTTATAAGTTCTCTAGGAGAAGCTTTAAAGGAGAATAATAGTAATAAATAATGTTTTTAAAGCTTCTTTAAAGAATCTCTAATCCCCATCCTTTGCAAAAAGAGGCAATAAAACACTTTAATAGCATAAAATAGGCCTCCCTCTAGTTTAAACCCACTTTCTTTTCCAAATAACTTAACTGAGATAAGATGGCCATGTTTTTTGATTGATTTTCTTTTTAAAATGTGAAATTAGATGTTGAACTTGTTCATAGCTGATTTAACCTTCATATTGATCCTTTTGGGTGGCATTGGCACTTGAAGAGTGCAACTAATCCCTCATGTTTTATGTCATTCCATACTTGGCATGCTTTTGCTGTACATTTGCCACTTAACTTGCCATTTTGGGATTGCATTGCCTATGAAAAGTGCAATTTTATCATTTTCCCTTCTTGAAAATGGAGGATTTTTTAATGTCCCCATTTTCCAATTTGCCTCATAGACATTAGTTAATTTAATTATTTAACGTTGCCTAGAAAAAAGTGCATTAAATAAGGTAATATTAAATAATTATATTAATGAGGTGAAATAAAGTGACGCCAAGGAATAGTTAAAATACATTTTTAATAAAGTTACTCTATAATAAGGCACTAATAAGTTTTGGCTGGAAAATTAAAAGGAGATAAAAAGGATGCAAGAGCTCATTTGTGCATATATTGGATTACTATTATTTTGTTTGGTCTTTGGTGGATCTCTTCGGAGTCTGAAACCCTAGGTGGGAATTCCTCAAGGTATCTGGTGAAAGATTCCACCCTAGTTGGATTCAGGTGGATTCATTCAAAATTCCAAATTTGTGAGTCTTGCGGAGACAAATTTGAGGGTTAACAATTATCATCTTTGCTTAGTTTAAGGGTTTGGGAATCTCATTCGAGTTGGATGGTTGGCACTGGTTCATTCATACTGCTGGTCGATGGATATGGAGACATTTATATTGCTGATGAATATACTAAAATTGTATTAGTTTGGGTGTGAGGTTTGAAGATATTTATTGTTGTGGCCATTTATGCTAGGCATGAGCATTCTAAAGGTATTTTGGTGACTCACACTCTTGTATTATATTTTTCTCCTGTCATAAGGATTTCAAAAGCTATGGTTATGGATAGTGGTCGTGGATTTTCCTAAAGGGCGTGGACCTGCACAAAACCTCTCGTCGCCATTCTTTATTGCTGCGACTTGTTATGGTAGTGTGTTGTGGATTTGTGAAGGGGACGAGTTCATTGCTGGGCGTGTAGGCCTTGTTGAGCATGATTTCATGAGGTTAGATTCTTGCTACCCCTGCCACCATTCTTCTTCACCAGCCATGGACACTCTTTGCTAGGCGTGGCATGTTACAAGGTTGCAACACTCAAGCGACTTGCTAAAGTCGTATTTCATTGCTCAAAAATTCAGAATTGTATGTTTTTGCTAGATATAAAGTGCTATTATTACTGTCAAACCAAAACTCTATTGCCATTGGTAATATGTTCATTTTTGGTGTGTGGTATGAATGTATAAATTGAAGCAATGTATCATTGAGCAGATTTACTATTGTGGCTTAATCTTTGCTTGTTAATGGTAAATTTTACTTGCATTTATCTCTGCAACTTTATAGTCAACTTCTATTATTCCCAACTGTGTGTGAAATGTTTGACAAAATGTCCACATATGTCAAATTGGAAAATAATTGAGATAATATCGTCATTACCGGAAAGGGATTTTACAGAGTTGATGGAAGACGTGTAGCCTATTTTCATTTCTTGTAGGCTAAAGGAAAATATATTTTAAAGAAAATTAAATATTATTTTAGCGGCTTTCTAAATGAGGCAATTATACGGCCTATTTACTATTTTAAATGTGTTATAACCATAGAAATGAGACTCGCCAGGATTCGCCTGGACTTGGCGATTCCTGAGTTGATTCACCCCAGTTGAGTTTGGGGGCTCGGACTCAAACTTGGTCGAGTCTGGATGAGTCTTGGTGAGATTCGCCGGACTCGTCAAGTCTGAATGAGTCTCGTCAGGCAAACTCATGCAAGCAGGTTTGAAAAGTGCAAAAATTACATAAGATTTAAAGTTAAAACTTGCTTTTTATTTACTTATTGTGAATGCAAAATGATGTACGCCATCAAGGTTTATATGGTTTTGAAGGTCTTAATTTGGGCTTGGTGGCGGGGGCTTCGCCCCTCGACCCTTCCCTATATCGTGAGCATGCCCAGCGTGCTACCCCAGGACCCTGTGAGGGGCATTGCTCCCAGACCCCCGCAAAGGGTGTTGACCCTTGACCCCATTGGGGGCACTGCCCCCAGACCCTTGCAAGGGGCATTTCCCCTTGACCCCACTCAAGGCGTTGCCCCCAGACCCTTGTAAGGGGCGCTGCCCCTTGACCCCATTGGGGGTGTTGTCCCCAGAGCCTCGCAAGGGGCGCTACCCCTTGACCCTGCTGGGGGCATTGCCTCTAAACCCCCACAAAGGGCATTGCCTGTAATGTCCCCTTCTAGCTAGACATTTGTACATCAATGGATTAGCCTATTATGCTACCCCTCTTAGGCTAATGATTTTTAGATAGAGGGTCATTTGTGATGCTCATCGGTTTGTCGTTTAGCAGTGTTGATCCTCAGAGTTCAGTGGCAGGGTTAATTGTGGTGTTTGGCTTGTTGGAGGTGATTAATTATGTTATTATATTCTATCTCACCCTTTTCGCCTAGGGACCATGTGTCTTTTAATTGGAGGGGGTCACTTTATTTTTATTTGACAGTATTCACTTATAATGTGAAAATGATATAACTTAAAGTGAATAGTGTTTCAATGCAAAAGCATATATCTTGAAGGAAAAAGTTTGACTCTTTTTCATGCTTGGTTATTTTGGCTTCATTGACATGTGAGTTTGGCTTTGAAGGAAGAGGGAGGAAAGGGTTTCTTGGTTTCTGCAGTTTGTGAGCCTGGAGGGGGCTCGGTTCTTCATATTTGAGCTGCTTGAGGGTGTGAAACACCACCTTAAGGTCGCTGGGCTGAATTTGAATGCAATTTTTGGTGACATTAGAAGCCGTTGGCAAAGTTTTTGAGCTGATTTATGAGTGGGGTTGGAAGCCATTGACTTCATCATTGTTTGCTAAGGGGCTGCTTGCATTTTGAAGAGTTTTTGGACTGAATTGAAGAGGTACAGCCAATCGTCCCTCTCTTGAGGGTTTAATCAGCAAAGGGGAAAAAACGCCTCTTCTAAGAGGCTGCTATCTTTCCAAAAGGGGGCAACCTAGTCCAAGGAAGCTTCCCATACTGGATTTAGGGTGGAGAAGTTTGGCATTCAGGTGGAGTGAGCAATTTATTGGGGTTTGTTACTGTAGAAAATTACTATTCACAGTGTTGTATGGCTGCAAGCTAAAGTGGTATGTTATGTATTCAGTTTAAATATGATGTTAAGCATCTATTGTATGTATCCTATCATGTAATGAATGAAAGCATATTTGGCTATCAGATTGAGTAATTTCCTCTAGGTTATCATCAGTTGTAGATTTTGAATTTCATTATATGTATATATATATGCATTGTACCTATTTGGCATGTTTGCAAACCAACTTCAAACTGAAACAAAAACACCAAAACAAAAAAATCAGACCTTCAATTGTGTGCTAGCACACAACAATGAGTAGGTGGTATCTTATAGTGGTATCAGAGCTTTGATCCTGCCATCTTGGAGGATTAAAGTTTCACATGAGAGGTCATTATAGGTACTATACTCATAGAAGAGCGGAGCAAGTAGATAATTGGCAAGAGGACAACCCGTTTGAAGAAATACCATTGGCAGAAGTCGGTGACCGGGTAGAAGAAGGTCCACTAAGAAATGAAAGAAGAAATGTTGGAGACAATGAGGATAGAGATGGTAGAGAGCTGTTTGAGCGGATGACTCGAGCTTTCAAAGGTTTTACAGTGACAATGCAGCAATTTGTCCCGCAGATACAACAAAACAGGATTGCAGAGGATAACAGGAGTGTGGTTGGGACACCTAGGGCACATTGTGCTCCTTCACGCATTGTAGATAGACCTACATGCCCTACCTTTTTGAGAAATGAACCAAAAGAGGAAAATGTTGAAGAAGAGGGTGAGGCAATGTTTGCAGATAATATCATGGCAGCAGCAAATGATGAATGGGAGTTGTTGACTGAAATGTCCCCTTCCTAGACAGTGCAGCTGGTTTCGGTTAGCTTATCATTCTGATCCTCGTAGGCTAAAAGATGTGTAGAGGATCACTTGAGGCAGTTTCCTGCATTTGGGAACCTTACTCCATCAGTTGATTCAGGTTTGGGCCTTTGCAGACTCTCACAGAGTGTTTTTCAGATTCTTACTATTTATAGTAAGTCAGACAGACAGGGGTTATTATTTCTGGCAGGGCACCTGGTTCAGTTGGTCAGCTCAGTTTCGACCCAGTTAGACGTTTTGATGAGCAAGCACTAATTATTGGGGCATTCAATAATTATTAAGGAATTATTAATTTGACTTTATAATATAAAGTCACTTTAATGAAATATTAAAATGTTAATAAGGGTGAATTATAAAGTATTTAATACTTTATAATAGAAGTGAAGTGTTATAATTAAATAAGTATTCATTACTTATTTAATTTGGACGCCTTTTATTAATTAAATTGCCTAAGTCTAAAAGAGGCGAATTTATATCATTCAAATGGATTTTAAGTGATTTTTGAGAAGGGTTGAACTTTTGAGGAGCATATATTTCCTCAAAGACAAATTGAATTCATTATGTTATGATCATTCTAATTTTTCTTATTTCTCTCTGAGAGCATTGGGGTTTGTGAGACAAGGGTTTCTGCAGACATTGGATTTTGGAGAATGTTCCCTCTTTAGGATCAGGCATACTGAGGCTATGAAATACCAGTTGAAGCTTTTCCATCAGCGTGGCTTCATCCAGAAGTCATACAGAGCTTACAGTGGAGTTTTAATTTAGTATTTTGGTTCTATTGTTCTTTAGGAAGAATCGGTTTTCAGAGATTATCATTGACTGGCATCTGGCGCACTTCCCAAGAAATGTACGGTTACATTTAATGCTACTGAAAGGCTGTACTTGCTGTTGTAAGGACGTCTTTTCTCCTGGGACCCAAAGCGCCTACCATCTTAGCCTCCAGTCTTCACCATCTTGGACGCACAGGCAAGGGGAGTCTATTTCAGCCACTATTCGAGAGGAGAAGTCAATCTTTTAGCTGGGCCGCATTTTCTTTCATTCTTCCAGGCGGCTACAAGTAATAATCAGGTTCTTGAAATAATAATATTGTTTTTACTTTTCATGGTACCCGGATCGCATTGTAGTTGTTCAATAATGAGAATAAAACCATCTACCATTGCTTTGGGAGTTATTTCATGCATTGCTATTTATTTATGAATTTATATATATTTATTTCTCAAAAGCGCAATTTCATTATTGCTACAAAAACCATCAAAAAATCATAAAATACCAAAACAAACAAAAAACCTTAGCAGCATCAATTGGTGATCGGGTTGAGAGACACCTGGTTTCTTCCAGTGGTATCAAAGCACAGAAGTCCTGCCAGCCTGTGCTTTTTCAGTTTAAAGTTTGCATTTTAGATGCATTTTCATGAGTAGAGACATTATTTTCTACAGTAAGGGTAGAGGAACAGGCAGAGTTGAGGATTGGACAGGTCCACCCATTCTAGAAGGTGAGATAGTATCAGGGATTCTTGGCATTCATAGGTCTAGCTCTAGTAGCAGTGAAAACAATGTGACTACACTCATGGCAGATCAAGAGATTCCTAGAGATTCAGGGAAAGAGAAAGAAAATGCTGAGATGACTGAGGCAGAATACAGGAGTAGACATGACAACATGATGGACATGATGTCGCAGCTGATAGGCACCATGAGACAGTATACCCTGCCTCACCAGCATTACATTCAGATAGGGTAGTCTAGTGGTTCGGGAGGCATAGACCAACCACAAATGTCTACACGACCGCAGCCATCACCGGTTGTTCATGAGCGTAGGCCTGGACAACCTACCTTTATCAATATGGAGGCACCATCGACTTCGGAGGTGGAACAACAGGGTCACCATACAGAGTTTCAGCCACAACATGGTACTTCTATGGTAGACGTGACCAGACTGTTTGGAGATTATTCGACTCTGGCTCCTGAGATTAGGCAGTCATTGTCATTTCATGAGTTTATGGAAGTGCATAAGCCTAGGGGTGGAGGTAGATTTGAGCGCAGAGCTCACCAGTACCAGCAACCACCACAGGTGAACAAAGATCTTCAACATGCGGTGAGCAAGATTGTCTTGCCTTACTTTGATGGCTTGGATAAGAATTCAGTGAGGTCTTGGGTACAAAAGTTAGGCAATTACCTATCTTTGAGACCTATGCAGGAGGAAGAGGCCATTAAATTTTCCACACTACACCTCGATGGATTGGCACATGATTGGTGGCATCACGACATGTACACATTGGGTCATCACCAGGTGACTACTTACTAGGAGTTCACGAACAGGCTCATTGAGCAATTTGATAAGAAGGATCCAGAACTTTACTTTAGAGAGCTAGCACAGCTCAGACAGATAGGTAGTTTGGATGCTTACATTGGGGAGTTTTAGAGGACTGCAATCATGGTGACAGGTATTTCAGAGAGAAGACTTGTCATTCTATTCACTGAGGGGTTATATGAGCTGATGAGAGGTTGGGTCAAGGCATTTGATCCTCCCACCCTTCAGGAGGCAATGAGAAAGGCACGCAACATGGAGCTTGCAGCACCTCGCAGCAAGTTCTCTTCGGGTTCCACGCCAAACTCAAGGCCGAATAGATCTTTTGATAGAGATAGACCCTTTGATAGGAAGAGAGATCCACTTGATCCTAGGAGAAATAATGCACCACCGTTTGACAGAGAAACATTGAATGATTTACGCAAAAAGAAGTTGTGTTTTTGGTCCAAGGCACCTTATGATGAAAACCACGTATACCCTCTTCGTCCTAAAGCCAAAAGTAATTAGATGGAGTGGTTTTATGAGGGGGGAGAGCAATCTAATCTGTCAGACCAGCAAGCTGATTCAGAGCATTCAGATGATGCAAGGTCTAAAAATTATAATGAACATGAGGGTGGAAAGAAACTACAGGAGGCACACTTCACTAGTCTTCAGAGAGATGGCTCTTTAGCTTATGTGGACTCCTAGCTGGTCAGAAAGTTATAACTCTGCTTGACACAGGTGCAATGCACAACTTTATAGATGCATGTTTGGTTGAGAAGCGTGGCATACAGACAGACGAGTTTGAGGGTATTCGAGTTAAGGTAGCTGATGGGTACACCTTCAAATGTGATAGGAAAATAGCAAATCTTCCGATGCGGCTAAACAACTATGAGTTCAAGACTGAATTCTACGTTGTTAATATGGGAGACACTAATGTGGTACTTGGGATGGCATGGCTTCATGAATTGGGTGAGTTCACACTCAATCTTCGAGATATGGAAATGAAGTTTAAAGTTAATGGGAAGCCACATGTGATTAAAGCTATCAGGGACAACAACTTGAGAGTTGTTTCTCACAGACGGATGGAGAGGCTTATTCGTCATGATATGGTAGAGTGGGCTGCTGAGTGTATGTTAATGCCCGCACAACAGGAACAACAAAAGCATGAGTACCATCGGACATTCAGGAGATAAGAATTAAACACTCTAAAGTGTTTAACGATATTCCACCAGGTAGACCTCCAGACAGAGGAGCTGAACACATTATAGAGTTGGAGGAGGGCGCAAAGCCCATTATGACCACACCATACAGACATCCGAAACGCCTCAAGGATGAGATTGAGAAAACAATCAGTGAGTTGTTGGCTATGGGGCACATCAGACCTAGCAAATCACCTTTTGCTTCATCGGTTGTATTGATGAAGAAAAAGGATGGATCACTACGGATGTGTATTGATTACCGTCAGCTCAATAAGAGGACTATTAAAAACAGGTATCCTATTCCCCGCATTGATGAGTTGATTGATGAGTTGCATGGTGCTATTTTCTTCACGAAGATTGATTTGAGATTGGGGTACCATCAGATTCGGATGAGGGAGCAGGACATTGAGAAAACCGCGTTCAGGTGCCATTGCGGTCATTTTGAGTTCTTGGTTATGCCTTTTGGTTTAACCAACGCCCCTGCCACTTTTCAGGCTACTATGAACAGAGTTTTCAGTTCTCAGTTGTGGAGATATGTTTTGGTTTTCTTCGATGACATTCTGGTGTACAGTAGGTCATGGGAGGAGCATTTAGCTCACTTGGATACAGGACTGGGTATTGTTGGTGTGTTTTGAGTACGCCACCGAACACAGAATAAAATGCCCAAGGACACTTTATCCTCTCTTGAAAAGTTAATGCGTAGGCTAAGAAGATTATGCAATAACTCCAATGTTTCTTTGGTCAGGTCATGACATGTGGATAAGGCCAGTGGGTGTTGTGATTTGCTGGTAATCACAAGGGGACTTATGTTAAATTTATTTGCAAGTTGAAGACTTAGACAGTTTTATCATTGAAGGCTCTTTATATCGGATATTTTGGATTTTCCAAAAAAGAAAAAGGAAAAAGGATAAGGGTTTAGAGATCTAAACTATGCCTAAGAACTCAAGAGACGACAGTGACGGGATAAAATAGGGTAACCACACTTTGTTTCGCATCCTTCGGACAACTACGCAAAGTGGGTGCAATCTTCAACGGAAGTGATAGTAATTTTCATGTTTGAATTGATAATTAAACAAACAGAAGTTAAGCATCCACAATTTAATGGCTCAGGCTAACTTTACACATCGAATGCAAATCATCCATTCGACAAAAGTATGAGCTAAATTTTATCCACCATTGCTATCAAATTTATCATTCACTAACAAACATATAAATGAAATACTAATCTAATTCTACTCTAGGTGTTGAAGGAGAAATATGAAAACCTTGCACACTACTTGAAAATAAAAGTGGTTCTTAGCAAATCATGCACAAGAGCTTTTATAAACGGAAATAGTTTTGTCGCAACAATCTTATACAACTCACTTCACCCATTACAAATGAGGGGTGAGCTCAATTTATAGGCTCCCCAATTACAATTCAATGGCCAAGATTGATTTCAAATCAACGACCGAGATTACAAAATAAAACCCTAATTAGGGTTTGTCATAATTAACTACCTCTCGACCAATGAGAAAATTACATTTTGGGACACTTGTCCCTCCTGCTAAATATAAACCAACTCCATGGATAAGTCACGTTCATTGAACCTAGACATGTTGACTTGGAACAATTTGATTGGTTTCGAAGACGATGAAGCGCTACCTCAATGTGCTGGATGTCCTCCTTGGTCTCCTTGTTCTTTTTCCATGTACTTGCCTTAGAATATCTTTCTTTGCCAATGACTCTGTCCTTTGTGCTTGCTTCTTCCTAGCTTTGATCTTGGATTTCCTTTGAGATTTTGATTTCTTCTTCTCACTTGCATTTGAAGTCTGGAAGTCTCCCCTTGGAGCAGTTATTGAACTTTTTCTTCCTAATTGCTTTGAAATTCCTTCAAGTGCCTTGAATTTGGAGAAGAACTCTCTTGTACCTTCACCATAATGGAAGAAATTGGAACTTTCTCTGTGAATTATTTCCCATACTTAGCTAAATTTTGGCTATTCAATTTCATTCTATAATGCCTTCATGTGGACCATCCAACACTTAGCCAAGATTTTGGCCATCTTTATGCTCGAATGAACTTTGCCTGTGGATTTGTCTTCAATTTTGAGTTTGGCTTGTGCTAAGTAGGGCAGACTCCATCCTTGGGCAAGAATTTTATTCATTTCCTCTTTATTCCTCTTCATTTTTCCTGTTTTCTTTCCAACACTTAGTCAAAATTTGATCCTTTTATTGTAGGAAAATTCCACACTTAGCCATTTTTTTGCTTCCTCTTGGAAAATTTTACCATGTTTGTTTTTAACCTTGGTGAACTTTGGCACATGTCATGCCAATTTTCTATTATGCTTGAGCGGACTTCCTCATTGGCAAGCAAATTTTTTTCTTTCTCCTTGGCGGACTTGGCTGCGTCTTGGACAAGGCGGACTTTGAAGCTGGCTTGGATAAGTGCATGGTAGACTTCAAGGTTGGCTAGACATGCTTTGGCGGACTTCATCTTTGGCTGGACCATGTGCACTTCCTTCTGGGCGGACTTTGCCTTCGGCCTGCCATCTTCATACTAGGCGAACTTGGTGAGTGCTTAGACATTCTCATGCTTGGCGCACTTTGCCAATGCCTTAGAAATTTTCCTTGCCTCCAAAGTTGGGTGGACTTCTCAATAGATTTGCCAATTTTCCTCTTGGGTGGGCAGACTTGGAAGCTTCTTTGCCATCTCACATCTCTCCTCTAGGCACTTCATGCCTTAGATATCTTCCATCTTGCTTGAGGGTGGACTTTGGAGCCTTCTTGCCAGTCACGCCTTTTCCATGCCTTAGAAGCTTTTACCATGCTGGGAAGGGGGGCGAACTTCAAGATTTTCATGCCAAGGGCGGACTTTGAAGCTGGCTAGACGAGATGCATTTTCCTCTAGGCGCACTTGACCCTGTGGCTGGACACCTTCATGGCGGACTTCACCAATGCTTGGACATGCTTCCCTGTTGGAAGGTGGACTTTGCCTTGTGCCTACCATTCTTCCCTTGGTGTCTAGGAAGACTTCGTGTTGCCTTAACCATTTCTTTGGGTGAACTTTGCCAATGCTTGGACATTTCTCTTCCTGTGGCAGACTTTGTACTTGGCTAGACATCTGACTTAGTCAAAAATTTCAAATTCTCTCTCCTTCCAGGTTGGGCGAACTTGGAGATTTCTCCGCCACTTTGCCATTTTTTTATTCGTGCCTTAGGCATTTATCCAAGCTGAGAGGGGCAGACTTCATACTTGCTTTGCCAGACATTCTTCATTTTGTGTCAAAGACTTTCATTCCGTCATGCTGAAGGGTGACTTTCGTGCTCGCTTAGCCTCATCTCTCTCTAGGCATTTTTCATTTTTTTCATGCCTTAGAAATTTTTATCTTCCAAAGTTGGGCGAATTTTTAATCTTTCCTAGCCAATGGCATATTTTATCCTTCATTTGTCTAGGGTAGACTTGGCACATATCCATTCCATTTATCTTTCCCTTTCTCCCTATGGCGGACTTGGGCTTCTTCCTTGCCATGGGCGGACTTTGGTTTTGCTTTGCCTTGGGCGGCCTTCACCCCTTGGCTTGCCATTCACTTGGCTTGGGCGGATTTCTTGTCTTGCTTGCCATTGACTTTTTTGGGCGGACTTTGACCTTGCCTTGCCAAGGGCGGACTTGGCCTCTTCTCTCGCCATCCACTCCTTGTGCTTAGGGCGGACTTCACCCTTCCTCAAGCCATGGGCGGAGTTGGAGGCCTCTCATGCCATGGCGGACTTTAGCCTTGGCTTGCCAAAAGTAGGGCGGACTTCATGCTTGGCTTGCCATTCCTTGTTCATGGGTGCATTTCTCAGACTTAGCCATTTTTTCAAACTTTTTACCATTTACTTTGATTTTCATGTTGATTTCTCTCAATCTGGAGGAGTGTTGACTTCATGTTCAGTGGGACCTCAGAATAGAAACTTTTCCCAAAACAAAAACTTTCCAAAAATAGAAACTTTCTAAAAATAGAAAAAAGCAAAAAGCATCCCTAAAAAATAGGAACTCTAGAATGGCCTAAAAATGCCAAAAATCAAAAAAGCAAAATCCCTAAAAAATAGGAAGTGTCAGAATTGACTCAAAGCAATGGCGTTCCTCGTCTACCGGTCCTTCTGAGCACTTCCATGACATCTAGGCACTGATACGGGCTTGAATTCTCTACTTGGCTCAGATGATTTCTACAAACTCTAACTCCTCATTGTAAACACAATGGTGATAAGCAGTTGCGTTGCCAAGGAAAAAACCCAAAAAGCAAAAAGAAGGGGGTCCCCATTTGCAATGGGGCAATGTGTGAAATAGGTCACAATAGGTATTTTGGCTGAGGAGTCCTTGTATGCCAAGGAGTCCAAGTGTGAGCTAGGCATGGCTGAGTTGTTGTATCTTGGGCACATCATCAGTGCCAAGGGAGTCAGTATGGACCCTGAGAAGGTCCGAGCTATAGTTGAGTGGCTAGTTCTAGAGAACCTTACCCAGCTCAGAGGATTCATTGGGTTGTGTGCTTTCTACCGACGATTTGTTAGTGGGTTCTCACGTCATGCCGCACCCCTTACTGATTTGACAAAGAAGGGGGCTTTTGCTTGGTCACCACAAGCTTAGGAGTGCTTTGACAGGTTTAAGGTGATCATGACTTCATGTCCAGTGTTAGCACTACCAGACTTTACGAAGTCTTTTGATTTATTCTATGATGCCTCGGGAGAGGGCATCGGTGCTGTGTTGATGCAGGAGAGACACCCTATTGCTTTTGAGAGCAGGAAGCTTAGGGGTCCTGAGAGATTTTATAGCATTTATGACAAGGAAATGTTAGCCATTATGCACGCCTTGGCTAAATTGAGGCAATACTTGGTGGGCAGCAAATTCAGTGTGCGTATAGACCATAATAGCCTGAAACACTTCCTTGGACAGTGAGACTTAAATGAAAGACAACAAAAATGGGTCAGCAAGTTGCAATCGTATGATTTTGACATTACCTTCGTTAAGGGAAAGCAAAATGTTGTAGCTGACGCATTGTCTCACAGACCTCAGTTGAATGCTATGGCACAGATCTCCGAGGATTGGAGGTACAGGATTATCGCTGAGTATGCTAAGAGTCCATGGGCTTCTAGCATAGTTGATGGGATAGAGCAGGATAGTAGATATACCGTTGTGAATGACTTGATCATTTACAAGGGGTGGATTTTTGTTGTTCCTGATTTAGAGGTGAAGGATACAGTTCTGAAAGCCTTTCATGACCTCCCTATGACAGGCCATCCCGGTTATTTTAAAACATACAAGCTGGTACGGGAGCAGTTTACTTGGAAAGGTCTAAAGACTGATGTGCTTCGGTATGTACGAGAGTGTTCTATTTGCCAACAGAACAAACAGGAACACACATATCCAGCTAGTTTGCTTTAGCCGCTTCCGATACCTGACAGAAAGTGGGAATGTTTATCGATGGATTTTATCATGGGCTTGCCGAAAGCCCAAGGGAAGGATTGTATTTATGTGATTGTTGATTGGCTGACAAAATATGCCCATTTCTTTCCGATCAGCACTACCTTCACAGCATCGCAAATTGCAGAGCTTTTCTTCAGAGAGGTTTTCTGGCTACATGGTTTGCCTCAGACTATAGTCAGCGATAGAGATAGTCGGTTCATGAGCAAATTTTGGTAGGAGTTGTTCTGACTCTGTGGAATCGAACTGACACCCAATACCAGCTATCATCCACAGACAGATGGACAGACAGAGATTGTCAATAAGTGGGTGGAAGGATATCTACGTAATTATATAGCTGGACAGTAGAAGGCTTGGGTAAGGTGGATATACCTTTGTGAGTATTGTTATAACTCTACTCACCACATGACTATGACACCTTTCATGGCATTATACGAGTATGAGGCGCCCAACCTTTTGGATTTGGTGTTGAGTGATAGCAGAGTGCCCAACGCAGGTGATATGTTGCAGGATCAGCAGGATATTCTGAGGTCTCTCAGGGACAATATTCAGCGGGCACAGAATGAGTAGAAACAGTACGCTGATCAGAAAAGGGTTGAGCATTCTTTTGCAGTGGGTGACATGGTGTATCTCATGTTACAGCCATACCGACAGTCCACTCTACGGAAGAGTGGTGCAGAGAAATTGAAACCTCGTTACTATGGTCCATTTCGAGTGATCAAACGAGTGGGCGAGGTTGCGTATAAGTTGGATTTATCGTGGATAGCAGGGTTCACAACGTGTTTCACATTTCTCGCCTGAAGAAGGCATTAGGTCAGCATGTGATACCCTCTCTAGTTTTGCCACCCCTTGATGATGAGGGGAAGTTGATACTAGTACCTGAGGCCATCCTCAAGGTTAGAGAGAGACATCTCCGGAGGCGGGTGATCAAAGAATATCTGATCAAGTGGAGAGATTTGCCAGTTGAGGATGCTACATGGGAGTCTTGAGGATGCTACATGGGAGTCTGAGGAGATTTTACAGCATCCGGAGTTGAGATTGCTTGAGGACAAGCAATTTCAGGGAGGGCGGACTGTAATGTCCCCTTCCTAGACAGTGCAGCTGGTTCAGAGGTTAGCCTATCATTTTGATCCTCGTAGGCTGACAGATATGTGTAGAGGATCACTTGAGGCAGTTTCTTGCGTTTGGGAACCTTACTCCATCAATTGATTCAGGTTTGGGCCTTTGCAAACTCTCACAGAGTGTTTTTCAGATACTTACTATTTATAGTAAGTTAGACGGACAGGGGTTACTATTTTTGGCAGGGCACCTGGTTTAGTTGGTCAGCTCAGTTTCGATCCAGTTGGACATTTTGATGAGCAAGCAGTAATTATTGGGGCATTTAATAATTATTAAGGAATTATTAATTTGAATTTATAATATAAAGTCACTTTAATGAAATATTAAAATGTTAATAAGGGCGAATTATAAAGTATTTAATACTTTATAATAGAAGTGAAATGTTATAATTAAATAAGTATTCATTACTTATTTAATTTGGATGCCTTTTATTAATTAAATTGCCTAAGTCTAAAAGAGACGAATTTATATCATTTAAATGGATTTTAAGTGATTTTTGAGAAGGGTCAAACTTTTGAGAAGGAGTATATATTTCCTCAAAGACAAATTGAATTCATTATGTTATGATCATTCTAATTTGTCTTATTTCTCTCTGAGAGCATTGGGGTTTGTGAAACAAGGGTTTCTGCAAACATTGGATTTTGGAGAACGTTCCCTCTTCAGAATCAGGCATACTGAGGCTGTGAAATACTAGTTGAAGCTTGTCCATCAGCGTGGCTTCATCCAGAAGTCATACAGAGCTTACAGTGGAGTTTTAATTCAGTATTTTGGTTCTATTGTTCTTCAGGAAGAATTGGTTTTCAGAGATTATCATTGACTGGCATCTGGCGCACTTCCCAAGAAATGTACGGCTGCATTTAATGCTGCTAACAGGTCGTACTTGCTGCTATAAGGACCTCTTTTCTCCTGGGACCCAAAACACCTACCATCTCAGCCTCCAGTCTTCACCATCTTGGACGCACAGGCAAGGGGAGTCTATTTCAGCCACTATTCGGGAGGAGAAGTCAATCTTTTAGTTGGGCCGTATTTTCTTTCATTTCTAGGCGGCTGCAAGTAATAATCAGGTTCTTGAAATAATAATATTGTTTTTACTTTTCATGGTACCCGGATCGCATTGTAGTTGTTCAATAATGAGAATAAAACCATTTGCCATTGCTCTGGGAGTTATTTCATGCATTGCTATTTATTTATGAATTTATATATATTTATTTCTCAAAATCGCAATTTCATTATTGCTGCAAATCCATCAAAAAATCATAAAATACCAAAACAAACAAAAAACCTTAGCAGCATCAGTTGGTGATCGGGTTGAGAGACACCTGGTCTCTTATATTGACACCACAGGTTAGGGAGCACATCAGATTTGACAGATTTTAAAGTCAATGTAGAGAGCATTACCAACAAGGCAAGATAGGAGGCCTCAGAATCACAACAGAGACTTGAAACTTGCCACCAACAAACTCACATTGCCTACATTTGATGGTAGTGCTAAGATCACAGCCCAAGCTTGGGTTCACAAACTGGATACTTTCTTGACTCTTCGACCCATGGCAGAGGAGGATGCAATTAAGTATGCCACTTTACAGTTGGAGGGAGTAGGTCGTGATTGGTGGTATCATGGGATAATCACGTTGCAGCATAACTCATCACCTCTTACCAGGAGTTCGTTGATAGGTTGATTGAACGCTTTGATAAGAAGGATCCAAAAGCATATTTCAGAGACCTAGCCCAACTCAAGCAAGTTGGGAGTTTGGAGGGATATATGGGTGATTTTCAGAGGTTGTCATTTATGGTTCCCAACATATTAGAAAGAAGATTAGTTGTGTTATTCATCGAAGGTCTATCAGAAGCATTGAGAGGCTGGATCAAAGCTTTTGATCCCCCGACCCTACAAGAGGCTATGAAAAAGGCTAGGAACATGGAACTTGCAGCCCCACAAAGTAAGTTCTCATCTAAAGCATCATCTTCACATAGGGACAGCAAGTCATTCTCTAAGAAGAAGGAAAAGTCAGATTCAAAAGGGAAATCAGCAGCGTCTTTGGACCAAGAAAACATCGATGATTTGCATAAGAAGAAGTTGTGTTTCTATTGCAAAGGACCCTATGATGCAAACCATGACTGTCCTTTGAGGCCTAAGGGCAAGGCTAAGTGAATAATGTGGGAATTCTATGAGGATTTTGAATCTGAAAAATCAGACCAGCAAACTGAACAAGAGGAATACGAGGCAGAAAAGTCTGAAAATGAGGCTGGGAAGGAGGAGGAAGCAAAGCTTCAAGTAGCACGCCTCATGAGAATACAACAGGAGGGATCTTTCAAGATGCGAGGGGTCTTAGATGGAAAAAAAATCATTACCTTGCTGGATATAGGTGCCATGCACAATTTTATTGATGCTTGG
The DNA here is from genome assembly GCA_007115665.2 of Sequoiadendron giganteum. Taxonomy (NCBI): domain Eukaryota; kingdom Viridiplantae; phylum Streptophyta; class Pinopsida; order Cupressales; family Cupressaceae; genus Sequoiadendron; species Sequoiadendron giganteum. The sequence goes on from CM021107.1 coordinate 271,063,406, forward strand.
TTGGTTGAGAGGTGTGGAATTCAAACTGAGGAATTTGAAGGCATAAGAGTGAAGGTTGCGGATGGCTACACTCTTAAGTGTGATTGGATGATTTCAAACCTCCCAATGCGATTAAATAATTATGACTTCAAGATAGATTTCTATGTGGTCAATATGGGAGATATTGATATGGTTCTAGGGATGAAATGGCTTCATGACAAAGGAGAGTTTACCCTTAACCTTCGTGAGATGGAAATGAGATTTAAGGTGGACGGGAGGACTCATGTGTTGAAAGCCATCCGAGATAGCAGTTTCAGGATGATATCTTTCAACAGATTGGAGAGGCTCATGCGCCATGACATGATTGAGTGGGCAACTAAGTGTATGTTGATGCCATCATAGGGGGAACAACAAACCCCAGTTTATCATCTAGATATACAGGAGTTGAGGATTAAACATGCTAAGGTGTTCAGTGAGATTCAACCTGGTAGACCTCCAGACTGAGGAATTGAGCACATCATTGAGTTAGAGGAGGGTGCCAAGCCCATGATAGTCACCCCTTATAGGCACCCCAAGAGATTGAAAGATGAAATTGAAAAGACAATCAAGGAGTTGCTGGCTATGGGGCATATTAGACCTAGCAAATCACCCTTTTCTTTGTTCGTAGTTTTGATGAAGAAAAAGGATGGTACTTGTTGATGCGTGTTTTGTGACACACCAAACACTCTAGAACAAAGTATCCATAGATGCTCTATCCTCTCTTGAAAAATTACCTCTTGTGCTAAGATTGCAAGAAAGGTCACACAGTAATTCCAATGTTTCAAAATTAGGGTGTGGATAAGCTTTGTGGTCATTGTGATTTGCTGGTAATCACAAAGGGACTTATGCTAGGCTTATTTAATTCACAATGAAGGTCTAGACAATAAAGCTCTATTGTTTGGGTCCTGGATCAAACAAACTAAAAAAAAAGAGATAAGGGTTTATAATTTATAATCTACTTCCTAAGAATCCAAGAGACGGTATTAACTTGGTGAAACCAATAACCATGCTTTGCTTTGCCACGCTCAATGACAACTACACAAAGTGGGTGCAATCTTCAAGGGAGTGTGCTTAAGATTTCTTTACTACGAACAACACCATCAATAGAACAATATTATTCGAAGTAAATATTCAAGCATACACATCAAAAGCTTAGTCTAACTTTATGCATTGAATGAAAATCATCCATTCAAAGAAAGTATGAGCAAAGTTACACCATAAATTTATACTTATCAAATCTTGCATTCGTCTAACATACATGAAATAAAATCTAAACTATGATGAGGGATAAGAACCATGCCAACTCCAAAATAAGAGAAATAATCACCATCAATTTGAACAATGCATTACTTATTGCTTTGGCAGTCGTATGCAACAATTTACTTATCTCAACATGTTTTGCAACATGCTCCCATGCTTTACAAATGAGGAATGAGCTCAATTTATAGGCTCCTCAATTACAATTCAATGGCCAAGATTGATTTAGAATCAACGACCAAGATTACAAAATAAAACCCTAATTAGGGCTTATCATAACTAAGTACCTCTCGACCAATGAGGAAATTACATTTTGGGACACTTGTCCTTCTTGATAAATATGAACCAACAATAAAATAGAAAGTTGTTGCATGGTGGAGTGTTAGATTCATTGAATTTGGACGTGCCGACTTGGAACTTCTTGATTGGTCGAGGCGCCACTTCAGCAGGTTGGAAGTCCTCCTTGGTCACCTTGTTTGTTTTTCCATGCTCTTGCCTTAGAATATTTTCCCTGCCGATGACTTTGTCCTTTGTGCTTGTTCCTTCCTAGCTTTGATCTTGGATTCCTTTTGAGACTTTGATTTCTTCTTCTCACCTGTATTGGAAGTCTCGCCTTGGAGCACATGTTTAGACTGGAAGCCATTAAGGTTTTCCTTCCTGATTGCTACAAGCGCCTTGAATTTGGAGAAAAAATCCCCTGTGCTTTCATTACAATGGAGGAAATTGGAACTTTCTCTATGAAGTATTTCCCGTACTTAGCCAAATTTTTGCTATTCAATTTTATTTTGTAACACCTTCATGTGGACCACTCAACAGTTAGCCCAAATTTCGGCCATCTCTATGCCCGAATGAACTTTGCCTGTGGATTTTCCTTCAATTTTGAGTTTGGCTTGTGCTATGTAAGGCGGATTCCATCCTTGGACAAGGATTTTATTCACTTCCTCTTTATTGTCCTCTTGTTTTCTTTCCAACACCAAGTCAATTTTCTGAATTTCCCTCCCCAAGGCATCAACACTTAGTCAATTTTAAGAGTTTTCCTTAGCGGACTTCATCTTCTCTTGGGCAAGGCAGACTTTGAAGCTGCTTTGGACATGCTTTCTAGTCACGTTAGACTTTATTGGTTCTTGGACATTGCTTTGATGAGGGAGGTCGAACTTCACTTGAGCTTTTCCAACCAAATTTTTAAATTTCCTTGGCTAGGCATACTTGACCTTGTGGCTGGACATCTTCATGGCGGACTTGGAGCTTGTCTTGGCCGAACATACTTGGGCGGACTTCCTGCTTGGCCGGACATTTTTCTATCTTCTCTTCTAAGCTCTTCATGGCTTAGAAAAAATTTCCATCATACTTGAGGGCGGACTTTGGAGTGCTCCGAACGTTGATCCATACTTAGCCAAATCTTGAGTTTTCTTTTTAGCTGGGCGGACTTTAAGACTTCTTTGCCATCTAGACTTGTCCAAGGCGGACTTCAAGTTTTTCATGCCTTAGAAAATTTTCTTGCCATCCAAGGGCGAACTTCATCATGGCTTTTGCCATTTTCCACATGCTAGGGCGAACTTGCCCATACTTTGTGCCATCTTGACTTAGGCTAGGCAGACTTGCCTATGGCTTTTGCCATTGCCATGGGTAGACTTGTCCATGTGCCAAGCCATGTTTCTCAAGGGCGGACTTGCTGAGTGTCCATGCTATTAAGCTCTTCATGCTTGGGCGAGTTTCAACACTTAAGCAAATTTTCAAAGCTTTCACTCATTTCTATTTTGGGATCTCTTGAAGTTGATGTTGATGAAACCATGACCTGCACACTTTCCAAAGATGGAAACCCTACCAAAAGTAGAAACTTTTCCCAAAATAGAAACTTTCTAAAAATGGCACCTAAAAAATAGGAAGTCCAGAATAGGCCAAAAATGCCAAAATAAAGTCCCTAAAAAATAGGGGGTCGAGGTGAAAACCCTAAAATTTAGGAGGTGTCGGACTTTGGAACCTTCTTGCCATGTTGCTTTTATGCCTGGGCGAACTTCCCTATGGCTTGTGCCATTTTTCACTTGTGTTGGGTGGACTTTGCTTGTCCTCAAGCCGTTTTCTCTAAGTGCTGGGCGGACTTGAATGATCTTGGACAAGTGTCAAGGTAGAGCTCATTTTGAATCTATAGCATGGTGGACTTCACCTTTTCCATGCCATTTCATTGCGGAATTCATTGTGTCTTAGGCACTGTTATCTTTGACCTAGGAGGATTTCATCATCGGCAAGCCACTTTCCTTGCTAGCTAGGCAGACTTCATGATCAGTAGGCCATTCTTGGGCAGACTTTGGACTTGGCAAGACATCTTCCTTCATTTCTCCTTGGCGGACTTGGTTGTGTCTTGGACATCTTCAATTTATCCTTGGCGAACTTCATGATTGGTTGGCCATGTTGGGCAGAGTTGCTCATTGCTTAGAGAATTTTCTTGACACTTAACCAAATTTTGAAAATTTATTCTCAACACTTAGCCAATTTTTTGAATTTTTTCTCCCCAAGGTATCAACACTTAGCCAATTTTCTGAGTTTTCTTTGGCGGACTTCATGCTTGGTCGGACATTTTTCTTTGAGCGGACTTTAGGCTTGGCCGAACATACTTGGGCGGACTTCCTGCTTGGCCGGACATTTTCCTTTGAGTGGACTTTAGGCTTGGCCGGACATACTTGGGCAGACTTCCTGCTTGGCCAGACATTTTCCTTTGAGCGGACTTTAGGTTTGGTCGGACATACTTGGGCGGACTTCCTGCTTAGCCGGACATTTTTTTTACCTTCCATGGCAGACTTGCTCATTGTCTATGCCATCTTCTTTCTTCTGCTTGGGTGAATTTAGCACATGTTTTTCTTTTTAGATTTTTCAATGTTTTCCATTTTGGAGATTTCTGAAGTTGATCCTGACAAACCCTGCCAAAAATAGAATTTTTTCCAAAAATAGAAACTTTCTAAAAATAGCCCCTAAAAATAGGAAGTCCAAAATATGCCAAAAATGCCAAAAAAAAGTCCCTAAAAAATAGGGGGTCGGGGTGAAAACCCTAAAATTTAGGTGTCAGAATTGACCGAAATGATAGTTGATCTTCGTCCACAAGGCCTTCTAAACACTTCGATAACGTCCGTGCACTGATTTGGGCTCAAATTCATTACTTGGCTCGAGTGACCCTTAAAAAAACTCAAACTCCTCATTGTAAAAAAAACATGGTAATTAGCAGTTGCGATGCCAAGACAAAAACCCAAAAAGCAAAAAAAACAAGAGGGTCCCCATTTGCAATGGGGCGATGTGTGAAAAGGTCACAACAGTACCCTTCGGATGTGCATTGATTATAGGGTACTGAATAAGAGGACGATTAAGAACAGGCACCCTATTCCTTGCATTGATGAGTTGATTGATGAGCTTCATGGTGCTCGTTACTTCTCGAAAATAGATTTGGGATCGGGTTATCACCAGATTAGGGTCAGAGAGCAGGACATCGAGAAGACAACATTCAAATGTCATTGTGGACACTTTGAGTTTGTGGTTATGCCATTTGGACTAACCAATGCACTTGCAATGTTTTAGTCCACTATGAACAGGGTCTTCCAGTCACAGCTGAGGAAGTTCGTACTTGTTTTCTTCGATGACATATTGGTATACAACAAGACTTGGGAGGAGCATATTGCCCATTTGGATACAGTACTGGGTATTCTTGATAGGGAGTCCTTGTATGCCAAGGAATCAAAATGTGATTTGGGTATGACGGAGTTGCTGTACTTGGGCCATATTATAAGTGCAGAGGGTGTGCGTATGGACCCTGACAAGGTCAGAGCTATTACTGAGTGGCCTACTCCTGAGAACCTTACTTAGCTTAGAGGATTTTTGGGCTTGTGCGGCTTCTACCGCAGATTTTTCAGCGGGTACTCACGCCATGCAGCGCCACTTATAGACTTGACAAAGAAAGGGGCATTCGTTTGGACTCCTGAGGCACAGGAGTGTTTTGAGAAGTTTAAACAGTTGATGACTTCTTGTCCTATCCTTGCATTACAAGATTTCACCAGACCCTTCGAGCTTCAGTGTGATGCCTTGGGTGAAGGGATTGGCATAGTCCTTATGCAGAACAAGCACCCGATAGCTTTCGAGAGCAGGAAGTTAAGAGGACCAAAGAGGAGCTACAACATTTATGACAAGGAGATGTTGGCCATCATGCATGCGTTGGCCAAATTTAGGCAGTACCTTGTGGGCAGCAAATTTTGTGTTAAGACCGATCATAATAAATTGAAACATTTCCTAGGGCAGTGAGATCTCAATGATCGTCAACAAAAGTGGGTTAGTAAGTTGCAATCACATGACTTTGACATTACCTATGTCAAAGGGACTTAAAATGTTGTTACTGATGCCTTGTCTCGCTGACCCCATTTGAGCTCCATGGTTGAGATCTCAGAGAATTGGGGACATCTAATTACAATAGAGTATGCCAAAGACCCTTGGGCTTCTAGCATCGTTGAGGGGTCAGTACAGGACAACAAATATTCAATTGTAAATGATCTTATCATTTACAAAGGGAGGATAGTTTTGACCCCAAGATCAGAGATGAAGAACACAGCATTGAGGGCCTTTCATGATGCACCCATGGCCGGACATCCCGGGTATTTCAAAACTTATAGGCAGGTTTGAGAGCATTTCACTTGGAAAGGACTCAAGTCAGATGTCCTTTGGTATGTCAGAGAGTGTCCTGTTTGTCAGCAGAATAAACAGGAACACACCTATCCTACTGGGTTACTTCATCCACTTCCAATTCCTGATAGGAAGTGGGAATGCTTGTCGATGGATTTTATTGTAAGCTTGCTGAAAGCCCAGGGTAGAGACTGTATCTATGTAGTTGTTGATCGCCTCACAAAGTATCCTCACTTTTTTCCGATAGTAGCTACACAGGTACTAGAGTTGTTTTTCCTTGAGGTATTCAGGTTGCATGGGCTACCTCGAAGCATCGCCAACAACAGGGATAGTCAGTTCTTGAGTCACTTCTGGCAGGAGCTATTCAGGCTTTGTGGGACCGAGCTTACTCCGAGCACTAGCTACCACCTGTAGACAGATGGCCAGACAAAGATTGTGAATAAATGGGTGGAAGGATACCTCAGAAACTATATAGCAGGATAGCAAAAGGGTTGGGTGAAGTGGATTCATCTTTGTGAGTACTGTTATAATACCACTCACCACATGTCGATTCAGATGTCCCCGCTTATGGCATTATATGGGTATGAAGCGCCCAACTTTCTTGATTTATTGTTGAGTGACAATAGAGTGCCCAGTGTTGGAGATCTTTTATGAGAGAACTAGGATATTATGAGAGCTCTTCGTGAGAACATTCAGAAGGCACAAAATCAGCAAAAGCGTATGCGGACCAAAAGAGAGTTGAGCGTTCTTTTGAGGTTGGGGATATGGTGTATCTGATGTTGCAGCCCTATCGCCAATCTACTCTTAGGAAGAGTGGTGCGGAGAAACTCAAGCCACGGTACTATGAAACCTTTAGGATCATTAGGAGGGTAGGTGAGGTGGCTTATGAGTTGGATTTACCAGAAGATAGCAGGGTACACAATGTACTCCATGTGTCATGCCTCAAGAAGGCATTAGGACATCGTGTTGTTCCTTCCACAACTTTACCACCCTTGGATGATGAGGGGAAATTGATCCTAGTACCTGAGGCCATCTTAGGTGTCAGAGAGAGACAGTTGCGGAGATGAGCCATCAAGCAATATTTGATTAAATGGAAGGACTTTCCGGTAGAGGATGCTACATGGGAGAGCGAGAACATTTTATAGCATCCGGAGTTGAGATTCCTTGGGGACAAGCAATTTCAGGGAGGGCGGACTGTAATGCCCCCTTCTAGCTAGACATCTGTACATCAATGGATTAGCCTATTATGCTAGCCCTCATAGGCTAATGATTTTTGGATAGAGGGTCATTTGTGATGGTCATTGGGTCGTCCTTTAGTAGTGTCGATCCCTGGAGTTCAGTGGCAGGGTGAATTGTGGTGTTTGGCTTGTTGGAGGTGATTAATTATGTTATTATATTCTATCTCACCCTTTTCGCCTAGGGACCATGTGTCTTTTAATTGGAGGGGGTCACTTTATTTTTATTTGACACTATTCACTTATAAAGTGAAAATGATATAACTTAAAGTGAATAGTGTTCACTTTAATGAATAGCGTTTCAATGCAAAAACATATATCTTGAAGGAAAGAGTTCGACCCTTTTTCATGCTTGGTTATTTTGGCTTCATTGACATGTGAGTTTGGCTTTGGAGGAAGAGGGAGGCAAGGGTTTCCTGATTTCTACAGTTTGTGAGCCTAGAGGTGGCTTGGTTCTTCATATTTGAGCTGCTTGAGGTTGTGAAACACCACCTTAACGTTGCTAGGTTGAATTTGAATGCAGTTTTTGGTGATATTAGGAGTTGTTGGCAAAGTTTTTGAGCTGATTGCTGAGTGGGGTTGGCAGCCATTGACCTCATCATTGTTTGCTAAGGGGCTGCTTGCAATTTGAAGATTTTTTGGACTGAATTGAAGAGCTACAGCCAGCCATCCCTCTCTTGAGGGTTTAATCAGCAAAGGGGAAAAAAAATGCCTCTTCTAAGAGGCTGCTATCTTTCCAAAAGGGGGCGCCCTAGTCCAAGGAAGCTTCCCATACTGGATTTAGGGTGGAGAAGTTTGGCTTTCAGGTGGAGTGAGCAATTTATTGGGGTTTGTTACTGTAGAAAATTACTATTCACAATGCTGTATGGCTGCAAGCTAAAGTGGTATGTTATGTATTCTGTTTAAATCTGATGTTAAGCATCTATTGTATGTATCCTATCATGTAATGAATGAAAGCATATTTGGCTATCAGATTGAGTAATTTCCTCTAGGTTATCATCAGCTGTAGATGTTTGAATTTCGTCATATGTATATATATGTGCATTGTACCTATTTGGCATGTTTGGAAACCAACTTCAAACTGAAACAAGAACACCAAAAGAAAAAAATCAGACCTGCAATTGTGTGCTAGCAAAACGACGAGTGGGTGGTATCTTACATTGCCTCTCAACCCCACTGGGGCAATTTCCCTCAAACTTGAGATTATGGCTGCTGCATCATCCAGGACCTATCTTAGATGCATTCATAGGAAGGATGCAGGCTCCTTTGAGCCATAGACTTCTAGTTTTTGTTTTGAATCTTTTGATATTTTATATTTGTTTGGAACATTTGATGTCATGGGTTTCATATACATTTGAGTCTTTGACTATATATCTAAGTGTTCTATTTTCTTCAGGATCTCAGCTACAATTTGTGTTTATACTTATGTGATGAATGTATACTTGTGTATATGATCAAATTAGCTTCTATTTGATGATGTTATTGTGTCTTTGAGATTTATTTAATAAAGGGTGCATGAAACAAGTTTTAAATCATTAAAATCCTCTAAATTTCTTGAGGTTCTCATTTTTCCGAGTATGTGCCGAGTTTGGTCGCCAAGTCCTGAGTCTCGAGTCGAGTCACCCTTGCCGAGTCCAAGTGTTGTTACTATGGTTTCAACACTCATCACAAAAGCAGTTTATCAAAGATAATTTTGCATCCATTTCAAAGAGTGAATTATCAAAAGCTTGTAAGTTATTTCCATCCTTTCATTTAAACCAATCTCCTTGTTGTCCCAACTTTGTGCTTGCAAACTTAGGAAATTGTTTTAAATCAAAATCTTCTTGGAGCCTATCATGCTTATCAATCAACCGTTTGATTTCTTTATCCCTTTCCTCATTCTCTTGCTCCCTGAATTGTTCTTCAACATAAAGCTGATTTTCTGCTTCTAGAAGTGCCATTTGGGTACTTTCTAATGAATCCTTTGTTGATTTAAGCTCAAGGGTGAGTTCATCAACTTCTCTTTTCCTTTCAATGCATCAAGGGTTTCTTCTGCAAACTTGATGGTATGATCCCTATCTAAAAGAAAGTGTAGGTAATCTAATTTCATTGTTTCCAAAGCATCTTTGATTGTCTGCAAATCTGCAAGAGTGGATCCTCCTTCAATGCCTTTTTGTCTCTTCTCAACTCGGGCCTTCCAAATGAGGCCTTCAATGAATTTGTGTGTGCTATCAACACAAGTTTTTTTGTGACCAAAAGATGATTTTTTAATTCCTGCAATTCTTTAGGTCTTTGTTTTGAATCAACAAAGTAACTTTGCTCACCACACAATTTTTTTTTTTATTTGTCTTCATTTGTACAAACAATATCATCTTCAAAATTAGCTTCAAAATCAGCTACCTCTCTAATTGGTGCCTTGCAAACCTTTTGAATAGATGGTATGCCAACACTATGCTTAAACAATGAATCATCAACAAATTTCATACCTTCATATGACTTATCACTAGTTGCTGATTTAGCAAACTCCAAATCAGCATATCCTTCAATCTTATCACTGTCATGAAAACTAATGCACTCTTCTTCACTTATGGAAGCACCTGAAAATTCAGCTTCATAATCATTTTCAGCTAAGACACCTTCTTATTGTGCATTCTGAAATTTCACTTCATAAGTACTTTGGATTGAGGTATGCCTTTCATATTCTGATCTAAGTCTGTAAGATCAACAACATCATTCATTCTTGACTTTCTTATGTAGTCATAAGGCCCTTTTTGCTTGAATTCTTTATTTCAAATAACTTCAAAAATTCGTCAAAAGAAACTTGGTCTTTGACATCATCAGGTAATTCTTGATACTGATCAAGAATTTTGGTGGCCTCATGTTCATAATCCCATTTATCCTTTTCCCTTATCAATGTTGTTAGGTCCTTTTGATTTTCCCAAATACCTGCAATAGTTCATTCATGGATTTTTGAAATAACTTCATATTGCTATGGCAATTGAACACCAACTGCTGAAATTGGCATTCAATGGATGCAAGCCCTTTCACTCTGTTGATTACTAACCTAAACTGCTAAAACTGATATATGTAAGTGTTGGTCACTTATCGGAAGCAATCTAAAAATGATCTTCTCACTGTTGACCCCACGGGTTGGCAAGATACATTGCTCTGATACCATTGAAATGCCTCTAGCAAGATTTTTCAACAACTTGCAATTTAAATTTTAACATGAACTGATCAATACTTCTGAGTTTTAAGATTAAAAACACTTGTAACTTCTCACAAATATAATATCACTTCTACAAACAATTGTCATTCATTGATCAAACCTTGGATATTTTCACAACCTTTCCTTATGAAATTAGAGATAAATTTTTTTTCATAAAATTTCAAATAACTCAACTGATATACAAATGGAAAATGGTTGATACAAAAATTAGAAATACATGTAATAATAAGAACGATATTTTTCCCTTACCTCAAATGGTGTTTCCTTCATAAGTGAAAATACTGATATCAAATTGAAGTCTAAAAATACCCATTAAACATAATATGTCGGGTTGACCACACAAGTAATAATTGTTAACTTTAAATGTTGTTGTTCTGGAAGATGAAAAGAGACCAAACTATTAAAATCCATCCTTTTCCAAACTCCATGATGCCTTCCCAAGACTTCAATGTCTCGCTTTAACCCCCCAACGTAGGCTGTGATTCTTGTTTTCAGCCCTTATATCTCTTAAATCTCCTTCCCACATGCCACATTCCCCCTTAACATTCAGATATCCAATGAAATATGGAGTGTCTGACTTTCTAAAGGTTGCGATGGGTATTTTGGAAGTGCCTCCATTTTGGGTCTTCAACTTATATTTAGAAACTTGAATATGATACGACTAGGAACATAAACTCTCCACAAACTTGAATAATAGTAATTTGATATTCAGGAACCCTCACAATGAATATTATCACAATTTGGAATTAAATTTATAATTGCTTGCAAATGATTTCCAATAAATTGCAAACCTACAACTCCACGACAAATAGAAGTTGTAGTCAAATACAACATGACTCTAAAGGTCGTCCCATTGTACAATCTCAAAGTTGTAATGAATGGGGACACTTTGTAAGAGACTCCTATATAAATTAGAGCACAATGGGTTACTATGCAAATGGTGTGGACGTATGGACCATGAAGACGTTGGCTATCTGAAGCAAAAGGCTAGTATCAACATGATTGATGTAGAAAGGCATAATGAGGTATTGGCCATTACTCAAGCCCAAGAAAAGAAGTAAGTGTACTCAAACCCACATAAAAACAAGAAAGACTTTGTGAAGTAAAAGATGAATTGGAGAAGTCTATGGCTAATGAACAATGCCACTGTAATGTAAATGCAATTACAGTAACAAATCAATTACAATTCAGTACAAATATTACAAGGCAAGTACTTCAAACTATTGTACTAGTTAAAGTAGTGAATTTATTACAAAGTATTCCTAAACTTCAAAATGTTGTTGTATTAGGGAAGAATGAGATGGTGCATGCTACAACTCATTTAGAATTTGTAGTGAGTGAAAAACCAATAGTTGAACCTTCGTTGTCGAGTGACTAAGTGATCAATCCAATGTTATTGATAGTTAACATGTCAAAGAAACCAATGATGGTGAATATAGAGATCCTTGGAAGGAATCTCACTAATACAATTGTTGACTTCATGTCATGTCCCTGAAATTATGCCACAAAAATATCTAACATCGAAATACGAAGGAATAGATAGATTACATATTAAAATGGTAGCAAATTAATATTTTTAATTATCATAAAAATAACGTTATAATTATAATACGAACATCCTAATGTGAAACAAAATATTTAACATTAATAATTATAAGTATTATAATAATAAAAATAATATTCATAAGAATATAATCAATATCATTATCATAACATATCTATATATATATATATATATATATATATATATATATATATATATTGCATTATCCTGACTCATAAATACCATTTATTATAAGAACCATTAAATATTATTTATTTCAAAGTATCATGATAATAAAAATAAAAATAATAATTAAAGACTATGAGTAATAAGCTGATCATAACTATTATTGACACCACATAAAACAACGATTCCTAAGAACATAATAATTGTTAATGAGACAAAACATGAGCAGCGACCCTTAGGAAAGACATAACAATTATTAAACATAAGTAGTGAGCAAATGGTTAGTAGGAGAAGCGGTTGCATAAGAAAAGACACGCCACTTTGAGAGGGTGCAGCAATACCAACAGAAATAATGAAGAGTTGTGTCCTTGAGGGGTTTGGGTCAGATATATATGACAAGTAAGGCATCGAATAAGGGGGAGGATCAGGCATATAAGGAAATAGAGAATAGAATGGAAAAATAAATAAATCTGAAATATATTTTTGAGAAAAAAGAGATAAAGGCAGAAACATGAACAAAAAGTAACAGAAATAAAATAAATAAGAGATAGCAGCAAATATATTAGTATACCATTATTTGAGGAATAGGAATATGGAATGAAGGAAAATACGTAAGAAAGGAAAGAGAATATATTCTGCCAGGGAATTATATTCTCTAAAATCTGATCACAAACAGAGGTAAGTGTTATTAACTATTAATATAGGAAATAAGAATTATTAGTTATAGTTATGAATTTAGTTATTAATAAGGATCAATATATATTAGTAATTTAAATAATAGTTGAAGCTTTATAAGCATATTTAAATATATTATGATTAATATATTTAAATATATTACGGTTGATAAATATCTAAATAAGGATATTTGATAAGTACATTAGGCATGTGAATAACAAACATATATATATATATATATATATATATATATATGATTGTGCAATAATGATGCTTGCAGCAATTATTGAGCCTTATAAGTAATTACAATCTTAATATAAAATTGAATAAATTAATATTTATTTGTATATGATCTTATCCTATGATCAATCAATTGAAGGAAGGCGATTAAGGAATAAAGAGACATGGGAAGACAAAATAGGTCCTATATCAGGAGAGGCACCGCAATTCAGGTGAGACTACTCACTTAGCTTTAATATTTAGTTGTCCTCAATTTGACATAACAATGTTGCATGAACCTTGTATGCCCAACCATTCTATGTATTATTAAAAATAATTGATATGCCTTATTCATTGGAATGCGCATAGTCCCCTTTGATGTGTTGTAACCGTGCCTTCTTGATATCGAATTTGGAAATAGACTCATTATACTGGAAATTGGCATTGAACTTACGCGGACTGTGTAGTCTTTTACTACTCAGAGGCCCAATGGTTTATCTTCTATAGATATGGCTTTAATGATTAATTTGCATTTGTATTTGATTTCTGCTAATATTGAACTTACATGCTATGATGAATTGCAAACGAACATAATGAACATGTAAACATGAATATTGCTTAGTTTAGTTTTGTATTCTGATATACCTTCATATTAGGATTCAAGGAACTGTTTGATCATATTAAATACTCTTATTGCATAATATGTGTAAATACAAATGAAGTACTAATGACTGCATATCGATTGTCTGGATTGTGTTTGTAATCTCGCCAGTAGAGCTAAGTCATAACTTAAGTGGTTCATCTAAAAACCTCACCCAGGTTTCGCCCCACAGGCCCAAAGCAAGGGTTGGGCAGTCTGCCCCACATGCCCATGGGTTGGGTGGTTTTGTCCCACAGGCCCATAACAAGGGTTGGGCAGTCTGCCCCATAGGCCCATTGCAAGGGTTGGGTCATGGAGGGGTGAGGGTCCCACCTTGGCATTCTGCCCCACAGGCCCGAGATACGGGTTGGGCATTGGAAGGTGGTAGACAGTAGGCCCTTAGGGATTCTCCTCTCCTGATGGGCTAAGTGACTTCTTATGTTTATCAATCTGTATTTATGATTATGTCTGATTTTGGATGTCTATATATTAATGCTAACAAGTATGTTGTTAATGTGATGAATACAGATTCCAATCTAAGGTTATTGTATTAAAAGGACATTCTTTTGGAAAGAAGAAACCCTAAACCTAATCAACAAGAAAATTCTATGGCAGACAAACGGATTTTAGGGCAAGTCCGGGTAAGGGACATTACATGTCAGGTATGGTGTGAACGTACTTCCAAATGACACTTGGAAAAGTTTGGGCAAGTTGACCATTTAGCCCCCAAATTTTCAATTTGTGGGTGCAAAATAACAAGATATTAAGGTACTTGGAATTTTAATGGGTCAAAAGTTGATCATTGGAATCCACGCATTTTTGTTGAATTTTTTGGTCATTTCATTATAGAAGAAAGCATACAATGCATTGTTGGGTTGGGGTTGGTTGGTAGTAGAAAAAATTGACCACAATGGAAAAGGAATACAATCTCCATCAAAAGCAAGGGTTGGAAATATACAATTGATTTGCAGAACTAGGTAGTGACTGAGGAAGAAACTTCCTTAGATTCATCAAATTCGGACTTCAGAGAAGAATGAATAGAGAAGAAAGATAAAGGTCTGATGGAGTCAAACAACGAAGGGATTTTGGAATTGCATTTGTGTTTGGAGGATGGAAAAATTTCTTTTCATAACCTATTTCATTGATAAATGGAGAACTATGAGGTATTTTCATCAAACTATAATTATATGGACGCTATAGAGATTAACAAAGAGTAGAAAATGAAGAACAAATTTGAAAATATAGACAATATAAGTGTATGAGATGCAGTACAAAGTTCACAAAAGATGGCAATTTCGGTTGTAGTAGAGACACTTGACTTTATTGAAGGTTGCAAAATTAATGAAGGTACATCTCAGAGTAACAATATTAAAATATTTCATTTGGATCATATGGATACTTGTCATCAAGTCAAAACAAGTTCATAGGAAAATTATGGAAAAGGAAAAGTATCGTATAACTATAGTGTGTAAGACAAACAATTAAAGCAGAAGATAATAGGTGGGCCCCACATGAGAAAAACAAAAAGAATAATAGTAAAAGTTCAAGTGAGGAAAAGACCAAGAAAAAGAATAAATCAAAAAAGGAAAATTAAATTAAATTTTGTAATATTCTAAACTCCTTGATCCTACGGCTGGCAAAGGACAAACAAATTAATTTTATTAAAATTTCAAATTCTATTGTATAGTAGACCACAACCGACCCCACCATAAGGCATCAAAAGACAAGAACATAGTTCTCACCATACAATTTTCTTTTGCTCCTACCATTCAATTTACTTTTGAGTTGTATGACTCCCTAGTACTACCACCATACTACCTTGTTTTTATAATTCCACTACACAATTGGACTACTTCGTGGTTGCTGTACAAAGTCTTCACCGCATGACGATAACTAACACCTATTGTACGGTCTAATTCTTGTACCATTGCCATATAGTTTAATTTCTTTAGCACCACTATATGGTTGGAGTTCAACAAGCTTTCAATGTCCATTGTACAACCTACATTTATTGTTGCAGTTGTATGATCAAGAAGTCAAGCTAGTATTGCACAATTTGAGTTGCTGAAACAGTCTTTGGTGATTGGAAATTCTTGGTTTATAGTATAACCCTTGCAGCATGCCACCATACAACCTCCTACGTGTTGATGATAAAAGCAGCAATGGGTTTCATACTTCCAGATTCGTTTTTGAAGAATAAATTTAAATATAGCCTCAAGGCTATTTAAATTTATATATTCGATTTAATTGAAGTGGCGCTTCATCAGTTGTAATTAAATAAAGTGATTTTATTTAATAAATAAATAAATAATATATAAATGGAGGGCCGACCTTCTCTTGGAATTCGTGCCCCCAACAAAAGTCGTCTTTCTCCAAAGAGGCCAACCTCTTGATTTGTAAAGACACATCCCTTCATGGCATGGATATAAATATAGGATGAAATCACTTCATTCGACATCAAGTTCATCCAGCATAATTCACATCTAGAGAAGGAATTCTCTCTATTTGCAGCAGATCATTTTCCTATAGCAGCAAACCTTCATTTTGTAGCAGCAGGTCGAGTTAAGGAGAAACATAGTCATTTCTATCTCTGCATCTAGGAGAGGTGCTATTATTCATTGTATCAAATTCGGCCTTGTGTTAGGTCTGAGTTGTAAGCAGATTTTTGCTCTTATTCAAGCAATATATAAGAGATATATTGGCTGAGTTTTTCTCCCTCAGGCTGGAGGGCTTTCCTAGGGTATCTTGTGGTGTTCGTTGTCTCATGTGTTGCATTTTTTGATTGCTTTCAGTTTCAATTTATCTGATCATTAAAAACTAACATAGTATTAGAGCGGGTTTGAAGAAGATCTTGATCAGATTTCTTATCACAGCGATACTCTATGTTCTCTTCTCTTTGTTGTTTTTCCTCTATCTTTTCATCAAGATGGTGAACGGTCTTAAGATTGAAGATAGGCTTGAGGGAGCATCAAACTTCACATCTTGGAGATATAGAGTTATGCTCGCCCTGGAGGAAAATGAATTGTCTAAGTTCGTGGAGAGTAGTGTCCCCGAGTCTACTGATGAAGAAGAGAAGATTCAATGGAAGAAGAAAGATACCAAGGCAAAGAAGATGTTAGTTGATTCAGTGAAGGATCATATTGTTCCAATCATCTCTAAGTTGAAGATAGCGAGAGAAATGCTTAAGACTTTGGAGGAGATGTATGAGATCAACAACACAAGCCGTGCACTTCCATTAAAGCAACAACTTCATCATGTCAAGATGATGAAAGGGGAAACTGTCATCGCTTACTTCATGAGGATCACCAAGTTGAGAGATCAACTCTCTACTATTGGGCATATTGTTGATAACAAGGATTTGACCGTGTTGGCCCTCAATGGTCTTCCTTCATCTTGGGAGTCATACATTCAAGGTATAAGTGCAAGATCGAAACTTCCCAAGTTTGATTGTATGAGGGCAAACTGTATTCAAGAGGAGTCTAGGTTAGCTGCGAGAGGTATTGGTCTAAGCTCTACAAATGAAGACATTCATGTTCTTTCCGCTCAATCCTCGAAGAAGGAAGGAAAAGGAGGAAAGAAAGGATACTTCAAGAGGAATAGAGATAAAGGCTTTGATGATGTTCCCGCATTCAAGAAGAAGTGGGACCTCTCTCGTGTTCAATGTTTTAGATGTGACAAGTTTGGTCACTATGCGAAGGATTGCCCAACCAGGCCTAATCAACATGCTTCATTTGCAGATGTGGATAAGATCTCTACTCAAAATGATTCTAGGGAATTTCTATTCTAAGTCATGGGCCCGTGTTCAAGCCGTGAAGGTTGTGTACTGATCTGAACGCAAGAGCAGTGTATCTTACTGTGTCCACCCATCAAAATATTTAAGAGATAAATATTCTTTGTTTTGTTTGTAATTACCCTTCTAGGCTGAAATTCAGTTTGCCGAGTAGTGCAAATCTGACATTATTTGCTTGGATTACGTGTGACCAGTAAATAGTGATCATTGGGATAAGATTCTCTAGAATTAAGAATTATTCATTGTTAGTTGTTTCATGCTAATTTCTGAGTGTGACTTTGAAATAAAAGGAGAACTAAAATTACGATTATGATTGATTTTCTATATGCATGATCTATGATTATGTGTAGATTGTCTTTTGTTATGTTGAGATTAGCTCTTCCGAGAAAATGGAAGAAAGACATGTCAGAATCAACAAAGATGAATGATGAATTAATTATCTAGGATTACTCAGGAGATCCTGATTTCAATGAGATAAGTATTGCATGGTTGAATAATGTTCATGAATTGTTATGTAGTTATTAATTCATGCTATAACATTGAGATAGTCAATCATGTATACTTCTAGCAATGGTACTTCTGTTCGAGATAAGTTGAGTTCCATGAACTATTAGTAATCTCTTCTTAATGCTTTCAGGATGGATCAAGAAGCGTAAGAGATTGCTTTCAAGAGGAGCTTGATGCATTCTGCAGGTTGAAGAATGGAGACACTGCTTGCAACCATGAGTCTGAGTGAATGTATGAAGACATCTCTTCGAAGAGGAAGAATTAATCTTTAGAGGGAGTTTTATGACTTGTTGAGAATAAGTAAGGGTTGCAGTGTTGCAAGGCCAGATGCTAAATCCTTGAAGTACCTCTTTAGTAGTTGAGATCAGAATTGCTAAAGTCAGTCAACCTGGATTTAACATTGGTAGCTCCGCAAACCTATTCAAAATAGAGTGATCTGGGATGAGGTTGAAGAGCACAGCTCTGAATCTCCACAGAGGTGTGCGCTGGAAACCATTTCTCTAAGGCAAGCGTTGCAGGCAATCTTGGACAACAAGGTCAAGAAGTTGATGCAAGAACTTGAAGATTCAGAGGGAGCCTACTGAACCTAAAGAAGATGGTTGTGTTGCTGATCGGAAGAGCACCTCTTGATGTTGTTTCAGTTGAAGTCTGCGATGATATCCTGGTGTAGCAGGAAGCAATCTTCTGTGGCACTGAGTACAGCAAAGGCCGAGTACATTACAGCTTGTGTGGCAGCCCAAAAAGCAATGCGGCTTCGGAAGCTCCTTGCAAGATTGTTTGGACAATCATTGGAGCCGACTGTCATCCATTGTGATAATCAAAGCTTTGAGAAGCTTACTATCATTCCAATGTTTCATGACACAACTAAGCATACCACTATATCAGAGATATGGTATTGAGGAAAGCAATACAGTTGAGGTATATCGACACTGATGAGCAGACAACAGACATTCTCACCAAGCCTCTCTCCATTTGTGTACTTTTGAGATAAGCTTGCTATGGTGGAGAATCAATCCCTAGCTGAGAAGGAGTCTCAGTATCAGTGATCCTCTGTTAATGCATTTCTCTATTGAGAGAGATTTGAGGTGCAAGCCCTTGATATTGCATTTCTCTTTGAGATTTGAGGTGAAAGCCCTTGTTTCCACCCTTTGGGAGAGCCCTGGTGGATGTCATGTGTGTGACTCGATGACAACATCATGTGAGGGAGTTCGTGATGATTCACTTGTACTTGTGTTTCACCCTTTGGCAGAGCCATGTTGAACGTCATGGTGAGGTGACAACATCACATTGAGTGATGAGCACTTGTACATACCATCTATGGAGGTAGCCATGATGATTGATATCACGATGAGGTGATATCTGATATCACGATGAGGTGGTAAGATGTTTTTTTTCTCACATGGATGTAGCCATGTTGATTGACATCAAGATGAGGTGATATGTCTTGTTCAACTGGAAGTATTCCTCCCTAGCTAAGAGGGAGTGTTGATGATAAAAGCAACAACGGGTTTCATACTTCCAGATTCGTTTTTGAAGAAGAAATTTAATAAAGCCTCAAGGCTATTTAAATTTATATATTCGATTTAATTGAAGTGGCACTTCATTAGTTGTAATTAAATAAAGTGATTTTATTTAATAAATAAATAATATATAAATGAAGGGCTGACCTTCTCTTAGAATTCGTGCCCCCAGCAAAAGTCGTCTTTCTCCAAAGAGGCCAACCTCTTGATTTGTAAAGACACATCCCTTCATTGCATGGATATAAATATAGGATGAAATCACTTCATTTAACATCAAGTTCATCCAGCATAATTCACATCTAGAGAAGGAATTCGCTCTATTTGCAGTAGATCATTTTCCTGTAGCAGCAGACCTTCATTCTGTAGCAGCAGGTTGAGTTAAGGAGAAACATAGTCATTTGTATCTCTGCATCTAGGAGAGGTGCTATTATTCATTGTATCAAATTCGGCCTTGTGTTAGGTCTGAGTTGTAAGAAGATTTTTGCTCTTTTTCAAGCAATATATAAGAGATATATTGGCTGGGTTTTCTCCCTCAGGCTAGAGGGTTTTCCCAGGGTATCTTGTGGTGTTCATTGTCTCATGTGTTGCATTTTTTGATTGCTTTCAGTTTCTATTTATCTGATCATTAAAAACTAACACTACGTGGCTCTGGTTTAGAAAAAAAATGGTATTTTCTCAGAGTTTGACTAAAGGTAGTTCTTCAAACAATGACTTTGGCAGAAACAGGGAATTCTTCATATTGGTTGGTGAATTGGATGAAAGTGCATTCCTAGAATATGGGGATATTGAAGAATCTTTTCTTGATCAAAATGCTTTTGAGACACTTGCAATACTTTATGGGTTTAGTAATCAATTGGCTCCAGCATCCTTAACCTCTAGTGTGCAATTAGATGGGGTCCCTTGGTTGGTTGGTCCTGAACATTATTCATATACTGACACATATGTTGGTTAAACACTCCAAAAGCTTTGTTTTTTGACTTTATAAGCATCAGTTCTTGCCTCTTAAAAATCATGAAAATGATGTGTGCCATGCAGGTCATTTGTGGTTTTGAATGTTTTCATTTGGTCTTAGTGGCAGGGGCTCCGCCCCTGAAACCCACTAGGGGCATTGCCCCTAAACCCCCACCACACTCTTTGTATTGTCCCTACCAAGATATTTCAACAAACATGCAATTTTTTGACTTTAACTCACTCATTTTGTCAAATATTTGGCAAGCAATGATGCATTCAATATATCTGATTTAAATGCTTATAGCAACTGCAACTAATTCACAAATTTATTGACATAATCACAAACTCTTTGCATTCATCAAGTTTCACTGGGACATTTTAACAAATAGTTGTCATACAACCTGCGTTCTTAGAAATCTCCAATATTTTTGCTAGTATATAAATTTAGGAATTATAACAAACATTTGGCCAACAATTGACACTTAAACATTTTGTCAAACATATGGCAAATAAGCAATTGTAAATGTAAAGTACTTGGAAATGTAAATTGGTATGTTTGAGGGATGAGTTTATGTTGAGGTTGAACCCAAATCACTGAAGTTCTTGGTATGAATGGTAAAAATGAATATAACCAAGCCAGTAGACTGCTATATGAAGACTTTAACATTCAATTTATTCAATTTGTTTATTATACGAACTTTATGTAATTTGTTGTTGATATAGCTATTTAGTTTGTAGGTCTAAAAATGATAGAATATGATCATTTTTTCATCTTTTGATAGATCTAATTGCTGGGATTGTAGTGCAGGCTTGATAATCCCTTAATAATTTTATTTTATTTTTAGAATATTTCAAACACATACAAGGACTAGTTAATGACTGTTGTAGCTGCTGTATGGAGTCTATTCCTTCATCAAAAGACTGCTGTGCACCTCAGGAGCGCCACTGTAGACACCTTTTTAAGCCCTGATATTATTATTGAATCTGATAATGAACAAAAAACTGTTTTGGTGGCTGTGACCCATAGTAGAGTGACAAGGAAACATTAAAAGATGTGGCAGCTGGGAGTTTGGCTCTATAAAGCCCTTCTTTCAGCAACAGAATAAATTGTGGCAAAGTATTAAACCTTGCACACTGAAATCTCCACAAAAACCTTCAAGCCAAATTGAAATTAACTTGAAACCATGGCAAATTTAAAAAATATAAAAAATCTTCAAAATCTCCACAATCTCATAACATCGTATTGACAATCTCCATATGAAATTGCTCCAATGGATGCTGATGGTTTTTGTTATAATCACCCTTTTTTTTTTTAATGTGTTAGCTCAAAACAAAATGAAATGCTTAGCAACTTTTTTTCCACTTTATGATCACCAAGTCCCTAGTGTGGGTGAGGTGAGAGCATACAGTATACAGGATTGCAAAATTACTTGAAGTAAACAGTTGAAAGTAACATCCAGTTATCGAGTGGGGTTAGCTAGGTACTTCCACTTTTCAATGGGAAAACTTATACAATAATGAAATGTAAAGCAAGCTCTTGCACTTCTCAGTGGTGAGTGAGTACAACAAGTAAAACAACTCTTCCACTTTCCAGTGGTGAGTGAGAACCAAGGAGCCACTTATTGAGTGGGGTGAGCAACCATAAATAACAAGAACAGATCACTGGTGGTACTACCACTCATTGTTACTGTTGATGATAATGCAGCCGCAGGAGTCTACTTCCAAGCGCACGATTTCCAAGAAGACAACAAAAATTGAATGTAGCCTTATGGCTATTCAATTTTATATGTTGCTTGAAGAGGAGGCCAAATTTATGCATTTAATTAATGTTCATTTATTATTATCTTTGGGCCGACCTATCTTTCTATTTTGTAAATTCTTTATTTATGTAAGGTGGCCGATCTACTTGAGGAGAAACCTCATTTTGTATAAATACAAGGTCATGTTTGATCATTTGATCATCAAGTTCATTAAGCATAATTCGCATACAAGCAGAAGTTCGCACTTGAGCAGCAACCATTCATCTTGCAGCAGGAGGCCAATTTCAAGGAGAAACATATTCACATCTAGGAGAGGTGTTAGTATTCATTGTATCAAATTCGGCCTTGTGCTGGGCCTGAATTGTAAGCAGATTTCTGCTCTTGCTCCTTCATTATATAAGAGAAATATTTGCTAGGTTTTTCTCCCTCAAGAGGAGGGTTTTCCCAAGGTATCTTGTTGTGTTTATTGTCTTATGTGTTGCAATTTTCTGAGTGTTTTCAGTTGTATTATTTGATCATTACAACACTAACATGGTATCAGAGCAGGTTTGAAGAAGATCGTGATCAGATTTGTTTTGCAGCATTACTCCCTTATCTCTTTTTTTGTCTATCTCTATTTTAGTCAAAATGGTAAATGGTCTGAAAATTGAGGATAGACTTGAGGGAGCATCCAACTATACATCATGGAGGTTCAGAATCATGCTCACCTTGGAAGAGAATTATTTGGCTGAGTTTATGGCGACCAAAGTTCCCGAACCAGAGGAGGAAGAAGGGAAGTTGCAGTGGAGGAAGAAAGACACCAAGGCAAAGAAGATGTTGGTTGATTCCGTTAAAGATCATATTGTTTCGATTTTCTCCAAGCTGAAGACGGCAAGGGACATGTTCAAAACATTAGAAGAGATGTACAAAATCAACAACATCAGCCGGGCACTTGCACTGAAGCAACAACTTCATCATGTTAAGATGGCGGAAGGAGAATTTGTCATCACCTACTTCATGAAGATTTCCGAATTGAGAGATCAACTCTCTACCATTGGTCATATTGTTGATGACAAGGATTTGACCATGTTGGCTCTTAATGGTCTTCCTTCATCTTGGGAGTTTTAACTTCAAGGAATCAGTGCAAGATCGAAACTTCCCAAGTTTGATCGATTGAGGGCAGACTGTATTCAAGAGGAGTCGAGGTAGGCTGCGATCGAGGTTGGCTGCAAGAGGTATTGGTCGAAGCCCTACAAATGAAGACATTCATGTTCTTTCTTCTCAATCCTCGAAGAAGGAAGGAAAATGAGGAAAGAAAAGATACTTCAAGAGGAATAGAGATAAAGGGTCAGATGGTGCTCTTGTATTCAAGAAGAAGTGGGACCTCTCTCGTGTTCAGTGCTTTAGATGTGACAAGTTTGGTCACTATGCAAAGGATTGCTCTACCAAGCCTAATCAGCATGCTTCATTTGCAGATGTGATTGAGATCTCTCCCCAAAATGATTCTAGTGAATTTATACTCTAGTCATGGGCCTATGTTCAAGCTGTGAAGGTTGTGTACTGATCGGAGCGCAAGAGTAGCGTATTGTACTGTGTCCACCCTTCAGAATATTTAAGAGATAAGTATTCTTTGTTTTGATTGTAATTACCCTTCTAGGCTAAAATTCAGTTTGTTGAGTTGTGCAAATCTGACATTATTTACTTGGATTATGTGTGACCAATAAATAGTGATCACTGGGATAAGATTCTTTAGAATTAAGAATTATTCATTGCAAGTTGTATCATGCTAATTTGTGAAGATTGTCTTTTGTTATGCTGAGATTAACTCTTTCGAGAAATTGGAAGAAAGACATGTCATGATTGATGAATTAATTATCTATTACTCAGGAGATTTTGAATTCTATGAGATAAGTATTGCATGGTTGAATAATGTTCATGAATTGTTATGTAGTTATTAATTCATGCTATAACATTGAGATAGTCAATCATGTATGCTCCTAGCAATAGTACTTCTATTTGAGATATTTGAGTTCCATGAACTATTAGTAATCTCTTCTTAATGCTTTCAGGATAAATCAAGAAGCATAAGAGATTGCTTTCAAGAAGAGCTTGATGCATTTTATAGGTTGAAGAATGGAGACTCTACTTGTAGCTATGAGACTAAGTGAATCGATCTTTTCGAAGAGGAAGAATTAATCTTAAGAGGGAGTTCTATGACTCGCTGAGAATAAGTAAGGGTTGTAGTGTTGCAAGGCCAAATGCTAAATTATTGAAGTACCTCTTCAACAGTTGGGTTCTGAATTGCTCAAGTCAGGTCAACCTAGATTTAACATTGGTAGCTCCACAAACCTATTCCGATTAGAGTGATTTGGGATGAGGTCAAAGAGGACAATCCTGAATCCCTACAGAGGTGTGCACTGGTAACCATTTCTCTAAGGCAAGCATTGCAAGCAAATCTTGGACAATGAGGTCAAGAGGTTGATGCAAGTGCTTGAAGATTCAGAGGGAGCCTATTGAACCTAAAGAAGATGGTTGTGTTGCTGATCGATGTTGCTTCAGTTTGGGATTTGCTATGATATCTTGGTGCAGTAGGAAGCAGTCTTCAGTAGTATTGAGTATAGCCAAGGCAAAGTATATTGCAGCTTGTTTGGCAGCTCGTGAAGCAGTGTGGCTTCGTAAGATCCTAGCAGGATTGTTTGGATAATCAATGGAGCCTACTATCATTCATTGTGATAACCAGAGCTGTGTGAAGCTTTTTGTCAATCCTATGTTTCATGTCAGAACAAAGCATGTTGAGATCAAGTACCATTATATCAGAGAACTGGTATTGAGGAAAGCTATACAGTTGAGGTATATCAACATTGATGAGCAGACGGTAGACATTCTTGCTAAGCCCCTCTCCAGGATCAAGTTTGTGTACTTTCGAGAAAAGCTTGGTATGGTGGAGAATGCAGCCTTGATTGAGAAGGAGTCTCAGTATCAGTAATTCTATTTAATGAGTTCTTTGTGAGAGAAGTTCAAGGTGAAATCCCTTGATAATGAGTTCTCTCAGGAGAAGTTCGAGGTGAAATCCCTTGTTTCCACCCTTTGGGAGAGCCATGGTGGATGTCATGTGTGTGACTCCTTGACAACATCACGTGAGGGAGTCTGTGATTATTTTTCTTGTACTTGAGTTTCACCCTCTGGGAGAGCCATGGTGAAAGTCACGGTGAGGTGACAACATCACATTGAGTGATGAGCACTTGTACATACCATCTATGGAGGTAGCCATGATGGTTAATCTCATGATGAGGTGATATCCGATATCACGATGAGCTGATATCTTATATGCTTTCACGATGAGGTGGTAAGCTTCTTTATCACAATGAGGTGATATTTCTTGTATAGCTGGAAGTATTCCTCCCTAGCTGAGAGGGAGTGTTGATGATAATGCAGCCGTAGGATTCTACTTCCAGGCGCACGATTTCCAAGAAGACAACAAAAATTGAATGTAGCCTTATGGCTATTCAATTTTATATGTTGCTTGAAGAGGAGGCCGACTTTATGCATTTAATTAATGTTCATTTATTATTATCTTTGGGCCGACCTATCTTGCTATTTCGTAAATTCTTTATTTATGTAAGGTGGCCGACCTACTTGAGGAGACACCTCATTTTGTATAAATACAAGGTCTTGTTTGACCATTTGATCATCAAGTTCATTAAGCATAATTCGCATACAAGTAGAAGTTCGCACTTGAGTAGTAGCAAGCCGATTTCAAGGAGAAACATATTCGCATCTAGGAGAGGTGTTAGTATTCATTGTATCAAATTCGTCGTTGTGTTGGGCTTGAGTTGTAAGCAGATTTCTGCTCTTGTTCCTTCATTATATAAGATAAATATTCGCTGGGTTTTTCTCCCTCAAGAGGAGGGTTTTCCCAGGGTATCTTGCTGTGTTTATTTTCTTATGTGTTGCAATTTTCTGAGTGCTTTCAGTTGTATTATCTCATCATTAAAACACTAACAATTACAATGTTAGCTCTGTTGATGTTTATAGCTTCAGGCCTCATACTTCCAGCCACGACTTTGAAGAGATAAATTCAATATAGCCTATTGGCTATTTAATTTATCTAAGTCGATATTAGTGAAGAGGCACTTCACTTGGAGAATAAATAAATATTAATTATGGGCCGACCTCTCCTTGATAATCGTGCCACTTCATAAGAGACATATTTCTTGGTGGCTGACTTTGCACCATGAAGGGGTGTGACCTCTCCACATATTTGTATATATATGAGATACTGTCATTCATGTTGATCATCAAGTTCATTCACTATAATTCGCATTCATAGAACTTTTGCGCTTGAGTAGCAGATTGTCATTTTTCTACAACTGATCGATTTCAAGGAGAAACACATTCATTTGTATTTGCATCTAGGAGAGGTGTGATTATTCATTGTATCAAAATTGGCATTATGTTATGCCTGAGTTGTAAGCAGA
Organism: Sequoiadendron giganteum; assembly: GCA_007115665.2. Taxonomy (NCBI): domain Eukaryota; kingdom Viridiplantae; phylum Streptophyta; class Pinopsida; order Cupressales; family Cupressaceae; genus Sequoiadendron; species Sequoiadendron giganteum. Next base: position 271,090,028 of record CM021107.1, read on the forward strand.
TTTCTGCTCTTATTACTTCAATATATAAGAGATATATTTGCTGGGTTTTTCTCCCTCAAGTTGGAGGGTTTTCCTAGGGTATCTTGTTGTGTTCATTGTCTTATGTGTTGCATTTCTGATTATTGAATATCTGATCATAAAAACTAACATGGTATCGGAGTGGGTATAATAAAGATCTTGATCGAATTTATTCAAACAGCGCTACCCTCCACTCTTATTCTCATTTTTGATTACATCTATTTTATTGTAAAGATGGTGAACAGGCTCAAGATCGAAGATAGACTTGAGGGTGCATCAAAATTCTCATCTTGGAAGTTTAGAGTCATGCTCGCCTTGGAAGAAAATGAGATTGCTGAGTTCGTGGAGGACGAAGTTCCCGAACCTTTTGAAGTAAATGAGAAGCTTCAATGGAAGAAGAATTGCACCAAGGCGAAAAAGATTTTGGTTGATTCGGTGAAGGACCACCTTGTGCCAATTATCTCCAAGTTGAAGACAGCAAGAGAAATGTTGAAAACCCTGGAGGAAATGTATGAGTTCAATAATACAAGCAGAGCTCTTGCCTTGAAGCAACAACTTCATCATGTCAAGATGGAAAAAGGAGATTCTGTCATGTCCTTCTTCATGGAGATCATTGAATTGAGAGATCAGTTCTCTACCATTGGGCATATGGTTGATGATAAGGATTTGGCTATGTTGGCTCTTAATGGTCTACCTAAATCTTGGGAACCATATATCCAAGGTATTAGTGCGAGATCAAAGCTACCTAAGTTTGATCGCTTGAGGGCAGATTGCATTTAAGAGGAATTGAGGTTAGCAACAAGAGGAAATGGGCAAAGTTCTACCAATGAGGAGATTCATGTACTTACCACTCAATCTTCTAAGAAGAAAGGAAGAGAAGGAAATAAAGGCTACTTCAAGAGGAATAAAGACAGAAGATCTAATGGTGCTCCTCTTTTTAAGAAGAAGAAGGATCTCTCCCACCTACAGTGCTTCAGATGTGACAAGCTTGGTCACTATGCAAAGGATTTCCCCACTACACCTAAACAACATGCTTCATTTGTAGATGTGGGTGAGATCTCTCCTCAAAAGGATTCAAGGGAATTTCTATTCTATTCTATCTTATCAAGCAATGTTCCAGCAGACAACAACACTTGGTTGATTGATAGTGGCGCCTCTCATCACATTACCGGATTCAGAGAACATCTTTCAGATTTGGTGATGAGAGATTCAAGTGTTCAAGTCATAATTGGAGATGATGCATGTTATTCTATGAAAGGTGTCAAGACCTCCACTATTCACTTAGATTCCGGCATCTCCTTATAGTTGAGTGATGTACTATTTGTACTAGGCATCAAGAGGAACCTTGTCTCTATTTCAGCCTTGGAAGATAAGGGATATCGAGTTGCATTCTTCGGAGGTAAAGTTATTGCATGGCCAAAGAACTCTAGCTTCAAGTCAGCCCGAGTAATTGGTGTTCGGCAAGAATGTCTCTACAGACTTTGCACTCGTCCACTATAGGCCTTGTTGCATGATACATCAAGTTCATGTGAGCTTTGGCATAGAAGACTTGCTCACATTCACTTCCGAGCGCTTCCAACCATGGAGAAGATGGTCACCAACATTCCTAAACTCAACCAGGAGCATGAAGGTATTGTCGAGGATGCGCATTGGGTAAGAATACAAAAAGACCCTTTCATAGTAGTGAAAGTAGATCTAAATGCATTCTAGATCTTGTTCATTCTGATTTGTGTGGTCCAATGTCTATTACTTCTTTGAGTGGTTTCTTGTATTGTGTAATTTTAATTGATGACTACTCTAAAAAGACTTGGATTTATTTCTTAAAGACTAAAGAATCTGAGGAAGTACTTGAGAGATTCAAGGAATTTAAAGCTCAAGTAGAAAAATTGTTTGGGAAGAGGATCAAAGTTTTGAGATCTGACAACGGAGGAGAATACATCTCTGGAAGCTTTCGTAAATTTTGTATTGAAGCAGGAATTAAGAGGGAGTTTTGTGTTCCCTACAACCCACAACAAAATGATGTAGCAGAAAGGAAGAAAAAATCTATTGTAGAAGCAGCTAAAGCCATGATTCATGATCAAGATTTGCAAATCTTCCTTTGGGTCGAAGCTTCTAGGACAGCCGTGTATGTTCTGAATCGAAGCCCTCATCGTATCTTGGAGAACATGACTCTTGAAGAAGCTTTCACAGGTGTGAAACCTGAAGTCAGACATTTGAGAATGTTTGGTTGTCTTGTGTATGTTTATGTCTCTAAAGACAAAAGGACAAAGTTGGAATCATTTGGAAAGAATGGAATATTTGTGGGCTACAGTGAATCTTCAAAAGCCTATAGGGTTTACATTCCAGGGTAGAAACTGATAGAGATCAGCAAAGATGTTACATTTGAAGAAGATGTTGCATTCAAGAGATCTAAAGGCTCTCACATGGAGATAGACAATGAAAACCAAGAGTCTCCTCAGGACATGGAAGTTGACCATACTCCTGAGATTCAGAGGGAGGCTACTAATTCTAAAGAAGATGATGATCCAGTTGAGCCTTTGGAACCTATTGATGGGCCTACCGACATTGTTATTGGTAGAAAGAGACCTCTATGGGCTAGGCAAACAATTCAGGAGGCAGAAAAGTTTGCAGCCCCTAGAGGAACATTCAGAGAAAGCAAAAGACCTCAGAAGTTTTCAAGCTATGTTGCATTGATGAGTCAAATGATTGAATCTGAGCCTTCCAGTGTTGAGGAAGCTTCAAGTCAGCAAGTATGGAAAGATGCTATGGCTGAAGAATATCAATCTATCCTCAAGAACGATGTTTGGGACATTGTACCTAGACCAAAAGACAAATTTGTTGTATCTTCTAAGTGGCTTTTCAAGATCAAGCATGTGGCTAATGGAAGCATTGAGAAGTACAAGGCTAGATTTTTGGCTAGAGGGTTCTCTTAGAAAGAGGGAATAGACTATGAGGAAACATTTACTCCAATTGCTTGTTATACCTCCATCAGGACAATCATTGCTTTTGCAGTAGCTAAAGGATGGAAGCTGCACCAAATGGACATGAAGACAACATTTCTAAATGGTGTAATTGAAGAAGAGGTATACATTGAGCAACCTGATGGATTTGAAGTTCATGGGAAGGAGTCTCATATTTGCAGATTGAAAAAGGCTTTGTATGGCCTTAAGCAGGCTCCTCATGCTTGGTATGAGAGGATTGATCGATACCTGATGAGCTTGGGCTTCTCCAAGAATGATGCTGATTCAAATCTATATTTCAAGGTAATCAATGGTGAGACCTTGATCTTGGTTCTCTATTTTGATGATCTATTTCTTATTGGAGAAGAACACCTCATTATCAAATGCAAGAAAGAGTTGGCTTTTGAATTTGAAATGAAGGATCTTAAGTACATGCATTACTTCCTTGGTTTAGAAGTATGGCAGAGGCCCAATGAGATCATTCTAAGTCAAGGAAAGTATACAATAGACATCTTGAAGAGATTTGGTATTATGGATTGTAAATCCATGTCTACACCTATGGAAACCAATTTTCATAAGTTAAAAGAGGTTGCAGCTAGTTCAGATTTGGTGGATCCTACTATGTACAGGCAGTTGATTGGATCGTTGATGTATCTAGTCAATACTAGATCGGATATTTGCTATGCAATGAGTGTACTTAGTCAGTTCATGTGTGAACCAAGGCAAATACATCTAGTTGCAGCAAAGCATATCCTGAAATACTTGTGTGGCATAGTTGGATATGGCTTGAGATATTCTTCTGGTGTGGACTTGAAGATGCATGGTTATATTGATTCTAATTAGGCAGGTTGTGTTGCTGATCGGAAGATCACCTCTGGATGTTATTTCAGTTTGGGGTCTGCTATGATCTCCTGGTGTAGCAAGAAGCAGTCTCTAGTAGCACTGAGCACCGCAGAGGCCGAGTACATTGCAACATGTGTGGAAGCTCGAGAAACAGTGTGGCTTCGGAAGCTCCTTGCAGGATTGTTTGGACAATCATTGAAGCCGACTGTTATTCATTGTGATAATCAAAGCTGTGTGAAGATTTATGTCAATCCAGTGTTTCATGACAGAACCAAACATCTTGAGATCAAATACCACTATATCAAATATATGGTATTGAGAAAAACAATCCAGTTGAGATACATTGGCATTAATGAGAAGACGACAGACATTCTCACCAAGCCCCTCTCCAGAGTAAAGTTTGTGTACTTCTGAGACAAGCTTGGTATTGTGGAGAATGAAGCCCTAGCTGAGAGGGAGACTCAACTTCAGTGACCTTCTATGATTTTCTTAATGCATTTCTCTCTGTGAGAGAGATTTGAGGTGCAAGCCCTTGTTTCCACCCTCTGGGAGTAGCCATGGTGGATGTCATGTGTGTGACTCCATGACAACATCAGGTGAGAGAGTCTGTGATGATTTTCTTGTACTTGTGTTTATTCAACCTTTGGGAGTAGCCATGGTGAACGTCATGTTGAGATGACATCACGTTGAGTGAGTCCATGAGCACTTGTGCACATATGCTTTGCCATACATGGGAGTAGCCATGATGGTTGTTATCACGATTGAGTGAATCCGTGATGAGATCTTTCCACATATGGTGGTAGCCATTGTGGATTTCATCTGGAAGTATTCCTCCCTAGTTGAGAGGGACTGTTGATGTTTACAACTTCAAGCCTCATACTTCCAGCCACGACTTTGAAGAGATAAATTCAATATAGCCTATTGGTTATTTAATTTATCTAAGTCGATATTAGTGAAGAGGTGCTTCACTTGGAGAATAAATATATATTAACTATGGGCTGACCTCTCCTTGATAATCGTGCCACTTCATAAGAGACGTATTTCTTGGTGGCTGACTTTGCACCATGAAGGGGTGTGACCTCTCCACATATTTGTATATAAATGAGATCCTTTCATTCATGTTGATCATCAAGTTCATTCATTATAATTCACATTCATAGAAGTTCACGCCTGAGTAGAAGATCATCATTTTTCTACAGCAAATCGATTTCAAGGAGAAACACATTCATTTGTATTTACATCTAGGAGAGGTGCGATTATTCATTGTATCAAAATCGGCATTGTGTTGTGCCTGAGTTGTAAGCAAATTTCTGCTCTTATTACTTCAATATATAAGAGATATATTTGTTGGGTTTTTCTCCTTCAAGTTGGAGGGTTTTCCCAAGGTATCTTGGTGTGTTCATTGTCTTATGTGCTGCATTTCTGATTATTGAATATCTGATCATAAAAACTAACAAGCTTACTCAAATCTTCCCAACTCAAGATATACATTTTCTATTACAAATTAATGATATGAAATAAAAATAATTGAAATCACCCCAATGTTGTTAAATAATGAGACAAGTCACTCAACTTGAAGCAACATCATAATACCTCATAAAGAGCTGAAGATGGATGCTGAAATAAGACTTTCCTTCATTGGAAAAGGCTTCTATAGACTTGTTGATGCTAAAAACAGAGGTTGGACAAAATAGGGGTGGCTAGGAAAATAGTTGATTATAATTTTCTGAACACTCATGAAATCCTTATATCAAACTCCTCAGACAACCTAGGAATCTCCTAGGAAATGATCAACAACCTTAATTATGCCCCAAAATATTAGATATAGACCTATATACCCCTTCCTGTAGTGGTATGACCTGCTTGGGAGGGTGACTTGGTTCTAGAAAAATAAACACTTCATTTTATCTCCTGCAAACCTCTCCAACCTGGTCGCCTAGCATAGGAAGAGCATTGGTAAAAGACCCAGAAGCACAACTCCCAAACTTCAATCAAGACATGCCAAAATAGAGGATACGACCTATATTTGTAGAGGTAAGGCCAACAATCAAAACCTCCAAGAACTCAACACTTTACTCCTTGCAACTATAAGAAAGTCTCACCAAAACATTGCAAATCTAGAACACGTCAAAATTGAAAGCTTAAATCAGCACCAATGGTTGCTCTTGGATGGAATCACACCAATCTAGCTAGGGAATATCTTTCAATTCCAAAACTAGAAATCTATGAGAGATTTCGTCCTCAAAGATTATAGAGAACCAAAGCCAATCTGACAGCATAATGTTATCATTCTTCAACATGAGCAACAATGAGCCCCAACGCTTTTTTATATATAGAATTTTGGAGGGGAAAAATTCAATTTAAAATAACTAAATAACTCACTTTTCCACCAAAATGCCTTTTAAAAATAATAATAACCTTTTTCATGTGCAAAGGCCCCTTATTTCTCCTAGGCATCCAAATGGGGGATAAAAATACCTTTCCGAAAAGATATTACACTTAAGTTATCAAAAATAATAATTAAACATTATAACTTAAGTGAATAATTAAAATATTCCACCCCAAGTTGCGGAAAATACTACGACTCATCGAAATCCAAATTTGATCACACCAATATCATACTGAAGCAATAGGAGAATGATATGAGTCAATTTGGTGACTTACTATTAATAGACATTCTCTCTAAGAAATTTGGAGAACACCCCAAAAGTCAGAAAACACTTTGGGGAGTGTAATTTAGATCAATATTGCCCACAGAGCTCATTGCCATGAATAAAAACCTTGTAACTCCGAAATTTCATCCTCCAAGAACTTTGGAGCTCCCTTGCCTTACCAATTAATTGACGGGAACTCAAGAAATAGGTTAATGATCCTTGAACTGACTAAGCTTGAGAAGGGGAAATTACAATTTTCATCACCAACCCAATATCTTTAGCATACAAGTGACTTCTAGATGAAATCACACTCAAATGGTTAGGATGATTTTCGTCTCCAAAATCATTCTTAGTTAGGGTTTTCGTTCTAGGCATAGAAGATAAATAGAATTTAGTCTTTCAAGAAAAGAAAATTTGATAATAAACAATGGATGCCCAACCTCTTTCTCAAGCTCTCCTTAAATAGCTTTTTCACTACTTTTTCAGAGCGTTATTTTTTCATTTTTATTGTTTGTTTTGAGAATTTTTTATTTTATTTTTTTCATTGTTTTTCTCAATTTTTTTCCTTTATTTTAATATTTTTTCTTGGACTATAGTCACCTTTTTGAACTTAATATTAAAATATCGTTTGAGTAGATTTTTAATTTAATAATAATATATTAGTAGGGACATGACACTCATTTGATTTGCCAAGCACTCTTTGAGTTTGAATATGTGAACTACGCTTCTAGGTTTGCCTACGGGTTCTTCATTTGCAATGTCATCACTGGTGTGGAAAATCTTATCTAATGTTTTGATGTTTACTTTTTTTTTATTGTTTGGAAGATGATATATTTTCTTTCAGGGGGATGATGTAGTTAGTGTACAATGCTTATTATTATGTTTCAATAATATAGTTTATTTGACTATGCATTAATTGTTTATCAGTTTTGACAATTTATAAGAGTTGGGTGGTCAACAATTGTGTTCTTCTTGGCAATGTAGGTTCTTTAAATAGACTTTGTATCATCAAGGAAGAGGGTATGATCAAGTCTGATTGTGGACTGTCCATTTTTTTGTCTACTTTTGTTATAATTCCATGTGCAAATAAAGATATATTTTACTTCTCTCTCATATAATTGACTATGTACCCATATTTTAAAAAATAATCAATTGAAAGATAAAAGGATAAATGACTTCTAATGCAAATTTTGAAAAAAAATAAAAATTGAAATTAAATTATGAAACCCTTTTACAAGATAGCATACAAATGCAATTTTATGCATGCTGGCAAAATTTTGCTAGAATCCACTTACTGGATCAAATGATATATAATTAATTCAATCTCCTTAACCTAGAATGAAATATTAAAAAAATTACAAAGTTCATAAAACTTTATAAAAAATAAAAAACTTCATTACTGAAGTGATGCCCTAAAATACTATAAAGTTCAAAGTTTTATAATAAAAATAAAAAAACTTTATGGCTTCACTTTGTAGAGGTGCCAGCATGCTATTAAAAAGAAGAGGTTGTATACAGAAAAGTTGCAGATCTCTTTTATATGTTTTCTGTATACAAAAGAGGTGCCTGCAGACAACATTCTTAACATGAAATCTTTTATGGCACTCTGCTAATTCAAAAAAAGTAATCACTCAAGGAAACTGATGGCGCATCATTACAACTAAATACAAGCTTCATGTAGAAGGTTATCATCAACCGGGGAAACAAAGACAATAAATGGAGCTTCTCGTTAATGGAAGGCTCAATACCAGAAAATACTTTGATACTAGCTGTTGGATTTAAGCTAAGATTAACATGCTCGATCATAAGAATGGAAGGATGTAATATAGCAAAAGTATGGAGATAATTAAAAAGCATACCAGGATGTTTTATTCAAACTTCAACAGAATATTTATACAGTGCAGATTAATAGTAAACCTTTCTTATGGTCCTATATCTGCTCAACAAGCTCCTTCTATTTATTCCTTAATCTTTTCTATGTGAATCACCTAACAAGCATGTTATAATAGCTGTTTACCAATAGGTTTAAATAGTTATTTAAACCTATCTCCTAACTTAACACCCCCTAATTATTTATTCAAATGGTGCAATAAAATATGGACTCCAACAGCAGTATCCATTTTGTGCTGACTTTCATCCTTGGATTTATGGATAGCTTAGAGGGTGGTAGTGAAGGATTACAAATACCAACCATAGGAAAGTTTTAGGGCCTCCTAATCAGTTAAGAAATGAATCTTATAAATATATCTGATAACCTTAAAATATAATGGGAAGATAAATATTTCCTTTATTTCCTTTCACGTCAAATTCTAAAGACCCAAGTTGAAATCTAGACTTGTATACTACACTGTGACAGCATTCTGTATAATCTTAGAATTCAGTCTGGCAACTGTAATTCATTAATGTTGCCAATTATCATGTCAGCTTTTGGAGAGAGAATTGTTACTAATTTTACTGAAGGGCCTTTGGCCAGTGACATTTTCATTGAAAGCGAGGTTACATGGATTCCTGGGTACAGTGGATGTGTATCAAGTTATCAACTATCACTAGTGTGAAACACCAAAACTTGTACATGTGGGTGTGAGGGTAGATTGTGAATGAATGAAAGATTTTAATGACGTCCACAAGACCAAAACAGTCTAAGGGTCCGAAAACCACAACACTAAGATATCTCCAAATACTTTTCGATGTCGGATCTCCTACTATGGATTTTGACCAAAAAGCCAGCAGTCTTGCTGATCTTTGCTTCCTCAAATAGCTCATACAAGTTGCCAACCTTCAAGTTGCTTTCATACCGAGTACAGATATCCTCATAAGCTGTGTACCACCCCCAAACCCACGCACTCCTAGAAGCCTCCTCCCAACTAATACAAATTGGTATGCAGGATTAAAATAAACCTAAAAATGTCAAGTGTGAAAGTTAACATTTGAAATATAAAATCATGATGGAACATAGCAACTTTTAAGTCAAATATATTAATATCATAGTTATTACATAAACTTTAAAGCAACAATAAATATTATCAGCTAATTACAAAATAAACAATCCATCCAAAGTGACCTATAACTGCTAGATGTATTTTTTGTGCAAGCGAATTTGGCCAGCTATGCACACCCAAAACAAATCTGTCACAAGGAAACATGCATGTTGTTATATTTGCTTGAATCTGGGGATCGAGTGAAAGCTGATTGAGAAATCCTGCATTATTGGTTAAGTGTAATCCATAGGAGTAAATAAGTTGTTAAAAATATGACAGGGATGAGTGTATTTCAAATAGATGCCTAGCTGTTTTCTTAAATGAAGCTCTTGTACCATTGTGCATTTTTAAAAAGGTATGAAACTTTGAAAAGCCAAAGCAAGAAACTTTCAACATCACTAATAAGTTATTTCAATAATATGCAGTGACATATACTTCATGGGTGGATTTGGTACGGTGGCTTGGGTGGATGTTGATCGGTATATTTCTGTTCAACCAGACTCCATTGTAGTCAATGGCTTCAAGCAGTCTTTAAAGGTATGCATATCTTTTCTTTCATTTCTTGTATCCAGATTTTTATGAAATCATCCCATGCTAGTTGTCAAGCAGAATTGCCATCCTGACTGAATTCTTCTTTATAGAAGAAATGTCACATCGCAGATATGTTCTTTATGTTCAGGTCCTCAATGGGATTTTCTCTAAATCATTGGTGAAGATCCTCTCAGACGAAATCATGGTGGATGATGTTGAAATAATTTCAATTGATAGAAAAGGAATTGATATTCGAGTCCTCCAAGGAAATCATGTGTGTGCAGCCACCTGTTATTCCCCATGAATCTAGTGTTGAAATTAATGATTAGATAATATATGGTGCCTCTAATTCACACAATTACATCTGATACTTCAATACGATTTAACTAGAAGTGTTTGGATCTTGATTGCAGTTCAATGTACGGAGATTGTCTTTTCAGCAACAAGTTGAGACTCTAGAAGGAGCGAAATTGGCCCTTTCAAAGATCATAGAAATGGGATCAACTATGGAATTTTAGACTGAAAACTTGGCAATGGATGCAGTTTGTAGGAGAATGATAATGAAATAAACTTGTACTCAATCAAAGTACCATCAAGAAGGGACTTGAATCCATCCTCTCTCAGATTAGAACCCAAACTAGCACCTTAGACCAACTTAGGCTTCCTAAGAGGTATGTAAAGATTAAAGACCAGAAGGATAACTTGTTTCTAATGGGTTTGAGCCCTTCCTGCTTTATCTAATCAAAACAATGTAACATTATGACCATTTAAATTTTTTAAATAAATATTCTTATAGCCATATCCAAATTACTTATGTAATTTATTTGTACCCTAAAACAAACAATAGCTCGATTTGACTTCATGAATTTTTAAAGAAGATATAAATGTTTTGGCCTGCCACGACCAGATTTAAATGCATGCAATTGCATTCAAGGAAATTTGGTTGAGGACTAGAATTGAAATTCATAGTAATTTCTATAAACAACAAAAACATATTAATGGGATTCGACAATATGAGATGTTATAAATGAAATGATTAATGTAGTCTACAGTTGAAAATTACAGACTATGTACTTTTCACTCTATAATTTTGCACTTATTTGGTGTTTTCCACCCCTAGTCATGTTCAGGATTCATTTTACTTGTTTCCAAGCCTTTCAGCCTTCATTTGTGTGCTAAATACGCATGTCTAGAGTCCCACTACTAATGGAATCCTATTTACCCTACTAAAATTGTTTTGTCCACTTGGACATGAGTGTCCCTTTGCTAGTGTCCTTGATCCACCTTGGAGACTAGCACGCCCATGGTCATGTCAAGTATAAAATTTGAAATTAGGAGCTTGACTAAAACTAATTCTTGACCTTACTATGTTTTCCAATTGTTACTTTGTACAAATCATCCTATAAAACTACCTTTTGACATTCATCAACACTTTATTGCTCTCCTAACTCTCTACCATTCTTCCCGTACCATTTTCTTGAAAATATTTCATATGCACTTGCAATTCATCCATTGTTAAAACCCACTTACAACTCCTCTATTCCTAAATTTATCACAGACCTACGAGTATCTCCTTCATTGACACACTTTGAATTTGCTCTCTCCTTGTTTTTGCTCATTTCCTTCACTATTCTAGGGTTTTCTTGTGTTCCAATGCAAAATTCATAGTTCTTGTATCTCTGTGGATAAGCCCACACATACAAATGTCCTTGGAATATTGCTCTCCAACATCAATCCTCCATTCCTTATAGCAAACTTCTCCCTTGGCATTGTTGTGTTGTGGAGCCCGATTAGACTTGTGCTTTAATTTTCCCCACCTTTGTCAGTGTGTTTTCCCCCCAATTTATTAGATGGGGGAATGCAAGGGGGGCAACACTCCTCTTGTAGGGTTCAAGGGGTATTATCCCCCCGCGGGCGGAGCCCACGATGGGGGTCTTGGGGCAACACCCCCAAAATTTACCAATATTTTAATAAGCAATTTGTTGCCAGTTTGTATTTGAAAATACAATTATAATGGTTGGAAAAAAGTTAGCAAACTACTCAAATTTGAACAATGCACGTGGGAAATCAAGAGCCACAAATTGGACAGTCAACAAGGCGCACGGGGATGTGAATAGGTGTGTAAAAATTACTTTTGGTTGCTATTGTGAGTAACAACGTGGTAGATTTGCTACAAGTCGTGTGAAAACAATGCGTAGGTAGTGACTATGAAAACACAGGTTAATGCTTCAAGCACACGTAGCACCACGAGGATAGAAATAGGGCAGTGAATAATGAGGAAATACATTGCTGCAAGTTGCATCCATTGATGCAAGTAATTTGTAATTCATTTTATTGGACATTAATTAATAAGACACTGCTATTGGTGGACGTAGCCCATGTTTGGGTGAACCACGTTAAATTGGTGTTGTCTTCTTTGCTGATTTTATTTTTGTGTATTTAAATTCCTCTGTTTAATTCTATAAATTTGCATTTAACTGGTATAATTCTGCCTACAATTCCTAACAAGCACACCCTTGAGTCACCATTCCCAACTCCTTCACTCACTATCACACACCACATTCTAGAGCGTGCCTAGATTTCTATTTCTCCAACTTCTACACACACATACACCTCCTAATTAGAGATTAAACACTCCCAACATTACTATTACTTTAAGTTGAAACAAACCATCATTGGGTATTTGAAAGATACCCTCTTAATTTTTTCTTGATTTTCAATGACAATTACAATGTAATCATGCACCCTTTAAGGTTAGCTTCAAACCAAAACGATGCTGAAAAGAACTCTAACCAAGAATGCGCCCTAAAACCACTTGAGGAGGAGCGAGCATATGGTCAGAGGATCCCTAGGATCTACTTAATCAATAACTAAAATGATTACAATTGAATGGGAGGAATTAAACTCGACACCAAGAATGTGCACACAAGATCCTTTAGAAGGTGAGGTGCTAACATATGGCAGAGTGCTAATTACAAATTAAGAAGAACTTAGGCAGATAACCAACCATGAGAGAATTTCCACTCTTCCACCAAAGCAGTGGGGGGAAAGAAAATGCAAATAAACAATTCATCCGCTACAGCGGGCATCCACTAAGGAGTGGGGATTCACCACTTGATAGTGGGTATAAGATAGATTAAAACATTCATTCTCCACACTGGCAGTATACCATCCAGGGGAGCTTAATGTGAATTAAATCAAATAATTGCAGCAATAAGAGACTGAAATAGTACTACTGTTTACAGTCTTACAAAATAAAGAAGAGCTGCAAAATTACATTAGAATTACAATAGCTATGAAGCACATTGAAACTGGATGATCCCACGTCAGATATCTATCCAACTTATTGAAGAGAGACCTGAAAACTCAAACTAAACAAGTTTGATATAAAAATCAGCAAACTAAAAATGAATTACCAGCAAACTGTAGCACACCAAAGTGTTCATAACTTCATCATATCATCACCAATTGACATGGAATCACTTGCAACAACTTCTAGGAGTAAAGACACCCCTATTCAAACACACAAACTGCACCAAAGTCTCCACATTTAATAATGCACGCATCCTAATGTTATTCTGGAAAGTACGACCTTCAAGAGGGGTAATTTTTTCATAAAAATCAGAAACACATTTAATAAAATCTGAAACCTCTTGGAGAGGATCGCCCAAGGCTTAGGAACACATAGATAAAATACCCATATTAGAAATAAATGCAAGAAAAGAGCTGCAAGTAAAATCGACCTTCAGCCATGGCTGCACTAACAATTCAAAATCTGGAAAAAACTCCAAAATCTTCAATATATGAGACTCAATATGCTAGTCTAGATGAGAAGCAACAATAAGACCAACTAGGTGTTATCTTTCAAACACGAAATTGGATTGGAACTAGGAGGTAAGCATCCCTCGAAGTGAAAACCAAGTTGTCATTTTGACAGCATAACATTAGCATAAGTTCATGGATGATAAGAGCTGGAGCAAAACTTCTCTTTTACAGAAAAATAGGTGACTTCAAATTCCCAAAACTCCTCCAAGAATGGGATGTCAAAAGTTCCCTTTTAAAAATATTTTAAAAATCATAAATAATAAATCCCTCTTAGAATGGGGTCCACTTCAAGGCATAAATGAACTTTATTAAATGTTTAATATTTCCTTCATGAAGGCGCCCCCCTTCATGGCCACCTTTTAAACACAACTTAAAGTTAATGTGCTAGGTCAAGGGGTCAACTTGAAATTAAAACATTAATGCCTTGAAATATATTATTTCACCAAAATGCTTTTAAAAAACCAAAAAATCAAACCCCAACAACTGCTCCAACTGAAGATGACTTACTAAAGTGTTGACAACTGTTCACTGCCAATAATAGAATTTACTAAAAATAGTAAATTCTAGGAAATACCAAAAAAAACTCCAAACAAAGAAACCTTGGTTTCACCTCAACGAGCCTATGGGCTTCCAGAATAGGTTGAAGAGCACAAAAGAGCGTATGGCTAAAAATGGGGATATTACAGCATTAACTAAGGTAGTCTCCAAAACATATCACCATTTTTTGCCTCCAAATTCAAATGGGTAAATTATGACATTTTAGGTGAAAATCTCTAGATTTTGCATGTAGTGCACTAAAGGGAAAATTAAGGCTACAAATTCTAAAAGTTGTTGAGCATTCTAGCATAAGGAAACAAGTGTTTGTTGTGGGTTGGGGTGCACCCTTTACACATGAGCATGGATGGCTGGACATGAGCAATTAATATATTGTTTTAATCTCCTGCAAACCTCTAGAAACCTATTGTAATCCATGTTCTACCTTTTGCAAAATCCAAACTATATCAACCTTTCAATTAGATATGATTCTTAACACTCTCTTTGCTAATCTATAATAGCATTTCGATTTCCAACTTTTCTATTTGTGCATGCTTACTTCAAAATCTAAAATTTTCATTAGAATACTTTTTATTAAATAATTTTTCCAAGGTTGCAAAATAGGTTTTACAAGGCTCCTAAAACCTAGTTACAACAAAAAATCAACATAAAAATAGCCAACCAGCAATAAATTAGAAAACAAAAAATAGATAGACAAAATACACCATAGACTTGAGAGCAAGTTACAACTTCTTAAAAGTGTCAACAATCCCCAACTCCTTTTTGAAGAAACCTTCATTGAGAACAATGAAATCCAATAGTTCCTTCTCCTTGGTATTCACCTTCTTCTATTTGTTACCCCTTTCCCTAGTACTAGGTCCAACCTTGTCATTTTTTTCCACTTGAAGAGGACAAACGTGATCCCCATTCATCTTCTTAAGTCTTTGACTTAATATCTTTAGCCCCATAGCACCATTCTTGATTGTGCATTTACTAACTTCCATCACTATTTTTTTTCTTTATTTCTTTCATTTCATACCCCAAATTAGACATTTTGGCTATTTATTTATTTATTCATTTCCTTCATCTCCTACTCCTAACTAGACATTCTAGTACTATGTTATTCCCTCTTCTTTTTGCTGCTATCTTTCTTGGTATCCAATCTTCTCTTGCGATCCAAGTGCTTAGCCTCTAGCTTACTAACTTCAAGAAGATAATTCCAATTTTGGAAGATGAGCCTATCATCTTTAGAGTTCACCTATCCCCTAATCCTTTGTCTATTTTCCCAGATGACCATTTTGACCAATCTCATATTGTGTATCATTTGGCTAACCATTTCTACCATATCTTGTATAGAAGTTGACTCCAATAAAAGGGATGCCAATTTTTTTGTTGTATTATTGAGGCTTAGATTTGAACCTTCAAAAACAAACCCGTGATAGTAGGTTCAAGAATACAAGGGTAATTCTTTTACCTTTCTTGTCTCTACTCTTCTTTGAAGTATTAGAAAAAACCTCACCAATGTCTTTCTCTTGCGCATGGCTTCCTTTTTATCGTCCTCATCAGATGCAGGGGCATCATTTTGCTTTAAAGATTTTTTTATTTCCCCCCAAAAAACTGACACGTGAAGGAGCATAGGAGTTTAAAATTTAAAATTTGAATTATGTTTTGTTTAAAAGGCAGCAAATGACCACTGTAAGCTCATTTAATAAGCAATTGAAATAAAAAATGAAAGAGGGAAAATTTGAGCGGGAGTCTTGAACTCCGAATTGGTAGTTGGTGCATTAATGACAAGTTTTGAGTGTTGCTCAAAATTTAGGTGGGGTTTTGGAGAAGGCTCAGGAGTTTGGGAAGAATTTTGGGGTTTTGGTAAAAAAAAAAAGAGAGCAGCATTAAAAAATGGTAAAGGGCAAAGATGAGAAATAGATTTTGAAGTCAAAAATAGGTAGGTGGAGACATTTATGGAGGTTTTTGAATGTTGCAGAAGTTTTAGGCATGATTTTTGGGAGATTTTGGGGAGAAGCTTCTAGATTTTGGTAGTGGGAGAAGAAGAATAGAACAAAATAAAAAATAGAGGAGAGAACAATGGAAAAAAAGAACAAAACAACAAAAATAGAAGAGAATAGAAGAAGTCGATAAAGAATATTAGAGAAGAATAGAAGGAATATTTTGTCAGTGGCCATAGAGGATCATAGCAGACAGAAAGAAGACAAAGTGGCGGGCAATAGACTCTGTATTTTATTACAACAGTTATAACTGTGTAAAATGATTGTAACTGTTTGTATTTTCTAAGTTAATGAAAAGTTGTTTGCTTCTTTCTAAGTCTTGGTTCTCTGATATTGAGTGTGTATTAGCATAAAATGTTATATAAATGTGTTGTTCTAGAAGTCTAGGTTGTTTTGTGCAAGTTTAAAATATTTTACATTGCTGAAATTCCAAATAGTCACCTACAACTAGTGCTACGGGTACCCGCAACAACAGTGTTTTTGATAGCAAGTTAGTTTGTGCATCTGCAACTTATTTTATGCCTCTTAAACTCATTATTTGACTTGTAGGACGTGAATAAATAAGCAACTCACACAACCTCTCTTTTTCTTCCTGTTTTTTTTATTTAAAGTGAGTTTTTAGGCACCTACAAGGGGGTGGGTGCCATCAACATGGTATCATAGCACAACTATAGCTCTGGGAAGAAGGATAGTGGCCTGAGATTGGGGTTAGAGTAATCCCTTTTGCGTGTGAACTATGGGTGTGTCCCTACAACAAGGGATATTGCAGCAAGGAAGACTGCAGTAAGAAGGAGATTAAGAGCAACAGGATGCCTCCAAGGAGAAGGATGGCAGAGGTTGCAGCTGCAAAAGCAGCAAGAAGAATATATGAGGTTTTGGAAATCCTAAGGGGAATGCAAAAAAGAATGAATGCATTAGAAGGTGGAATGAGAAGATGTAGAGCAGATGAAGAAAGTGACAGTGAAGATGATGAAGGAGGAGCAAAGATGGTTGGACAAGATGGTGACAATGCAAATGGAGATATGGATGCGGGTTAAAGAAGACTTATAAGAGCTATTTATAATATTGGGAAAGGAACAAGGGTGGAGTTACCAAGCTTCTCAGGAAGTTTAGAACCTGATGAACTAATTGACTGGATAATAGAGATTGAGGAATACTTCGAGTATGATGAAGTAGAGGGCCCCAAAAGAGTGAATTATTCTGAAACGAGGTTGAAAGGTCATACAACACTCTGGTGGAAAGAGGTGCAGGCTAAGAGAACAAGAAACGATAGAGATAAGATCACAAGATGGGATCAAATGGTAAGCAAGATGAAATCTAAGTTTCTACCTGGTGATTATTAGCTGAAACTTCTCAAGAAATTGCTGAATTTAAAACAAAGGGAGTTAAGTGTGAAGGCCTATACTGAAGAGTTTTATAAAATTTCCATCAGATCTGGTCACAATGAATTAGACCATGAAAAAGTAGCAAGGTATGTTAATGGATTGAGGTTGAACATCCAAGATGAACTAAGCATGATAAGACTGCGAAACATGGAAGAAGCATATCAGTATGCTCTAAAGGCTGAAGAGAAACTTGCAAGAAAGCAAGGAAGAAATAAAAACAAAGGTGGATTCAACAAAGGGAAAGTGTAGCAACAAAAAAATTACAGTCATGGAAAGGAGGCTAGTCCTTCAAAGAGTCAAAAGGAAAAAGATAAAACAAGATCAAGACCATACCCAATGAGAGTTAGAGGTGGATATGGAAGAGGCCAAGGTAGAGGCTTCCAAGGCACATGTTTTAACTTTGATAGTCTGGCCATAGATTTTATGAATGCCCACAACGCAAACTAGAAGGATCAAAGAGAACAGGGGCAACAAGTGCACATGTAGAAAAGGGGGATAATGAATCTACAGGGTCTATTTGTCAGCCAAATGAACCCAAGAGAGGAGAAGCACTTATGATGAAGAGGACATTGTTGAAGCCAACCAAGAAAGAAGATGAACCCATCCAAAGGAAAAATTTATTTAGAACAATATGTAAATTGGGGGGAAAATGCTGCAAGGTCATAATAGATAGTGGCAACACTGATAACTTAGTTTCAGTTGAAATGGTGGAAAAGTTGGGATTAAAAAGGATAGCTCACCTTACCCCTTACAAGGTTTCATGGTTGCAGAAAGGGCACCAAGTCTTGGTTGATCAACAATGTCGTGTGAATTTTCAAATAGGCACTTATGAAGATGAGGTGTGGTGTGATATCATGCCCATGGATGTATGCCACTTACTCTTAGGGAGGTCGTGGTAGTTTGATAGAAGGGAAATCCACTATGGAAGAGAAAACACTTATACATTGGAGAAAAATGGAAGAAAACATACTCTTACACCATTGGCAACCAAGGAAGAAGAGGTGGAAAGTGGTCCAAGAACGCTGCTAGTAGCAGGGAAACAATTCTTGAAGAGATTAAAGGGGAAAAATTGTGTTTTGCAATAGTTCCCAAGGAGCTACAAGTAGATGCAACAAAGGACAGCAGTGACATGCCTTTAGAAGTAAAGGAGTTGCTTGAAGAGTTTGATGAAATTGTGTCCAAGGATTTACCAGAAGTACTACCACCTATGAGGAGCATAAACCATCATATTGATTTGATTCCAAGGGCAATTTTACCCAACAAGGCAGCCTATAGGTTGACACCTACAGAAAATGGAGAAGTGAAGAAACAAGTGCAACAATTATTGGAAAGAGGACTGATTAAAGAGAGTCTTAGCCCATGCACGGTACCAGCTGTGTTAGCACCAAAGAAGGATGGTGAATGGAGAATGTGCATGGACTCAAGAGCCATCAACAAAATAACAATAAGGTATCTTTTTCCTTTACCAAGAATGGATGATCTCATGGATTGTTTGAGAAAGGCTAGGTATGTTACAAAAAATGATTTAAAGAGTGGGTATCACCAAATTAGGATAAGAGAGGGTGATGAGTGGAAGACTTCTTTTAAGACCAAAGAGGGGTTGTATGAATGGTTAATAGTGCCCTTTGGGTTAAAAAATGCACCCAACACATTTATGAGGTTAATGAATGAAGTATTGAAACCATTTTTAGGGAATTTTGTGATTGTTTATCTTGATGATATTCTGATTTTTAGCAGCAACAAAGAAGAACATTTATTGCATATTAGACAAGTTTTACAAAGGCTCAAGGAAGAAAGGTTATTGGTGAACTTGAAAAAGTGTAGTTTTATGAAGGATAAATTGGTTTATTTGGGATATGTTATCTCTCAACAAGGGCTGCAAATGTATCCAAAAAGGTATGTGCTATCATTGAATGGGCAACACCTAGAAGTGTACATGCTGTTAGAAGTTTTCATGGTTTAGCAAGTTTCTATCGCAAATTTATTCAAAATTTCAGTGGGATATGTGCACCCATAACTAAAACTATAAGGGAAGATAAGAAAGAGTTTGAGTGGACAACATCAATAGATAAAAGTTTTGAGGTTTTGGAGAAGAAAGTTACCGAAGAACCAGTATTGGCATTGCCCGATTTTGAAAAGGTGTTTCAAGTGGATTGTGATGCAAGTGGGACATCCATAGGAGCAGTTTTAAGTCAAGAAGGCAAACCCATTGCATACTTTGGTGAGAAGCTTAATGATGTCAAGAACAGTTATTCAGTTTATGACCAAGAATTTTATGCTATTGTGCAAGCTTTGAAGAAGTGGCGTCATTATTTGCTTCCAAAGGAGTTTATTCTCTACACAAATCATCATGCTTGAAAATTCATTAATAGTCAAACCAAGTTGAACCAAAGACACATGAAGTGGGTTGAATTCCTACAAGGATATACTTTTTTCTCAAGCATAGAAGTGGGAGTTCAAACAAAGTGGCAGATGCATTAAGTAGGTGAGCAACATTGTTGACTGAAATGAGAGCTGAAGTAGTTGGATTTGATGCTATGAAAGAGTTGTATAAGGATTATTTGGACTTTAAGGATGCATGGACAACATGTATGGAGCCTACTAATGTTGATGGGACACTATGGATGGATTATTTTATACAAGATGGAGTGTTTTTCAAAGGACAACAACTTTGCATACAACAAAGATCAATGAGCAAAATTTAATAAGAGAAAAACATTGTGGTGGTTTAGCTGGACATTTTGGAGTTGATAAAATAATGGCACAACTTAGTGAAAGATTTTGTTGGCCAAAGATGAGGGAAAAAATCAGAAAATTTGTGCAAAGATGTCAAGTTTGTCAATATGCCAAAGGAGGGAGTCAAAATATAGGCCTATATCAGCCATTACCCATACCAAAAAAACCATGGGAAAATGTCAACATGGATTTTGTGCTTGGACTACCAAGAACACAACAAGGTAAGACTCCATTTCAGATTGTTTATAGGCATATTCCTAAAGGTATTTTAGAACTAAGGGAGCTTGCAAATACTAAGGGATATAAAAAAAGTGCTAAAGGAGAAGATTTTGCCAAACATATGCAAGATTTACACCAACAAGTGAGGGAAAAACTCAGTTGGAGCAGCCAACAATATAAAGAGAAAGCTGATTTAAAGAGGAGAGAATGTTTTTTTGAAGTTGAAGATATTTTGGATTCGAGAGTGATTAGGAAGACAAGGGGCAAAGAATGTAGTGAGTATTTAGTAAAATGGAAGGGTAGACCAGTGGAAGAATCAATGTGGATAAGCCTACTAGAGCTGGAAACACTCCAGTTAGCACAAGATGACGGGGTTGCAGACCTGCAACAACAAGACCTTTAACCTACAACAAAAAAGGTCTTTACCCAGTGAGCAAGGGCTCACAAATTTTTCTAGCACGATAGTTTGATATAGGGGGTGAAGGAGCATAGGAGTTTAAAATTTAAAATCTGAATTTTGTTTTGTTTAAAGGGCAGAAAACTACCACCGTAAGCTCATTTAATGAGCAGTTGAAATAAAAAATGAAAGAGGGAAAATATAAGCGGGAGTTTTGAACTCCAAATTGGTTGTTGGTGCATTAATGACAAGTTTTGAGTGCTACTCAGAATTTAGGCGAGATTTTGGAGAAGGCTAAGGAGTTTGGGAAGAATTTTGGGGTTTTGGTAAAAAAAAGAGAGCAACATTAAAAAATGGTAAAGGGCAAAGATTAGCGGGAGATTTTGAAGTCAAAAATAGGTAGGTGGAGACATTTATGGAGTTTTTTGAATGTTACAGAAGTTGTAGGCATGATTTTTGGGAGATTTTGGGGAGAAGCTTCCAGATTTTGGCAATGGGAGAAGAAGAATAGAACAATAGAAAAAATAGAAGAGAGAATAGAGGAAAAAAAAGACTAGAACAACAAAAATAGAAGAGAATAAAAGAAGCCAATAAAGAATATCTAAGAAGAATAGAAGGAATGTTTTTTCAGTGGCCATAGAGGATCATAGAAGATAGAAAGAAGACAAAGTGGAGGGTAATAGACTGTATTTTATTACAGCGGTTGTAACTGTGTAAAATGATTGTAACTGTTTGTATTTTCTAAGTTAATGAAAAGTTGTTTGCTTCTTTCTAAGTCTTGGTTCTCCGATAATGAGTGTGTATTTTAATAAAATATTATATAAATGCGTTGTTCTAGAAGTTTGGGTTGTTCTGTGCAAGTTTAAAGTATTTTACATTGCTGAAATTCCAAATAGTCACCGATAGCCAGCATTGCTGGTACCCGCAACAACAATATATTTTTGAAAACAAGTTAGTTTGTGCATCTACAACTTATTTTATGCCTCTTAAAATCATTATTTGACTGGTAGGACATGAGTAAACCTCTGTAGAGGTTGCGTGAGTTACTTAAGACAAAACAACCTTTCCTTTTCCACCCGTTTTCTTGTTTTAAGGTGAGTTTTTGGGCGTCTACAAGTGGGTGGGTTCCATCATCATCTCTTTACCTTTTTATGCCTCTCAAGGCCATACTATGTCCACCCTTCTCCAACACACCCTGTTATTGCACATGTGTCCACCGAGGTTGGGTAATCACGCACTGAACTAGGATCATACTTGGGGTCCATCCATGTGTCAATTGGTTGTGTGGGGGAATTTGTAGGCCTAGTTGTGGTTTCAATCGACTCCATGAGATTTAAATTTTTTATGCCCTTCTACTTAATGGATTGGATAGGGGGGTTTTGAATCTTACATAATTACATATTAACATTATAAGCCCTTGGTGGAGGGGGGCCATTCTAGGAGCCTTCTTACACATTCATAGAATTTTCCAATGATGACAGATAATAAAAAGGAAAAGACATCACTTTCTCGTGTCTAAAGTGATTTAACATAACCAAGTGATAAGAATATAGAGACTTGAATCTACCCTCTAGGGGAATGTATCTCATTATGGATAAAGCAATTTCCTCCTAAGGGTGTTGTTGAAATAAAGTAGCATCAGTCAGATATGTAATGCCCCGCCAAGTAACCTTAAAAAGAAGTTGCAATTAACATCATAAGCGAACCAATTTTTTTTTATAAAGTGCATTTAAAATACACATTCACTTACTAATTAATAACAACCTCTAAAACTACAAGGTTAGGATTACTTAAACCCATACATACATATTACATATAACCATAGCAGTATGAACTATATGAAATAAACATCATACATCATAAGAATACCACATAACATAATAAGATAATCAACCAAAATACAATCTCATAAACATTATCTTAATCCAATAGTTACATCACTCATTCCCAAAATGAGACACTAGCACAAATGTATTACAAATACATAACTCCACCTCTTACAAAAGAGGGATAAAGTATCATATACAAACTGAAATATTATAATGCAAGAAATTACAACCAGAACCACGAGCTGTCCATCTAGATGTCTCGCCACCAAGTACTGAAGATAGATGGGGACCCAACGGTTTTGGTGCATGTTCCACCCTACCAATGTGGTACTCGAAGGCCCACCCCCCATGCTAGGAGATAGTAACAAAGTAACATGGACAAAGATCTACTACCTCTAACCAAAGACAAACTCATACTGACTCATACTGTTATAACCAACCAAATGAATTAACAAGTACAACTCATTCACCATACAAGTACGAATCAAAAACAATACAAGTACAACTCCAACATCATTGACATAGGTCACATTGCTTCCAGACATAAAGTAGATCAAGTATGTTCAAATAACCATACACATAAAATAATTAACAACAGTTGTCATAGATAGAGTGTCATCGCAAGGTTTGTCACGAGATCTCCTCTGGGCATTCTTCATAGGCTCCGGCACAAATAATCTTGGTGGCCTCAACCGAATCCTGACACTCATAATCACTCATGCGGAATCAACTACCTTTCGCAAGAACTAGATAGTTGATCTTGCTATTCCAAGCCTTCTCACTCATCCCAAGTCTAAACAAGCCCTTGCGTCTATGAGTGAGGATTAAATTATCTTGATTAGTGAGAAGTTAGTCCTAATCTTCTAAGTACATTATTTTAATTATCACTCTGTTTAAACGCCTCCATACATTCAGTCAATTTCACCGCAACAGGCTTCACCTCTATCTCGGTATTGTTCACATCCAAAACAATCCACCGGCGGGGAAACCACAAGTGGCTACCCAACTAGGGATCATAATCAACCCAAATACTGCTGAGGACACAATAATAGAAACCCACCCAAAACATCTGGAGTAAAACAACATGTCCACTCCCTTCACAGAGGTGAAAATATCCCACCCAAACATCTGGAGGCAACAACACATAGTCCACTCCTTTCACAGGAGGTACAAAATATCTCACTCCAAACATCTTGGAGGCAACAACACATAGTCCACTCCTTTCACAAAGGAGGCAACAAGATGAAACCACATAACAAGGTCACTCCATACAAGGAGACACGGATCCCATAATCCGCTCCTAAACCAAGGAGGGTGCAAACATTCTGTCAGGAAA
Organism: Sequoiadendron giganteum; assembly: GCA_007115665.2. Lineage (NCBI taxonomy): Eukaryota > Viridiplantae > Streptophyta > Pinopsida > Cupressales > Cupressaceae > Sequoiadendron > Sequoiadendron giganteum. The sequence continues at coordinate 271,114,279 of CM021107.1, forward strand.
CCGGGTAAAACTAAAGACGCCATGCACTACCCAAGGAAAACAACTGGATGGCATAAAGATTCAAACAACCCTTATTCTCAAGTTCTTCTGAAGACTTATAATTTAGGACTAACACTAAATCCCAAAACCAACAATGCAACTTGACGACATAGCAACAAAAGCATTCAAGTCATCAATCAAATCTAATATTTGGATTTCCTAAATCCATACTCATTCAATAGGTAGTGTTGACAAAGTCAAAGACATGATAAGTAGATCATCTAAAATAATCATAACCCCTATTTCCCTTTTCATTATTGGAAATCTAAAACAATTAAACTTACTTCCCTTTACTAAATACAAAGAATTAAATCCTTTAAGATAAGCATGAGGAAGATACTACTTTTGGATATACTAAATCCATATCTCTTTCATAATCCAATCACAATGATTCAATTAATCTAAAAGAAATTAATAAATAACATAATTGATTGCCTCATCAATAAAACAACTTCTTAATTTACTTTTAAATCGACACAAATCCATGCAAGTAAACTCTTTCCATTTCCTAACCAAATCTTACATCTTATTCAATTTTCTATTTAACACATTCAATCACTTTAATATAATAACATATTGTTTCTCTATCCATTTTCCATATACACTAATCAATCCAATTTTAAATCTCTATTCAATAATATATTGCATTCTTTAAATCAAATATTTAACTCTTTCAATTAAACTTTAACAAACCATTTTAAAATAACCATAATTTCCCATATGTTTATAATTTTAATTCCACTAATCTAATATACAAATTTTATTTAAAAATAATATAAATAAATATAATACTTTAATATTATAAATTATAATATAAAATATTATTAAATAATATTTTAATATTATAATAACAATACATAAAATATTAATATTTATAAATATCAATTTATTATTATTTTATTTTCAAAACAGCCATGAAAAAAATAACTTAACAGCAGTCTCATGTTTTAATCATAACTCAAAAACTATGATCTGGGTATTTGAGATTTTTGGACAGGGGTTAGAAAATTTTAAAATGAAAAAACCCTTTAAATTTCCTAAAAACCCAGTTTATAAAAGTGAAGTTATAGGCGATACAATCAGACTATTTTACCATAAAAATATAACTATATTACAGATTTTAAAATCCGTTTTTTGATAATAAACAGAAAGTTTTATTTTCTAAAAACATTCTAAATGCATTGTTCAATCTCTATGTTTGATTTCAATAACAATAAAATCAATTTTTCCAAATAATTTAAATTCAATTAAAGTTTTCACAATTTTCATTCAAGAATTTTCACAAGTAAAGGCTGTAACTTTGTTTAATTCTTTTCTTCTAATATCAAATTTGTTTTCTAAAAACAGATTTAACAAACAAATCTTAAATCATTACTATGTTAAAGAAAATAACCAAGGACAATAAAACACAAAGAGAAAAACCTGGTACAAGAAGCTACAGGAATAGATGAATTTTTTATGCAAGCTTACTCCAAAGGTTTCCTGAATTTTCTTCAATCCTTCAATGAATCCAATCCAAAATCCAACAAATGCAAACAATCTTTCTTTCAATCAATTTCTACAATCAAACTTTGTTCAAACCCTTGTGCAAATTTTCCAAAATTTCTTCCCTGCTGTAAAAATGAATTTTTCTAAAAACTTTCTGCCCTAAAATTAAAACATGTATTCTTTATAAATAAAAAATACCTAATTCAACCCTAATTCACATTACATGCAAATTAGATATTTCAATTTCAATTTCAATTTTCAATTTCAATTTTAATTTGACTTTTCAAAAACCCACTTTCAATTTAAAATGCAATTTCAAATAATAAATTAATTTCCAAAGTTGCAACCAATTTCCCAAATAAACATTTAATTACAATTTCTAATTTAATTCCCACACGTTGGTATTAAATTCCAAAATTAATTATAATTCTTTTATTTCCTTTCATTCTTTTGCATCACATTTAATTAATTAATTTAATTATTTAATAACTAAATTCAACCCCCTTGGATTAAATTTAATTAATTAAATAAACTAAATATAATTAATTAATTTAAGTATAAACTTTTATCCACATTGCATTATTTAAATTAAATAACTATCAACATGATTTAAATGCAATTATTTTAAATATCTATTTCCAAATCAAGAATGTTTCAGAATTAAATAACATCAAAGCAAGACAGACAATGACTCGACACACACAACTGATGACACACTAAGGCTAAGGTATAGACTTGACACATGTTACCTAGCTACTATCTCCCGTTCAACTTAACCGTTGGATCAACACGCTCAAACCTGTGAAACCAGGTGAAGTCGATGCCATGTACCTGCAATCCTGCAACCAAGTAAATGATATCATACAATATATCCAGCATATAATACACACCATGAAGAAGGAATTACGGATTCATAGGGCGCTCGCAAGTGAGTGATGCGAAACTGTCATTTTCACCAATACACTCATCGAAACTAACACTTCCATCATAATTCCAATAATCTCATAATAATATCTCATGCTAACTCTACAATATCATTAATCCATAATGCATGTGAAACAATAATCAGATAACTACATCCCACAATACTATTTGTCACTCAATAGTAATGATCAAAACATCATAACAAAATGTATCCAGTATCAAAGTAATTGCAACCAAACATAGCATAAAGCAACTTGAACAAGAAACAAAACAAAGGGGTATTACAAGATATAAATAATGATTGAATATATTCAACATCATCATTTATATATATCGAAATCGCTACATCCCAAGTATTGTTTCGATCTGCATTTAGAGGATATAAATTGCATATATAAATCCAGATCGAGTTCCAGATTGGATAACATTTTTTTGTACAAAGATAAATATAAATCGAACCTTCATGTTTGCTAAGTAACTAAATCGATTGTTGATTGGTTGTCTTAGTTAGACGGAGAGACACAATAACTGAGACACGTCCACTCATGGGATGTGTCTCCCTATTTATATTTATAGCAGATCCGATCCACAAGAACATCATCGAAATTAATAAATGTTTTGCTCTTGAGGATCGAATATCAACAAAAGAAATTCAGACTTAGAAATCCATGATATATACATCCAAGATTTGATTTGACTTCAACTTCATAATTTCAAGTTCATTATTCTGTTTATAATTTGATCGATTTGATCAATATTTAGCATGGTATCAGAGCCATGTTGAGAAAAGATCCGATTAAATGCAGATATCAGATTATTTAAAAAATTGTATTTTCTCTTGAAATCACAAACACATTTCATTCGTCATAATGTCGAGTGTAATCAGATTCAAGGATCGTCTTGAAGGTGTAAACAACTTCACTTCATGGAAATTCAGAATTATGATGATTCTGAAAAAAAATAAGTTAGACTCATTTGTGAAAGAAAAGAAGATAGAACCAGAGAATGATCTGGAGAAATCTCAATGGATTGAGAACAATGAGAAAACTATGAAAATTATAGTAGATGCGGTTAGGGACCATATAGTACCTATTATATCTAAACATGAGACTGCATATCAAATGTTTAAATCCCTTGAGAGCACCTTTGAAATAAACAACACTAGTAGGACCCTTGCTCTAAAGAGAAAAATTAATCATGTTCAAATAAGCAAGGGAGAATCTATTAATGCATATTTCATGAGAATCAATGAACTAAGAAATGAAGTGTCAACAGTCGGATATCAAATTGATAGCAAGGAGTTAACACTAATATCTCTAGGTGGCCTACCAAACTCATGGGAGTCATTTGTTCAAGGAATAAGTGCAAGATCAAAAATCCCTAAATTTGATAGGCTAAGAATAGATTGCTTACAAGAAGAAACAAGACTAATGACAAAAGAAAACAATCATAAACCCATAGATGAGGATATTCACGTGCTAAACACAAATTCCCATAAGAAAGGTAAGAAGAAAAACTTCAAGAGCAAGAAGAATTCTTATGGAAAGGGATCATTCAAGAAAAGGAAAGACATCTCCCAAATACAATGTTTCAGATGTGATCAATATGGACACTATGCAATGAAGTGCCCTGATAGAACAAAACAACAAGCATCCTTTGCTAAAGTTGGAAAGACAAATACAGAATATGATTTTGAGAAATTTGTCTTCTACTCAGCATTATCAAGTCAAGTATCAAACAAAATCAACAACTGGGTAATTGATAGTGGTTCATCAAGGCACATCACAGGGTTCAAAGAACACCTAGATACTATGATAGAAGAAATTGTCAAAGAAGTAACTATTGGGGATGATTTTGCACATCTAGTAAGGGGGGTTGGAACTTGCACCATAAGTTTGAAGTCTGGCCTCTCTCTACAACTCACTAGAGTATTGTTTGTACTAGAAATAAAGAGGAATCTAATATCCATTTCTTCTCTTGAAGACAACGGATATAGGGTTACCTTTATGGATGGAAAATTTATGGCATGGCCAAAGAACTCCACTATAAAGAAAGCACAAACTATAGGTATAAGACAAGGATATCTCTACAAACTGTGCACTGACTCTAAACAAACTCTTATTCATGAGACCTCTGATTCAAATGAAATTTGGCATCAAAGATTAGGACATATTCATTTTCGTGCCCTACCTTCTGTAGAAAAAATAGTAACAAGATTGCCCAAACTAAAACAAATTCATGAAGGAGCATGCAAAGGGTGTGCCCTAGGGAAGAATACAAAGGGGACCTTCTAAAATAGTTTGAGTAAAACCAAAAATGTATTAGAACTATTACACTCTGACTTATGTGGACCCATGTTTGTACCCTCCATGGTGAGATTCTTATATTATGTAATATTTGTAGATGACTTCTCTAGGAAGACCTGGATATATTTTCATAAATGTAAAGAATCGATAGAAATTCTTAAAAGGTTTAAGGAGTTCAAAGCTCTTACAAAAAAATTTCTGGAAGAAAATAAAAATACTAAGAACATATAATGGGAAGGAATACACCTCATAAATCTTTAAGGAATTTTGTGTAAATGCTGGGATTAAGAGGGAGTTTACTGTAGCCTGCAATCCTCAACAAAATGGTATTGCTGAGAGAAAAAATAGAACTATTGTAGAAGCTGCTAGAGCAATGTTGTTTGACCAAAACATAGAAACTTTATTTTGGGCATAAGCCTCTAGGACAACTGTCTACATTCAAAATAGATGTCCCCACTCACATCTAGATAACAAGACTCCTGAAGAAGCATTTACTGGTGTAAAACCTGACATAATTCACTTAAGGATCTATGGTTGCCACGTCTACACTCATGTACCTAAAGAAAATAGATCTAAATTAGAACCTTTTGGAAAGAAAGGGATATTTGTGGGCTATAGTGAAACCTCAAAAGCCTACAGAATATACATATTGTAATGCCCAAAACTTTACACCAAAATAAAGTTAAGAACAAAACACTAATTTCAAATTTCATTCACATACGCTTGTAAAAATCTCAAAGTTTTCTACCAAAACATGTACTACATGAAAGCGTACAACTTTCAACTAATTATAAACTATAATATTTTAGTTTGATAGCTAAGTGGCTTAAACAATCAACGGTGGGGAATGAAAGGGAGACATTGAGTCCACAACATTAAGGCAAACTTAGATAGTATAGCTAATTCCAAGACAATCAAAAACATAACACCAGACACATGATAACCAATAGAATACATAACAATGATAATTCTGAAATATAATAATAAGAGAACAAACCCTAGGGGCCAAACCTAGTCCTCAGGGGCTCGTCTCAGACGGCCTTGCCTACGTATATAATTCGCAGAGGCACCGTAGTTCGACACTTTGAACTTCCACAAAAATCGGGTTGGTCAATAATGATTTTAACATATCGGTTCCACTCATCATTGATCTCACTATAGTTTAGTAAATGCATAGAATAGTCAACACAAGACTTGAACCAACACTAATTTGGTCGATAGAAATTTATAACATCTAAACTCAACTCACACATAATCTAACAATTCAATCATACCCTTAATGAAAACCAATAGTTCAAGGTCAAAAATTACGAATATACAAAAGTATAAGATCTCTCAGGAATTCTTCAAAAAGCAAGATGATGCACACAATCCTCAAGCACAACTAGGTTGATTTACCACAATTTAACTTAATTATGCACATGCATGATACCAACAAAACAATCCAATGCATTCTATAGTGGATTATAGCTTAAAGGAAATAATAATCAATTGATACTTTTATCACATATCCCTTTGTAATAATAGAACAAAACAAAATAACATGAGTAATTAGATCATATAAATTGAATCATAACATTAAATCTGCAGGTTGAAACAATCATTATTTTTTTAAGTCCCTCAACCAAAATTAAAACTTCAATCTGTTCTGAAAAGGGAAAACAACAAAGAATAAAACCCAAAAACAGTTTGATAAGGTTCTTAAACACATGCAAGCAGATTTTTCTGCAACCTAGTCCACTATGTTTACCTAAAACAACAGCCTTGATAAAAGAAACTTAGTTCATTTCAATATACACAATTTTATTACTCATAGACCAATTAAACTATACTCAAAAAGCTTAATAATAAGATATGGAGCATTTATTAAACACTCATACTTGTGCAACCATTTTCACAAGGCATAAAGAATACTAGGAAGAATTAACGTAAAACTAACAGATATTTAGAAGATTTATAAAGACACAAATTCCGTACATCTAGCAAAAGAAGTTACAAACTAAGGTTTTTTGATAACTTTTATTACTCTTGAAAACTCTAATGTTCCTATCTCCATTCCATTACTTGCAACAATTATACCGAATCTAAATATGTTAATTTATAAAAACTTAATATCAATTTATATATTTAAAACTTGCCAAAATCATGATATTGGCCAATAGTTTTATATATAAAATATAAAATAAAATAAAATAAACTATAATCCCACATGTGCTTTGAGTTGTTTCTTTTTAAAATAAATAAATAAAAAAATAGAAATCTAATTCATTTCTGTTTCATTCAACAAGAATGAAATCCATTTTCATTCATATGAAAATCAAATAGAATAGAATAAGATAATACCCAGTAAAACTAGTTCCTAAAAAAGAATAATTGATCATGCTATCCTCAGGAAATCATTGATATCCCTGCTTAAATTTGATTATCATTTATTCCACAATGTAAATATGATAATCAATTAATGTTTAATTTACTAAAAGTCATATTTTATATCTTTGTTTTGAACTTCTGCATTCATCTGCATAATCTGTTATATTGCCATTTAAAATCAAATATTACATATTTCTTTCGATATTATTCTCTAATGTTATTCTCATAAGATCTTGTAGATAATTGACCCACATATTTTAGCTCACAAAAGCGGCCAGTGTCTTCTTATCTCAATCACATATGAGTTAATTTAAAAATATATACATAAAGACTTATTTTTGTAATTTCATTTTAAACCAGTTATGTTGAACTATCGATTCTATGGCTTCATTTGTGGTTGCTTTCTTTCTTTCTTTAAAAAATAAATAGTTTTGTTATTATCTGTTAAATGAACATGTCTATTTTGTGGTTTTAAATGTGGCAGCTTTTACTCTAAAAACAAACTGCTGTTATGAAAGAATTTATTATCCATCAAATTACTGTTATGAAGGAATCTATCCTATAGATAATGAGTTTTAAAAAAAAGTGATCTATTGTACAATAAATAGGGCTATTAGTGGTCCATCTGTTGGTAGACCTATATCAGCATTGACTTTTATCATTAACTCTTTAGTTAATACTTTTGGCCTAAGAGGAGCTGGGAAGATTTTCAGCAAACAAAAGCGTAATTTTATTTATTCTCATGAATTCCCATACACAATGACACATTAAGAGTCCAAAGACTCTTGAGTTCTAACACTACCCAGCTCTGCACTCATTAATCTTTCATCAAAAAAATTGATCACAGAAGGGACAACTACAATGCACAAATATAAAAGCGTTCAAAGAGTTGTATTAAAATAAATAAACCACTCCAATCGTGGGTATCATGTAAGGAGAGAATAAATATAAGTTAACTTACTTGTATAGCGCTCTCCCAAGCTGGGTTGTGTTACTAAGAGGAATTTGTGAATTCCCAAACCATTCTTAATTGTCCAAAATCAAGAAACTCACATCCAGTTCCAGTCCTTGTACATCACAAGAAATTATTTGCAGGCACTCTGTAGCCTTGCATTTTCCATAGCCAGTAAACATAGAAAAATATTTTCTACTACCTCTCGGGATTGGCCTCCTCTATTTCCTCAAAATATATGAAAATGCAAACCTTGTTGCAATGCTTTTCTGGTAAAATTTGTAGAATGGAGAGACAAAGAGGTAGGGTAGTTGGCTAGGTAAGCATAGAAAACTATTGCAATGATCTCCTCTTGCTGAAACCCTATCTACAAATCTACAACTTCTGCCTACAGCAAGAATTCTTATCCACCATTTCCTATCTCTGAATAATATCATGCCTCCGCTCATGCCAAAATAAACTACCAATCCAATCCTTTTTATGTCTATAGATTTAGATTCCTATCAACAATATGGTGTTCTCCCCAGCATGTTTAAGTTTGAACCATTTTCAATCACAGCCTCTATCATTCTCTTATTCCTTTAAAGTTATTCTTCCTACTGCAATACACATAGATTTTCCTTCCCTTAACTGAACAAAGTGTTACTTTTTATTAACTCCCAAACAAGTGATCCCTCTCTTTTTGATTGAGAGCAAAAATTCCTCCCAATTCTCTCTTATTATTATTATTATTATTATTATTTTTTAAAACATTATCATACAGGTCCCTTATCTCTTAACCGCCAAGGCAATCCTACGATTTGGGGACTTGAAAGTTGCTGCAGGTAGCAAGTAATGCTGGATAATTAGTATCCTCTCTTCATGATGATAAGATCCTCGCCTGCCTGCCAGAGTGTTCGGTGAAATTTATTTTAATCCCCCATCCCCCTATCGCTGTTAATTCCATCACCATCTATATAAAAAGACAGATCTCAAAATATTAGAGTTTTATAACTCCAAGATTCTTGAGCTCGAGGCAGGAGTTTTTTGTAGCCTTCAATCCAAAACATTAATTACGAGATGATAGTTGTTTCAATCGTTCAACAATGAATACATGGTGTACTTTTTGCTTTTAGACAAATCTTTTCTCACTCCTCAAAAGATTTCCCAAGAAGATACGTATCACTGTCAAAGCAGCAGTTAAGTCACTGGCAAGGATAAATATATCAAATTCCTAAAGGCTCTTCAATGCACTTGCAGCTCATCATAATGCACTTATTTTTGCGGATTCGCTGATGGAAGTTCTAGTTGATAAAGCCAGACAAGCGACAACTATACTATCTTCCCTTAATTCCCCCAGCTATTTAGTTATTCGAGCATTTATAGCAGCATGCCTCAATCGTTTCCATTTTCTTGAAGGATGATTTGATAATATTTCTTGTTATTTGTAGCGCATGATAACTCTTTGATTCTTAAGCTCAAGGCAATATTTTCCACGATCTTTTACACCAACTAATTATCCAACAAGACTTATAGCATTTAAGTTCTCTCCTCCTTTTTAATGTAACTTACGCATACCACAGCTATAAAGTTTATATTGTATTATTTAATTATGAACTCAATAATTTCATTGTCACAAATCTACCCATAAAAATATATGCAAGCTCATTCTAAATCATTAAAGTGTTTGATTTTATCAATTTGTTTAATTCAACAATGCGAGTTTAGAATCTTGCATATTGAAGGAAAAATCAAGAAAAGAATAATCTTGGAATACAACATAGATGGATTTATTTCTTTATGGAGGCACATGACCTTATTAAGAAACAAATTACTATAAAACTAATCTCACTGGACCATTCTAAATATCACCACTAACTCAACAATGAGTAGATGTTTGAGAGTAATTAACTATACACAAGGATGAGATATATTACTATATACATTGTACATATTGGATATACTAATTATGATAACCTTGATATTAATTGATATCCCCAAAAAGAACTTGCTAGTATTTTTAAATACTCCCTTATATTACAATAAGTAACAAAATGACATGCATTCAAGAATTATATATATAATAGAAATTATGTTGCACATACTCAATATTAATATTTGTCATAGTATTGGCAAGTTGTAGTAATAAGTGGCAAAGATGATATGGCTTATACAAAACATAAAATCATTATAATGTAATATAACCTTTATGGCTGACATAACATAGTTGAAGATATCCACAATAACTATCATATCCACAATATTAATGTTGTTAATGAAATATATAAACAATTGGGTTAAATCCTAGTTGGAGAATAGGGTAGCATCAAACTATTATCATTCTTCATGTTTTTAAATATGAAAACTACATGCATCAATCCAAAATGCATCCTCCACTTTCCATAGAGTTAAGCAATAACAAACAGTGACTCAATTTACAAGAAACTCTAATTCTAGAGGAATTGACACAAGCACATAGAGAGTTATTTTCAAGAAAGCAATTTAGTGAGTACAAGGATTGTTTACTATGATAACATACAAAATGTTTAAATAGGGTTAATTATTGCATCCAAGAGGTAACAATAACCACATAATCCCAACTAGAACTAATAGAATAATCAACACATAATCACTTAACTTATCACCTTGAATCTATTTAACGGTTTGGTTATAGGAATGCACATAAGAATATAGAGCAAAATGACGCACACAAGGTAGGGCCTTACACATATCCAAACAAAAACAAATTGAACTAAGTAGAGATGTCATATTTGAGGAAGACATTGCTTTCAAAAGAGCAAAGAGTTCAAATGAGATAGAAATTCAAGATTCCCCTAATGTCGTGGAGGAGGATCTTGCTCCTGAGATTCAGAGGGAGTATCCTGAAGAAATCATAAATGAAAACCAAACTACTCCAGAAGAGAATCCTAATAACAACAGCAAGAGGAGACCACTTTGGGCTAGAAAGATGATTAAGGAAGCTGAAAATTATACAACACCCAAAGAAACTTTTAGAGAAAGTAAGAGACCCAAAAGATTCTCAAGCTATGTTGCCTTAGTGAATGAGATCATTAGTTCAGAACCAACTAGTGTTACGGAAGCTCTCAAGCGTCAAGTGTGGAAAGATGCTATGACGGAAGAGTATCGGTCCATTTTGAAAAATGATATATGGGATATAGTACCTAGACCAAAAGAGAAATTTGTTGTCTCTTCCAAATGGCTCTTCAAAATCAAACATGATGTTGATGGTTGTATAGAGAAACACAAGGCACTTTTTGTGGCCAGAGGTTTCTCACAAAAGGAAGGTATTGATTATGAAGAGATATTTGCACCTGTTGCCCGATACACCTCTGTGAGAGCAGTAATAGCTATTGCAGTAGCTAAAGGCTGGAAGATCCATCAAATGGATGTGAAAACTGCCTTCCTGAATGGGACTATTGAAGAAGAAGTCTATTTAGAGCAACCTGAAGGTTTTGTGATACATAAAGCAAACTCACATGTATGCAGATTGAAGAGAGCTCTATATGGACTTAAACAAGCTCCCAAAGCTTGGTATAAAAGAATTGACAACTATCTTTTGGGGCTAGGATTCTCCAAGAATGATGCATATCCAAATCTCTATTTTAAGGTAATTAAAGGTGATATGTTAATACTAATTTTATATGTTGATGACCTGCTAATAACAAGAGAAGATCACCTTATGACTTAATGTAAAAAGGATCTGGCTTCAGAATTTGACATGAAAGACTTGGGAATTTTACATTACTTCCTAGGATTAGAAGTCTGACATAAATCAGATGGTATCATTCTAAATCAAGGAAAGTATACTATTGATATTCTGAAGAGATTTGGGATGTTAGACTATAGACCCATGTCTACACCGATGGAAACCAACTTGCACAAACTGAAAGAAGCAATAGCATAATCAAAATTTGTAGATCCTACTCTCTATAGATAGATAATTGGATCATTAATGTACCTTGTTAACACCAGACCGGATATTTGTGATGCAGTGAATGCCTTAAGCCAGTTTATGTGTGAGCCAAAGGAGATTCACCTTGTTGTTGTGAAGCATGTATTGAGATACCTTCAAGGTACTATTGGATATGGTCTTAAATACAAGAATTCCAAACTAGATTTACATGGATACTCTGATTCAGATTGGGCTGGAAGTGTATCTAATCGAAAAAGTATATCAGGATGTTGCTTCAGTTTATGATCAGTTATGATCTCTTGGATTAGCAGAAAACAGTCTTCAGTGGCACAAAGCTCAACAAAAGTTGAATATATTGCAGCCTCTATGGGAGCAAGAGAAGTAGTATGGCTCCAGAAATTGCTTGTGGGATTATTTGGTGAGTCCTTGAATCCTACTATTATCCGCTGTGGCAATCACATTTGCATTAAGCTTTCAGTGAATCCAGTATTCCATGATAGATCAAAGAATATAGAGATCCCTTACCACTATGTAAGAGACATGGTAGAAAGGAATGTTATCTAGTTGGAGTATATTAGTACAAATGATCAAACAACAGACATTCTCACCAAGCCTCTCTAATGCAGGAGCACCCATAGGTTGTCTAGGAACACTTGGAACACTTTATATTGTGCACCACTAGGCAATCTAGGTTTGCATCTTTGGTATGTTTCTATGAAGGGTTGACCATTGAGTAGGTGAGATAGCTTAGGAACATGTCTTGCTCACTAGTTTAATGTTTGGAAAGTTTCATGAGTTTTGGAACTCATTTGCATAGGTTTCTAGACATTGGCAAGTAGTTGGAAAATGTTCCTTTTTGCAACTTTGCCATATTATGGTTGGAGCACACGTCCAGGGGAAGGAGTAAATATTTTTTTGTGACCTATTTATGGTGTGCCTCGGCCTGAAAGAAAGGTTGGAAGCATTCGAGTTGGTGTGAAAGTTTTTAAATCAAGGAAACAGTGGTTTTTAGTGTGAATTTCCTAGTTTTTCTTTGAACAGTGTGTTCATGGATTGATCATGGCACTGTGAATTGTGTAGGATGTAGTGCAATTGTCTTTTAAGCTTTGTGTGCCATTAGATAGTTAATTAGTTAAGTTTCAATTTCTATTGGTAGATAGTATTGTTTTCCTTTAGTTGCTGATATGAACCAGTCAGATTGAGAAAATGGAGGTTTAGTTCACATTCCCACTGTACATACTGTACGGCCCCTTGGGAATTGTGTCTAGACTCCATGAATGTAAATATGGTAGGATTAGGAGTCATAGGTAGCAACGGAGATACCATGGAAGTCTTCTTCTAGGCGAGCCAGGAAGTGTCTGGATAGGGAAGACAAGAAGTGCAGAGCACTTAATTTGCAGGGGTGATCATTTCCTATCAAGTCACATGTGGAGAGGGCAGATAAATGCCTTGCAAAGACATAGCATGAAGGAGGGAGCTTCACCAGTCCATCCGATGAAAGGAAAGTTTGACAGTCTGCTGTAAGGTCAGGAAAAGGCTTTAAAAGACCAAATTTTGCCAAATTGGGAGTTGAGCCTGTGTACGGGCAGTTGAGGGCTAAGACCTCAGAAATATTGGAGTGGTGGTCAATAGAACCAGGAACCCCAAGAAAAGATTGGGGGTTACTTGGAAGAATTTAGGGTAACACCTTGTTTCCTCAGAGAAGTAGGCCTAATTGGGGCTCCTAGGGCTAGTAGCCTTTTTAACCCTAAATGAGGGTTTGGTGGAAGCAATGGGCAAATGAAGTAAGGTGGAACCTCAAGAACCATAATGTGATGGTGTGAACCTATTTGAAACATCTCCACACCCCTACAAAGATGAAGTCTAGTATTGGGAGTAGGTTAGCCTTTAGGGTGGATTAAGGGCTAAGGGAAGAATTGCAAGCAAAGCACCAAGGTTGACTTGGTTGGAAGAGTATGTGATGGTAGTTGGGTTGGTAAGGAGAACCAGGGGAACCTAAACTAGGAATAGGTCCTATAGGTTAAGGTGGTGAAGTGAGACACCAAGAGGTCTTCCAAGGTAAGACCTAGAGTAGGAATCATGGAGTGGTTCCTCCAACCCTCCCTATCACTCTCTCCAGAGTTGAAGTTGAACACTTCATGAAGAAACTTGGTATGGTTGAAATGTAAATTATTATTGAGATTAGGATTCAAATTGTTTATTTTGTACTAATATATTTAAAAGATGTTTAATGTGTAAACTCTTTTGTCATGTGTGTGACTCCATGACTTTATGGGCCCTCTCCCCCTGTGTACATTATTGAAAGGTGACGATCTTTCTGATAATGAACACTTGTATTTTGACATTGTAAAGTGATAACTGTACAATGATTAGTTTCACTATCATGATGCATATCGTGTGACTTGATATTTGTGGATATGTCATGATAGTATCTCGTGGACATTTTGATAGATATCATGAGACTTGATATCATTTGAAGATCATTATGATCCTTATAGGATAATCATGGTGGATAAATGTATCCATGGATATGTCATGATTTATTATGGTAGACATCATGAGACTTGATGTCAATGCACATACCATAATGAAGATGTGTTATGAAGAATGCTATGTGACTTAACACTCTTAGAAGCATACCATATGTCATGATATCATGAGTAAGGTGATATCACTATATACTTGGTTAGAGTTATCTTCCCTAGCTAAGAGGGAGTGTTGAAATAAAGCAACATTGGTCAGATATAAATGATGATTGAATATATTCAACATCATCATTTATATATATTGAAATCGCTACATCCCAAGTATTGTTTCGATCTGCATTTAGAGGATATAAATTTCATATATAAATCCAGATCGAGTTCCAGATTGGATAACATTTTTTTGTACCAAGATAAATATAAATCGAACCTTCATGTTTGCTAAGTAACAAAACCAATTGATGATCGGTTGTCTTAGTTAGACAAAGAGACACAATAACTAAGACACGTCCGCTCATGGGACATGTCTCCCTATTTATATTTAAAGCAGATCCGATCCATAAGAACATCATCGAAATTAATAAATGTTCTGCTCTTGAGGATTGAATATCAACAAAAGAAATTTAGACTTAGAAATCCATGATACATACATCCAAGATTTGATTTGACTTCAACTTCATAATTTCAAGTTCATTATTCTATTTATAATCTGATCGATTTGATCAATATTTAATAGGTGCTTTAGAGAACTTCATGTGTGACCATAATCAATTTCCATCAACACCTCACTCGGCTTCAAGAATGAGGAGATAGCATTATTGCCACCTCTTCAATTCTTAATTTTTTTTGCTCCATAAGTTATTAAAATTTTAGCCTCCATAATCAACTCTTCTATCACCTTAAATATAATGCCATGAAGACTTAACCTTTTTTGTTCTCCCACCCTTTGGCAAACTCAATCTCCAAAGAGGTGTCATATCTATTAAATCTTTCAAGGAATTGATCCAACCCCTTGTTCTTGATTATTTTCCAATTTTTTGGATTTTGTTTGAAATTTCTACAGCTAAGCAATTCAACCTTGTTCCTATCACCTCCCATATTCATAGAACATAGAGAATTGTCCTACCAATTCTTAGATATCTATTTCCTCACCCTACTTTCCCTATTCATATTCCAAATTTCCAATAAAGTGGTGCTAACTTTGAGCTACAAAACTAACAATATTGGTATAGTGGTACACGGGGACACGTCCCTTTCCCTTTTTCCCCTGTACCCCTACCCGAGACATTTCGAGGATGGGGGATGCCTTGGGGATGTTTCCCAGACATCCCCAAAAAGTTTCCTTTTTCTTGGAACGTCCCTGGTTGGCAGGGACATCCTGGGGATGGCAAGGGGATGAGCTGTCATCCTCAAGACGGTTAGGGGATGTCCAGGCGTCCCCTAACCATCTCGGGGACAACCAACCTTCCCCTTTTTTCTAGCAAACTTTTAGAAATAAAACACTCTGAAATTAAAAATGCTTATTCTTTTATTGTTTCTAAGTGGACTCCACACCCTCCCAAGCCTAAAATGAAACATAAAACCTTCTTTCAAAGCCATTTGAATTAATTTTTACATTCCAAAAAAAAATTGCAGCTAAGAGGAAAGTGTGCAAGAGAAAAATTGGCAGTGACTTAGACTCTGAGTCTGATTTTGACGCATGTTGGTAGATGTCGAGTAGAGGCAGCCATCATACTTTATATTACTATGGTTTTGACATTTGTGACTTTGTCATTTTGACATTTGTAGTGCAAACTTGTAGCCTTTGGGCATTTAAAAAAAATAAAAATTATATGTACATTGATTGTTTGACATGAATTATGGAAGCAATTAAGTAGTTGTAGTATTAACTTGTTTGACTCTATAATGTATATGTCAATATGATTGGTGATTACATTTACAACTTTATCAATGTTCATTGTTATGATTATCATTACTCATGAATATCTGAAATTTCCCTATATTTTTAATATATATATAGCCGCCCCCCCATCCCCAAAAATCCCCTAAAAAAAAGTTGTCCTCGAAACACGTCCCGCCATTTTGTCGTCTCCTTGTACCAAAAATTTGGTGGAACATAGTATTGGTATGATTTTTCCTAATGTGAAGAGTAAATTCCATCATGAAGTCATGAAAAATGATGACTATTACAATAATTGAAGTTCATTTGAGTTAGTTCCATTGGGAAAGCAAGATTCCAACTCCTTAGCCCCTTAATATTAATCCCCCAAGTGGCTAGTCTATTGGCCATCCCATTGGCCTCCTTATAAATGTGAACAATCTTAATTTTTTTTAACTTGTTAATGAAGTATAGGGAGATCCATATCATAAAATCGATAGTCCAATTGGGTTGGGTTTTTCTATTTAGGCAATTAATATTATTCATGGATATGCCTTCAATGATAAGATAGTGGATTTCCTGATTTTGCACCATCCTCAAGGAATGATACACTGCCACAACTTCCACATAATGTCTAGTCTAAGATCCAAGATTAATAAAATAGTTTTCTATAGGTTTCCTATTATCATCTCTCAGAACCCACCCACAACCAACTGGGCCAAAACAACCTTTAGTAGGTCCATCGAAGTATAATTTATACTATGACAGTGGGAAGCAATACCAAGAGTTGCTACATCTTTGGATGTTCATCCCCATAATTGAGATAGAGATATCAAACTTAAGAAACCAAGCCTCAACCACATCATGTTCACTCTTGCACACATCCATAGAAGACAAGGACTTGGGGTTTACCTTGGCTACCACATAATTATTTTTCTTTATAGCATAACATATTATTTCAAACACTCCACATAGTTTTACATTTTTCTCTCTAATATTTTTGTTGTTATGCTCCTTTGAAATTCCTCATACAAGATAGTGATCACTAACTCCCATAAGAGAAGGGTTGAACTATGGTGAGGGGAAAGCCATTGCTTACACAGGTCCACCATATTGTTGAACAACACCTCAGCCACATTGAAAAGACAAAACAATAATCCCCATATTTCCCAAGAGGAGTAGTTCAATATCAAGTGACTAACCAATCCTTCAACATGTTCATATAAACAACACCTATTGGGAGAAAAAAAGCCTCTTTTGACCAACTTATCCAAAGTAAAAATAATTACTATTATTTTGTTGTTTATAAAAATAAATTAGATTTACTTAGTTTAGACAAATACGTTGTAGATAAATGAAAAAAATACACTAATAGTTTATAACTTAAGAAATCACACCTATTTGATGTGCATTTTTGTAAACTTAACATCCTTACACTTCTATTTTTTTATATTTAAAAACAAGAAACACTAACAATTGAAATAACACTTGAACACCTAAATCATGTTCTAATGCTTTGACCCACCATTAACTGACCACTTGTTTCCTTCTACCCTCTTTCTCTCTCTAACCAAGATTCCTCTCTCCTCTACTCTTTCTCTCTCCTTTCTTCTCCTCTCCCATTCTCTCCCTTTCTCATCTCTTTTTGAAGTGCACACAATCTACTATTAGATCATGCAACTTGAAAATTTGATACTGCTATCAAAATTTATGATTCCTCACAACAAGCCCCACATAAACAAGTAAAACATAAAAGCATAAAGCACACAAGAGGACACTAGATGTACGTGGAAAACCTAAGATGGGAAAAACCAAAGTGAGAAAATCTGCTTGAATCTAAAGCCCAAATACAACCTCACAATGCAAAAATTTACAAGTGAATTTTACACACTGAAGTAGGCACCATTCTTCCAGAGACAACAATCCCCTATTGTGCTTGTAGGTACCAACCTATTGGAGACACCAATCCTTGAATGAAGCAATATAGTAGGTAGAACACCAATCCTACCAAAATACAATGACAAAGCTTACGGATCTTCGATGCAACACATATATGTGTCAGAATCACTATTGACACTCTTCCTCATTGAAAATGATCTAATACTAGAACACTCTCCTTTCTTCACACTTTCTCCTTCAGACAAGTTTTCTTCCAACCAGTGTAATTATACTTAACAAACATACACTCAATTTGCATCACATTCATCTAAACCTTTGAAATATATACATGACATTACATTAACACTCGTCTATGTCGGCCTGACATCCACAAATAGCCAGGATGATATAAGGTGGACCTAAATTCAATTTACATGAAACATGTAATAGGTTGGTTCTATTTCAATTTTGGTTACCGCCAAAAGAACATGATGTCGTGCACTACCATAGGGACCTTAATCAGGTCCTATCTTAACACCACATGTAAGATTTGAATTTTGCATGCTACTAGCCATTACCACACACACCTTGAAGTCAAACAAGTTGACAAACATGAACAAAGAACCTTTTGTCACTTCAAACTTCTTGCACATTGAACATATCCTTCGAAAATTCAAGAAACTGAAAGAACAAGTGTAGACATACTCTCCTTCCAAATTGTAGAGAAAAACAACATTTCTGAAAGAAATGCCAACCATATCTGTGTTGCTAGAGAAACCTCTTCATCCAAAATATATCCTTGTGCATAATTTTGGACCACCATAGTCATACTGACTACATACTTTGCATGGTATATTAAGCATATGGTACACACCAACTCCCGAAAAGGAAGACATGCCTCAATAAAACTTGATTTAGTGATATGATTGATGAGATAACTTCTTCATGATTAACACCTTCAAATACACAACATGCTTCTAGAACTTTAAGTCAAGGGGAATATAATGATAATTCTAGTACTCCTACAATCCTTTTCATTCTTGACATCCTTGACATCATTGACATTTCTGACAGTCTTGACACCCTTTAACATCAATGACAATGTATGTTCAACAATCTCCCCCTTTGTCATTAATAGAAAACAACAAAATATTGGGCCACCAAACCAGCCAACAACACATGAAGATATTTACTCGCCCTTGGAATGATTTATTCTTTGTAGCATTTTTTAGTTCACTCTCTTCCCCTTTGGTAGATGTAGCATTTTGAGTTTAATATTCTTTTTGAAAAATTTAGCATTTTGAGCTCGATTTCTCCCCCTTTGACATCAATGGCTAAGGGTCAACACTCACTCCCTTATTGGCAATCACATCCTTCAAGCCACAAGACAAAAAATTCAAATGCAGAAAAATGCAAAGCATTTCCCTGAACCTTCCTGACTGCAGTAACACTTCTTTCTCCTCCTTCCTTCATTTCTAGTACCCTGCACAATCCAGAAACTTGCTTCCCAGATAGACTCCCCTTGAGTCTATGCTTCACTGTCTCTGAAAATACTCCACAAGACCACCCAACCTTCTTGTGGTAGGGAGACCGAGCTCCCCCTCAACCTGTGCTTCCTCTTGATTCAAGAGAAGGGAGCAACAACTCCCAAATTTTGCTAAAAAAATTAAAATGTCTCCTTAAGAAGTGGCTTTGTGTATATATCTGCTACTTGCTCCTTTGTCTCAACATACTCTAACTTCACCTTCTTATTTGCAACCTTCTCCCTCAAGAAGTGGTAATTGATTGCAATGTGCTTTGTCCTTGAATGCATCACTAGATTCTTTGAAATATTTATGACATTGGTGTTATCACAAATAATAGAGATAGGTTCATCAAATTAAATCTTCATTTCATTCAAATTCTACTTCATCAAAAGCACTTGAGTGCAACATGACGTTGCAATAATATATTATGCTTCTGTTGTAGATAAATAAACTAATTCTCATTTATTACTCAACCAAGACACCAAACTGTCACCAATAAAGAATACTCCTCCACTTGTGCTCTTTTGGTCATCAATGCATATTACCCAATTCACATTTGTGTATGCAGTTAAAGTGAAATTTTCACTCTCTAGATACCATAGTCCAAAATCTCTAATAGCCTTCAAATACCTGAATATCATTCTCACTACTTTAACATGAGTTTCTTTAGGTGCTACCTGAAATTTGGCAACCATTCCAACTGCCAACATTATATCCGATTTAGATGTCACATAAAACAAACTTTCAATCATGGATCTATGCAAGGTCTGACCTGTCGGAGTAGATTCATCATCTTTACTTGCATTCTATAACCATAGGTGTTCCAATTGGTTTGCAATCTTCTATCCTAAACTTACTTAGCATCTCCTTTATGTACTTGTGCTGAGAAATGAAAATTCCTTTGTCTAATCGTACAATCTGCAACCCAAAAAAAAGGATAATTCTCCTAGCATAGACATTTAAAATTCATTCTACACTGCCTTTTGAAATTCCTTGCACGTGTCATCATTGCTACTGCCAAAATTGATATCATCTACATAGACCACAACAATTAGAAATTGATCTCCTTCTATTTTATGTACAAATTACTATCTGCACTTCCTCTCTAGAACTCTTTTTGTTGCAAGTATCCATCCAACCTTGAATACCAATTTTTGGGATCTTGTTTGAGTCCATACAAAGCCTTCTTCAATTTGCAAACATAATCCATACTATTAGAACATTGAAATCCTTTCGATTGTTCAATGTAGACTTCTTCTAATTGTCCATTCAAGAATGTTGACTTCACAACCATGTGGTATACATTGAAGTTCTTGAAAGTTAAAAGAGCCAAAAAAATCTTGATTATCTCTAGTCTTTCTTTTGAAGCAAATTTATCTTCAAAATATATGCCTTCAACTTGAGCATACCCTTTACACAGTAGTCTTGTCTTGTTCTGGGTCACTTCACCATCTTCATTTATCTTGTTTCTGAAAACCCACTTGGTTCCAATCACATTCTCGCCTTTAGGTCTCGGGAAAAGTTCCCAAGTATCATTCTTCAAGATTTGATTCAATTCTTCCTCCATGGATTTTTTCCAACCTTTCTCTTTGCTTGATTCTTTGTATGACCTAGGCTCTATCTTTGACAGTAATGCAAAGTTTATTTACTCACTTGCTCTCTTAAGTCTATTTCAGGTTTGAACCCCACTCTCTTTGTCTCCTATGATTTGGTCTGCAAAGTGATTTTTCTAAACATACTTTGTTGGATTTTTTTGTAATAACTTCTTTTGAATCTTCAATATTGTTGTGAATTGGTTCTTCATTATATCTACTTTCAAAATACCACCAGATTGAATAGTTTCATCAAATCTCACATTTGCACTTTCTACTACCCTCTTCAATATTTTGTTATAACATCTATAAGCTTCAATTCTTAAAGAATAACTAAGAAAAGTGCCTTCATTAGATCTAGAATCAAACTTACCCAAATTTTCATCTCTTTTGATGTAGCACTTGTTTCCAAATATTCAGAGATGTTTGACTAATGTCGGTCTTCCTCTCCATAGCTCATATGGTTGTCTTATTAGTCTTGCATTTGATTTTAACTCTATTCAAAATGTACACAAAAGTCTATGTAGCTTCTCTCCAATACACATCTGGTAGATTTTATTGACATAACATTGTTCTTTCCATCTCCTGTATAGTCTAGTTCTTCCTTTCTACAACTCCATTTTGTTGCAGATTTCTAGGAGCAGAAAATTATCTCCAAATCCCATGCTCTTCATAGAATTTGTCATACTTCTCAGAAGTGAACTCTCCAGCTCTATCAGATCTCAAGACCTTGATTGTCCTTATGGTTTCATTCTTTACTAATTCCTTGAATGTCTTAAACTTCTCAAATGCTTCTGACTTCTCTTTTAGAAATGTAATCCAAATC
Source organism: Sequoiadendron giganteum (assembly GCA_007115665.2). Lineage (NCBI taxonomy): Eukaryota > Viridiplantae > Streptophyta > Pinopsida > Cupressales > Cupressaceae > Sequoiadendron > Sequoiadendron giganteum. The sequence goes on from CM021107.1 coordinate 271,136,455, forward strand.
ATCTTAGTGTAATCATCAATGAACATTATGAAATACCTATCACCTTGTAGAATTTTAGTCCTCACGGGTCCGCATAAATCTGTATGAACCAAATCTAATGGTTTTGATGTGGAATACTCCTTAGTATGATATTTTCTTCTTGTTTGCTTCCCTTCATGACATGGATTGCAGCTAGTTGATTGAGGCTTCTTAATCTTTGGCATATCCTTAACGAGTCCTCTTCAAATAATCTTTACATTGTCATCAAAGTTCATATGTCCTAACCTTCTATGCTAAAGCCATCTTTCTTCTCTCTGCACAGTGAGACAACTATGTCCATTCCACTCACTTAGGTGATATATATCGGTGTATGTCCTGCTTCCTTCTACAATCAGTTCATCGGTGCTTGTTTCTCTGATTTCATAACCTTCAACACTAAAAGATAGTGTATAGCCTTTATCACACATCTGACTGACACTTAATAGATTATGCTTTAAAATTTCAACTTACAAAACATCATGTGTCTTTGTTCTACCACCATCAAGACTTAAAGTACCCTTACCAAAAAAATTGGCAATTGAATTATTTCCAAGGGTCACAAAACCACCTTCAAATTTATTGAAATTCATGAACTTACTTTTATCTCCAGTCATGTGGCTTGAGCACCCATTGTATATGATCCACAAGTTCTTCTACTTTTGAGCATGTAGTGCAATTTGAGCAATCATTGATTTTTTTGACTTATTTTCTTTAGGAACCTTCTTCCAAACTTTTTTGATTCATGACTTCTACTTTCTGATCCTTCTCTTCCACTTTTTCGTAGAGGAGGACTCACAAAATTGCTTATGTAGTTCCTTGCAATGTGTCCACAATTGTTGCATTTGAAATAAATGATATTAAAATTGTACAGAGGTGCAAATGCATTATTGCTGACAAAGTTATTTCTTCTTACTGAAGATTTTCTATAGCCCACAACCTTATGTCCAAAATTATTGCAAATAAAACAATAACCAAAGAAAGGACAATTGAACCTGGTGTTGTATCCTTGTTTTCTGGATCTTCTTCTCTTGTTTCACACTTGAATAAAGCCATCATTGTGTGTCATGATTTCATAACATTCCATGGTTCTTTTAGACTTTGAACTTCCTAAGCTTGTCACTTTTGGTCTTGCCTTAGTAGACTTTACAATCTGTTTTGTCACCTTGTTCTTTAGATCATCAAAACTTATTCCAATTTTGACAATGTGGAATTATCTGACTTCCCAAAATCTGATCTAGTGTTTCAGTTTTCTTTCCAAACTTCATCTATAGTTGTTGGTTCACTTTTTCAAGCTCTTTTCTCACTATCACAATCTCTACTTCCAGCTTCTCACAATATTTATCTCTTGATAGAAATTTTTCTATTAGAGCTTATTCAATCTTGTTTACTTCTTTAGTCTAGGTCTTCAGATCAACAATCGTCTTTTCTGCTTTCTTCAAATCCTAAGATACATTTTCTTTAGCCCTCACCTCTTCTACAATTATCTTCTTTAGCCTTTTGATTTATTTTCTAATACACATCAATTCTTTCGCAAGATCTACCTCTTCTTCATTGTCATTTTTGCATCTCCTTCAGTAGTCTCAAAATCCATGAATACAACCTTTTATTTTTTATCTCTGAAGATATCTTCATCTTCTTCTTCAATAGAGTAGTCTTCTTCCTCATTTGCGTAGAAACTCTTATGTTTCCTCTAACCTTTGAACAATCTCTAAAATTATTTCTTTCCATTATTTTTCTTAGAATTGTTAGAATTCTTTTGGGGACACTTAGCCATAAAATTTCCCACTTTACTGCAATTGAAACACTTAAAAGGTAATTTACCTTTGTACTTACCAAAACATCTGTGTAGCTTCTTGACAAAATTTCTTCTTTCCAATCTGATCAAACATTAGAATATTGATCAACTTGCTTCTAAATACTTTGAATGCAACCTTTTTCCTTGTACAATCTTCACTTTCAAATCTCATCTCAAATGTAGATAGAATTCCATGCAGTTCAATCAACTTTAAAGCATTTAGATCCTTAGCTTCTTCAATAGTAGAGAATTTAGAATCAAACCTTCTAGGGAGAGATCTCAGTACCTTTTTTACAACAATCTTCTCTTCCAAGTTCTCACCAAGACCTCAGATAGAGTTGACAACTTCATCAACTTGGAGCATGAATGTAGCAATATTCTCATCTTCTTTCATCTTTAGACCTTCAAATCGAGCTATGTAAGTTTGCAACTTTGCCTCTTTGACTTTGTCATCACCTTCATAGATAGTCTCCAATTTATCTCATATATCCTTTGTTGTTTTGCACTACATCTCTTTCACAAATTCATAATTAGTCAATCCACATAAAATAACATTGTTTGCCTTAACATTCTAACTTTCCAAAATGAAAAATTTGATCCATCAAAGAGTGGTGCTTTATTTCCAAAGAATCCTTCTTGTGCCATCCTAGATCTACCTTAAGCTGTTAGGATTCTACAAAGGAACTTGGCTCTGATACCAATTGAAGGGAACACAATCTACTGAGAGGGGGTGAGTCATTAGATCTAATCAATTCAAAATTCTCAACTTCAACACTAACTACTAGATAATGCAACTTGAAAATTTGCCACTTTTATTATAATATATGATTCCCCACAATAAGCCCCACATAAACAAGCAAAACATAAAAGCATAAGACACACAACAGGACAAAATGCATACGTGGAAAACCTAAGATGGGAAAAACCATAGTGAGAAAATTTGCTTGGATCCATTGTCCAAATCCAACCTCAAAATGTAGAAATGTACAAGTGAATTTTACACACTGAAATAGGCACCAACCTACCAGAGAAAACAATCCCCTATTACTCTTGTAGGCACCAATCTCCTGGAGACACCAATCCCCAAATGAAGCAATACAACAAGTAGAACACTAGTCCTACCAAAATACAATGATAAAGCTTGTGGATCTTCAATACAACACATACAAGTGCCAGAGTCATTGTTTACACTCTTCCTCATTGAAAAAGATCTTCTAATAATGGAACACTCTCCTTTCTTCACACTTTCTCCTTCAAACAAGTTTTCTTCACACCGATGTAATCATTCTTCACATACATACACTCAAGTCACATCACATGTATTTGAAACTTTGAAATATATACATGGCATTACATTAACACTCTTCTATATTGGTCGGGGATCCACAAATATCCAGGATGACATAAGGTGGACCTAAATTCAATTTACATGAAAGGTGTTATAGGTCGGTCCTATTTCAATTTTGGTTTCTGCCAAAAGAATATGATGTCATGTGCTACCACAAGGACCTTAACCAGGTCCTATCCTAACAACACACATGAGATTTGAAGTCTACACACTACTATCTATTATTGCACATGTCTTGAACTCGAACAGGTTGACAACATTAAGAAAGAACCTTATGTCACTTCAAACTTCTTTCACACCGAACATATCCTCCAAAAATTTAGGAAACTAAAAGAACTAGTGTAGACATACTCTCCTTCCAAACCACATAGTAAAATTGTATTTCAGAAATAAATACCAACCATATTTGTATTGCTAGAGAAATATCTTTGCCCAAAAGATATCCTTGTGCATATTTCCAAACCACCACAGTCATATTGACTGCATACTTTGCATGGTATATTAAGCATACAATACACACCAACTCCCGAAAAAGGCAATCGCATCTCAATAAAAATTGATTTAGTCATATGATTGATGAGACAACTTATTCATGCTTAACACCTCTGGATACACAACATGCTTCCAAAAATTTAAGTCAAGGGGAATATAATGATAATTCTAGTACTCTTACAATCTTTTTCATTCTTGACATCCTTGACATCAATGACATTTCTGATAGCCTTGACACCCTTTGACATCAATGGCAACCTATGTTCAACACTTTCTACCCAATATTTCTCTCCTCTACTCTTTTTTTCCCCTTTCTTCCCCTCTCCCCTTATATCTCTTTCTCTCCTCTTTCTCCCTCCCTTTTTTTCCCATTTTCAATCTCTCTTTTTCTCTTTCTCTATTTTCCCACCTTCCCTTCTCTTTGCTTCTCTTCCCATTTTATTTCTTACCATCTTCCACCTCACTCTTTCTCTCCCCCTTCTTGTTTTTGCCTCACCCTCTCTTATTTTTCACTTCCCTTATAGTTCTAACTTCCTTGCCCACATCTTGGTGCCCTTTTCTCATTTCCACACTTTTACCAACTTTATTATGTCTTATCCTCATACCCTAAAGAATCTCATATCTTGCTAATCTAAGAAACCTCTATTTTCTATCATCCTCTTCACTTTTTTGTTTCTTTCTCTCACCCTCTTTCCATTTCTCTTGTCTATACCTCTTCTCCACATTCCTCTTCTTAACTTTCAATTCCTCTTTCTACTCTTTTCTCCTTTTCCTTTCCATTTTGTCTTTCTTTCCTCCATCTTTTGTGTCTCCTTTTCTACTTATTTTAACTCCCTCCCCTTCTATTCCTCCTCTTTCTCTCTTTTCTTCCCCTGTAAGCACCCCATTATTCCCCTTTTTTATGCTCTACCCTTTTCTCTTCAACTTTCAATATTTACTATAAGTATTTTTGAAAATGAAAATGTGTATGATTCTCATTTAGAATGCATTTTTTCTTCTCCAAATTTAAATGTATTTTATGACATAGAGAATGCATGTGATTTTTATAAAATATCATGTGCATGAATTTTAGTTATAATGAAGATGTTCTCCTTTCCACTCTTCTTCTTTTACTTTAAATGGAACTATGTTGAAAATGGTTTAATTCACATGGCACCTTTTTATTTCCTTTTGATAACTCAATAAATGAATTTATCAATTACTTTAAAACTACATGTCTTCCTCCCATACCAACAACCTTTTTTCCCTTTCTTCTTTATGTTATATGGCACAACTAAATTGCACACATTAACTAAGGAATTTGATGTAAAATACATAAATATTTCTAAGAAGAAAGACTCTTTGATTACACAATTAAAAATTTGAACATTTACTCTTCATCTTCTACTCCTTTTTCTACCCTCCTAAGCTATTCTTACATGATGCAAATCCTCCTTATTTTTCTCAATTTTCTCAAGCACAATTGGTTCTATAGGGTTTTCTTGCTCATTCTCCCTCTCTTCTCAATCCTCCTCATTTCGTATTCCTCATCCATCTTACTTTATTTTCCTATGTGATGATCCTCCTATTACCTATTTTCATGTTGTGAGCCACACTTATGAAACTAGGTGTAATTTAAAAAGCCCTATTTTTCCCACTTCTAAATACCATTTAATTCTCTCAACCTTCCCCCTCAAGTCCATATTACTTCTAAAAATGCCAAAGAGTATGATCTTATTGACCAACTTTAATCTAATAAGGCTAAGATATTTCTATGGTACTTCATCCAAACTTCTACCTATATAAACATCATTCAACAAGCCATGCAAAATATTTTTGTACAATCTAATGTATGGACCATTGATGTGACCTTTATGCTTAAGTTTGTTCATAAAATGACCAATACATGATTTTTCCTTCTTTTTAGCTTACTTCATCTATGATTGTATTTGGATACAAAAATATTACAACCAAGTATGATCTATTTGATAATGGTTTATTTTTTAACATTCGTAGCACAAAATTCATACAAAAGGTTAATATTGATACATAAATTACAAAAATATAAGGTTACTATAAAAGGGTTTGACAACAACAATTACAAATTTTCTAGTACTATTGCTTATCACATTTCTATTGGTCTTGCCACCTTTCCACATTATTATACATTATGACAAGATGGTTATGTTATAATGTCATCCTTGGGTATCCATGGATTCATACAATGTGTGATGTCCCTTCTACCCTTAATTGATCCTTGAAATTTATATATAATAATATTTTTACATGATCTTGGTTGATGAAGACCCTTCCAAATATTTCCAAGCTAATGAATCCCACATTCCTATTGATCCACAAGAACATACCTTTTCTCCTCCATCTTCTCATAAAGAATATGCTTTCAATATTATTTCATCTAATGACACCCTTTCTATTTTTCTTTCTTGGTGGATCTTGAGCTTCTTCTTTCCTTCCCAAAGCTTTCCTCTTCGTCTATTAATCTATTGTCACAACTCGTCTTATTATTAGTGATTTACTTTTACCTTCACAAGTAAATAGGATGGTAAATGCAATCATGAGTTTGATATGCTTGCTAAAATAATGGAATATTGAAATAGGTATTATGTGAAAGTATTGATAAATGCTTAATATGGCTTTGAAAGAGTAAATATGTTTGCATTGATTTCTATATGAATATGCTAAAGTTATGATGCATATGGATTTTTAGGAACATCTAACTACCATTGCAAATGTGTTGAGCCGATTGCAGGGATAGGTTCAATCCTCCATGTGAAGGGGAAGTATCACTTAGGAGAAGATCTTGGTCAGGTAACCAGTAACGTAACCTATTTGAGCTTACCCACACTCACAGTAGAATGGTTGAGTCTATACATAGTGTGGGTTATTGGTAAGTCATCCTTAGCATGATGCGTTTGCATTAGTAAGGGTATTGATTACTGTTGAGTACATTCTAGGATGATGTTTATATGTTTAAAACTTATGAGTCCTTCCTTATATTACTATGTTTGATTGATAAGTGGAATATACGTTGAATGTATATATAAATGTATGCATATGTGTGTCGATGATGGGTCAAACGTATGGAGGAGCACATGCATGAGAATACATAGGTATATGTACCTGTGCATGATTATGAGCGGGCTGCTTATTTGCATGGTGTTATTGAAGGGACAATGTGACATGTATTATATATGTATATATATGCATCACATGTATATTTCCTAAAGATAGTATTGGAGTATGTGCTTGATGGTGTAATCGAATGTATATATATAAATACATACATATATATATATAAATACACGTATATGTACGTATACATGTGCATAGAGGAATATGTATATATATTTTTATATATATATATATATACAGTCGATATTGTATATAATATTATTATCTTGCCTATACATATGAAATTAATGATATATATAATGATATCATTGAACACTTTATGTATATATACGTATACACAAAAATAGGAATATATTAGGGGTTGGTATAGTAAATATGTGGTATTTAGTTTATGGGAAGCACTACCATTCAAGTGAATGGCTAAAACAACGTGTAACTCCTGGGAAACACAACCTAACATACAAAACAAGGTGCAACATATATAAGCTGGAACAAAGGATCTTATAAAGACTAAGGGAAATAAAATGAAGGTCACATGTATATAACATGATTAGAGCAAGATAAACTTATATATGCACATGAATCCCTTAAATGAAGGAATATATAATTGGGATCATGTATTCAGCTAGCGCTTAGGCTAAATGTTCTTGCGCCACTTATATGTTTGATTAGCTGAGAATATAAAACATATTGCAAGGTATGGAGGTCGATTAACATATGTAATGCTTAGAGGCTGATTTATTTATATGAACATAGGCCAATTTGTATGTAACATATACAAAGAATTTGGAGGCCGAATATAACATATATTGGCATTGAATAAAGGTCAAATTACATGCTATATACATTGTGCAACAATATGGTCGACATGGACAATGAACCGTAGTCGATTCTATGGACAATGCATCTTTGAATTAGTAAAACAACAATTTACTCAACATTGAATGCTTTTAAGTGAAATGAATAAGAATAGGAAACATGTACAACAATACAATGAATTGGTCAAAGTATCATTTATGAGCCAAGTGGCTCTTTACTCCTTTGTTTTCTACAAAGTTTAGACTTAGTCGACCTTGTGACAGTGTTGCATTTTGAATGTATATTGTTTCAATGAGTAAAGCGATGCCAAAAAATAGGGAGAATGAATACATACTTGGTGCCGAGATATGAAGTTCTAAATGTTGTAGAATTCCATCCTTGCTGCAATTCGACTGTCATCATTTTAACATGAGCACAATTGAATAAGTCTCTTGCTGCTATCAAACAGATGGGTCGACCTGTAGCTTCTTATGTTGAGTTAGTGTTTATTTTTCTGCAACCTTTTAGCCAAGTGAAGTGAGTCAACTTGCATGTATTATTCTGTCATTTTGCATGCCTTTTTTTGTAGGCTGCAATATCTCCTTTTTGTTGTATAAATAGAGAGTCTAACTCTCTTATTTGGGAGACATTTTAGTCTGCACTATTCTGCTTTATTCTGCAAGTTTAAACTGTTGTATTTTGTGTGAGCCTTGAGCATTATGAGGATCTATTTTGTGAGAGCCTTGAGCATTGTGAGGATCTATTTTGTGATATTTTATTTTTAAAACCATATTATCAAATTGTGAGAAGGAGTCTTGCTTAGTGAGGAATAGTGGAAGACTGAGAGTTGTTGTTGGAGGTTGTGCAACCAATCAAGTCAAGAGGTTAAGCATATCACAACAATGGGGATCTAGTCTTCTCTTATTTGTCTTTATTTTTGAAAGAATGATATTTGAATACTTTATGTATTATTGCTTGAGAATACTTGCATTAGAAAGTCATAACATTTTTTTTAGAAAGGAAAAATAAGTTGTTTTATGCTTTTCTATGGAAGTGCTTGTATTTATTCCATAATACGAGTGTTTGTTCATCAATGGTATTATATACTCAAACTGATGAAATATGGTTAAGGGAAGTATGCTAATTCTCCTATATATCATATACGAGGATTATATATTAATTTTCTATACATAAATAGTTTAGACTACGTGTATAATGTGAGTTGTATGAATGCCATCAAGTATCTAGACATTGTAGCTTAATATGCTAGGAAACCTTAGGTTGGAATTTACCTATTAGGTTGGGATATGTACTAGACTACTCATTGAAACCTATAGGTTGGGAATAAACTATTGGGTTGAGTTGTACAATTGGTCTTAATTGGAACATATAAGGTTAGATTAACCTATATAATCGGACTAGTCATTGGTTGATGACATTATCCTAGGATTAGGATATATCAAGTTAAGACTCACCTATGTGACAAGTAAATCACTTGAGCTTATGAGACACTATATGTATGAAGACATCAATGGGATTACCTATAGAGTTAGAGTTTCCACTTGATTAGTTGCTTTACACTCTTGAGAATGAAGTCATATTATTGACAAGATTCTACTCTTTTGAATAAAACTTTTTATTAAGGAGATTGTACTCTAAAATTTAATCATCTATTGATATGATTATTCTTCAATTGAGGTTGTTCATTGATGTGATCATACTCTTAATGAGAATCACTTATTAATGTGATACATTACTTAATGGAGTCAGTTATTTATAAATATTTAATTTATGATTAGATGAAGCTTATGTAGCTATACTCTAGATTATAAATTTATACTCGGGACTAGTTTGTATTTGGAAGTGAATAGCTTGATTATGCAAAGATAATCTCTTATGTTATACCTATGAGGAATTCCCATTGAAGGGGTAACTTATGCTTTGGCTTAATTGGTAGAGATAGCATTATATTTTGGGAAAAAGGGGAGTAGATTATTTCTAGGGTTAAAGATTATCCATTGGAGGAAATTACCTAAACATAATATATGAACGATCATAATCCAAACCAAGCTATGGTAGTGTATGTGAATGAGATGACTGTCAATTAAAGTACTGGGTGGGAATACTTTGGCCAAAGTAGTGTAAGTAGCCATTGTTTACACTGTCAGTTCACTATGTTCCTCATATGCATTCTAGTTCAGGATTTTCATACTCGTAGGGAAGACGAACATATGATTAGATTCTAGTTTGTAGGACACAACACTAAGCTCAGATAGGCTTTTGTTATGACTTTTACCAACCAATATCTTTTTCAAATGGTAGATCCATCTTGTCATGTGTGACAGATGTGTGGGGGACTGCATTTGACTTCATGGTTGGTGGAAAAACACTTGAGTGATGCTTCTCCTCATCAGTCGACAACCGAGGTTTGCAGATGTTTGCACCAGTATTAAGGACAATTAGAGTGTTTACACCAGCAAGCAAGGACATTTAGAATGTATGTGTGATGCAGCGACATCAAGACCACTTTGTATATCTATTGCCAGATGAAGCTCATAAGATCTATGTATGTATCATGTACCTATTTATATGGAAAGATGACCATGAATGATATACTTGAGTTCATTCAACATGACACCTATGTTATGGAAAGATTTGTGAAACTACAATGGAATTTTGGAAACAATATTATTTTAAATGTGCATTTAATTTACATTATGGAAAGAATTTGTATTTCTATGTTTCGGCATCATGGTTTTTCACTTGAAGTGAAAACATTGGAAATTTTACTAACTAGAACACCAAGGTTGTTACATGTGGTATTAGAGATACTGGGTTCAACTCTGGAACCTATGAGCTCATTACACAAACAATGCGTAAATCTTATCGAAATATAATGGTAGAAAAGTTCTTGTGCCAAGATGACAAGTGGAAAGAACAAAAGGAAAAAAATATTCCTAGAAACTTGTTTAAGTTTGGGACTAGCTAAGAGTCATCTCTAGAGTTGGAAACTCCTAAACCAACAACTTATTATAATATTCCCTTGGATTGTAGAAGATTATGCAATCAGGTTATGAAGGATAACCAAAATGTACCTTCACCCTACTTAAAAGTTAAAAGACTCTAAGGGGATAGGGGGGATTTAAATAATCTCCCTTATTAGTATCAACCTATAGTTTCAAGGAGTCAAGGATTCATGGATTTAGTAAGAATACTACAAATCTATGAGTATGCATTTATTGGCATAAATTAGAAGCTTCAAACAAAGTAAAAATTGAATGAAGGAGGTATCCAAGAGATTGGAGAAACTCTTGAAAAAAGTCTAATTTTTGTGCAAGGTTATTATCTTACAAGAAAGGAGATAGTACCTTGGAATAAGGGAAGAGACCAGAATGGTCCAAAAAGAAGTAATCAACGAAGTGAATATGGATCCACCAACCAAAAATGATGAGATCAATTTGGAGTTTTGATTAATATGAGGAAAATGAACCAAAAAACCTTGGTATATCTAAAGGTTATGAGAGAATAAGTTACCAGGAATTGGGACAAGGTCACTTGGAAAGGTGATTGTGAGAAAGAAACCTAAAAAAGGAAAATCGGGTTGGCTTGACAAAGGTTTGGATAGTACATAGATTGGATAGAGTATAAATTGAACTCACCAATGTGTCAACAAAAACCAACATATGTTTAGAGGTTCCAAAAGGAAATGGAATACATTGTGGCACTATGTGTTAAAACTATAGAAGTTGTAAGGAAACAATGCTCTAAGTTGAGGACACATCAACAAAAGAGGCCTTGCAGATATGGAAATTCCTTCACAAAAAGGATGTTGGTTTATATGGAAAAGAGAATTGGAATATTAAAGTGCCTCTTAACTTGCAAAGTTGCTGATAATTCACTAGATATCTTATTTGACAATCCAAAATGTTGAATCTATGAGATTAGAGATCAACGATGAAGATAACTTTAGGAATATGTATATTCAAGGTATGTCATAGAGGCAAGAAAAAGGAAATAAAAATCCAACGTCAAGGAATGATAAATCATTTCAAGAAAGAAAATTTTGCTAGGAGATCAACTTTGAGTTGATCGAATGTTGTGGAAAAACTAAGGGGGGAAGAAAGAGACTAGGTTGACTCTGATAAATTACCCCATCCAACAAAAAAATTGAGAATATATTTTTGATTTGGAAGAACTTTTGACTTCTTCATAAGTCATAATGGCAATTAAGTCATGTATCTCATGACCACAAGGATAAGGTATTGGAATTTTCGGAGAAAAATAGTGGAAATGTCAAGGATTGTGACCTATTATCACACCATACCTTATATATATTTGATTTTAAAATCAATTTTTGTTACCATCAATGCCTTAGAAAAGGATAGGAAAATTACTTGATCATGAAAGGGAAGATCTAATTACTCATGATTTTAAGAAATGTTTGTGCTTGGTAATTAGGTATGACATTAAATTTGATATCTTTTAGGAACCAACATGCTTGAACAAGGATTAACACCCAAAATTAGTATTGATTCTCATCAAGAAAGATAGACTAAGTTGAAGATCGGTTTACAATTTTGAAAATGATCCAAGGACGAAAGAAATCCAAGGTATGAATGTCCTAGGATGAATGAGATTTATCTCTGCAACATCTCTAAGCATTATGCTTATGTGGTATGAGTTCACAAAATAGGTTTTCATTTAGTCAAATAATAAAATATTATGGGATGTAAAAGAACCTATGTACCCAAAATTTTGGGAGATTAAGGAATGAAATCAGGAAATTAATGTCAGAGTTAGGACATTGGAATGAAAAATTTATTTTCTGGATGAGGAACCACTATAACCTGGAAAATATGGAGTATGATGTTGCAGAGTATGTAGCAAGTTAATTTCCAATGTGCCAGGAATTGAGGACAAGATGTCATCATCGACAAGACATGTATACTTTCCTGAGATTCCAGAGGGGGAGTGGTAGAACACAAGACAATTTAACCTGTCTATGTTAGTGAAACTAACATAATGTTATGGTGGATAGACTCACCAAGGTAACCAATGTTGGTTGGAAATTTTTATTTATGGGATTTTGGTCCTAAATAATATATTGTGTGAAGTAGCTACTTAGTTGTAAATGAGAAAATAATGATAGGGTTGTGTAAACCATGATCATACTAAGAGACATTCAATTGAATAAATGCACAATATATTATTGTAGCCGAACAAGAAAAGTGGTAAACGAAATCTTGAATGATTTGTTGAATACTTATATACTTCTAACATTGAGGTTTGATCCATTATATGGAAAGGAAGGTTGAAAAATCTATTAGGCTGAAATAGGCTAAGGAATGGGGTTAACCTTAGGTCAGAAAGATTGTCAAAAGGAATAGATGATTGAAATGATCGAAGAAAATTTGTTGATACAAAGTTTGAAATATGAAGCAGTATTGTTATGTTCTAAATTGACAGGTGTCCAAGAGCAATGATATGCTCAAGATGGACAATTAGTCAAGAGCATTATTGTTATGATTAAGGAAAATAGATGTGTAAGTGATGGACATACTCAACTTTTGAGTTGTTTGTAGGTGTAAATACCAAAGAAAAGGATGGGACTAATGGTGCAGTGTGAAATGCACTGACATTCCTTTTCTATTTGGATTATACTAAGGATAAATTTATTAGCCAATCTGGATGTGTCTTCTAATCACTGTGGTATAGGTATCATGTAGGATACAGTTACTATGTACTTGAGATGTACATATGAGGTGATGTGATTACCATGCATAAGCTCTTTGGGAGAGTAAGTATGTGTAAAGCACACAAGTTTCCCCTATGTGTTAATGAGGATACTCGATGCAAGGTTCTGAAAGGAAAAGATTGCAAGGAGTGATAGTACAAGGGAAGATTATTTTATAATTCTTACATGAATTGGAAAAAGGTAAGTAAAACCTTTATTTTAATTTATCTTTATGTTAAAGTCCTTTAGATCATTAAGGATGATGAATCACAAGGGGGGAGTTATGTCACACCCCATCTTGTTATTATTGATTTAATTTTACCTTCACAGGTAAATAGGATGGTAAATACAATCATGAGTTTTATATTCTTGCTAAAGGAATGGAATACTGGAATAGGTATTATGTGAAAGTATTGATAAATGTTTAATATGGATTTGAAAGAGTAAATATGTTTACATTGATTGCTATATGAATATTCTAAAGTTATGATGGATATGGATTTTTTATAAATGTCTAACTACCATTGCAAATGTGTTGAGTTGGTTGCAGGGACAGGTTCAATCCTCTAGATGGAGGGGAAGTATCACTCAAGAGAAGATCTTGGTCAGGTGACCAGTAACATAACCTATTTGAGCTTACACACACTCACAGTAGAATGGTTGAGTCTAGACATAGTGTTGGTAATTGGTAAGTCATCTTTAGCATGATGTGTTTGCATTAGTAAGGGTCTTGATTACTATTGAGTACATTCTAAGATGATGTTTATATATTTAGAACTTATGATTCCTTCCTTATATTACTATGCTTGATTGATAAGTGGAATATATGTTGAATGTATATATTAATATATGCATATGTGTGTCGATGATGGGCCAAACACATGGAGGAGCACGTGCATGAGAGTACGTAGGTATATGTACTTGTGCACAATTATGAGCAGGCTGCTTATGTGCATGGTATTATCGAAGGGAAAATGTGACATGTAGTATATATGTATATATATGCATCACACTTATATTTCCTAAAGATAGTAGTAGTGTATGTGATTGATGATGTAATCAAATGTATATATATATAAAGATATAAGATATATACAGAAAAACATGCATACGTACGTATACATGTGCATAGAGGAATATGTATATATATATATATACACAGTTGATATTGTATTTAATATTATTATCTTGCATATACATATGAAAGTAATGATATTTATAATGATATCAATGAACAATTTGTGTATATATGTGTATATATATACATATACATGAATATAGGAATATATTAGGGGTTGGTATAGTGAATATGTGGTATTTAGTTTATGAGAAACACTACCATTCAAATGAATGGATAATACAACATTTAACTCTTGGGAAACACAACCTAACATACAAAAAAAGGTGCAACATATATAAGGCGGCACAAAGGGTCTTATAAAAACTAAGGCAAATAAAATGAAGGCCATGTGTATATAACATGATTCGAGAAAGATAAACTTATATATGCACATGAATCACTTGAATGAAGGAATATATAATTGGAATCATGTTAAATGTTCTTGTGTCACTTATATGTTTGAATGGAGGTCGATTAACATATGTAATGCTTAGAGGCCGATTTATTTATATGAACATAGGCCAATTTGTATGTAACATAAACAAAGCATCTGGAGGCCGAATATAAAATATATTGGCATTGAATAAAGGTAGAATTACATGCTATATTATATATTGCGCAACAATATGGTCGATATGGACAACAAACCATAATCAATACTATGGACAATGCATCTTTAAATTAGTAAAACAATAATTTACTCAACATTGAATGCTTTTAAGTAAAACAATGGAATAGATATTGTTAATGGTGTTCCTATACCTACACAAACACAAAGAACAAACATATAATTATCTCATTATGCAAGTTAGAAGAAACATTCCCCATGAGATTCATTTGAAACATTAAAATAAGAAAACAATGTGAAGAACACAATGAAAAACGATTAAATCCTATTCAAATGAACAAACTCTCAATCCCATGGGGGAATCGGTGCCATTTTGATGTGGAAAATGGCCCTTTCCCAATTCCTTGCAATATTGATGATCAATGGTGATTACTTGATACTCCTTGATGAAATTTCTTCATAACCTACCTATGAAAACATGAAAATGGATGGTAAAAGATAATGATGTTGCATGAAGTTCTGGATCCAAAATTCAAATAAGAGCCTCCTATAAATAGAAGAGAATGATGGAGAAAGAGGCTAAAGGGATGAATGTGGCACAAAAGGCCAACCAATAGGAAGAGGCCACTTGTCAACATGTGATTGGAGGAGGAATGAACACATTTTGATGAATGTGCACATAAATATGGTTAGGTGGCATTTGAAGCTTGTGAAATGACAAGTTGGAGGGAGAGAGGAATAGAGTAAATGCCACTTGGCTCAAGGCAAAGGACATGTAAGAGGCCTTTAATGCCTTGTTGCATGTACTCATCCTTTTTGGAAGGATTTTTTGAATTTGAGGAATATTCCCTTATTAATGCCAAGTTGAGAGAAAATAGAAGAATTTATAAATCAATTAAATTGATTTACTTGTGCAAGTTGCAAAATCTAGAGGATTTGATGGATTAAGATTATGATTAATAAGGATTTGATTAATTTAGATGAAAATTAGTTGATTTGACAATTTGATTTAGATTTTAGGATTTAAATAAATCAAATAAATATTAATTTATTTAATTTAATGAGATGACTTTAGAGATTAATTAAATAAAGTGAATTATTTAATTAAAAAAAAGACTATAGGATTAACTAAACAAAATGATTTATTTAATTAATACAAGTGGATGACTTAATGAGATAAATTTAATTTATTTAATCAATAGAGAAAATATGATAAATTTAATCAAATAAAGATTATTCAATTAAATGACCAATCGAGGAGATGATTCAGGACAAACTGGTGTTAGTAAGATCGAGATCAAGTGTATAGGATCAATCTATATATTTTTTCGTGTCTACATTTTGCCCCTCTTTGAAGTAATGTATTTGTTGCGTTGGTTTAAAGAATAAACTGCCAAGATCAAAATTCATTTTTTTTTTTAAATTTAGATGCCCCATTGCTGCCCCAACAAGAAGGATTATGCTGGTATACTACCCCCTAGAGAGATCGAGCGGGAATGTTAATTTTATGATCGAGATAGCGATAAAATGCAAGAGGAGTGATTCTAATGATTAGAGGATGAAAGATAATTCTTTAGAAAGATCAATTATTGACATAGACAATTTTGATGATACATAGACAGTCATCGGCCATGGGTAGCCTCATGTATATTTTGAGATATCACACAAATTTTGGATAGAAATATTAGTAAAGATAGAAGAATAAGAAGAAACAAATGATGACAAGAGGATCCCACAAGTCCATGATCTACGAGACTTTATTAGAGATGATGATGGATGATGATGTATTGCTTATCAGGAATTGGGATTTTAAAAGGGACATTTACCTTATGTTTGATAATACACATAGGTATGATGCATCAAAGTATAAAGAACCAGGATGGTGTTGTACCTAGTATGATGGAATTTGACTTGACAATCAAATAGGAGTATTCATGTTCACACCTAGTATACATAACCTTATCTAAAATGCAGTTCAAATATTCCAAACATCTCAGACCAAAACATGGAAGGTAAGCCTTCCCATGTGGTAAAAAATACATCGAAAACATCTTCCCTACACCTAAACAAAGTACACATGACCAAGTTATATTACAAGAATATCCAACAAGCACACTAGATAAAAAGATAATGATCGTTGCCCTACTTTTTTCTCTCTAAATCCTTTTGTTTCGACATCATCGAGAGGTCATTGAAATGCATGCAAAATAAGATAAGTCAAAAAGACAGATAAAGTAAACAAACAAGCTAATGTTCTTCATATCGATAGCCAAGACTAAACTACGGTGATGCTTGATGTTGATGTCCATTGTAGGAAGGATGCATCCTAGGACATGTTATCAAATGATTTGAGATTAACTAGATGATAGGCTATTGATACTCCAAGTTGACTAACTTGCTTACTTACTGACCTAGACTTGAGACTTTGACGATTGGGTTTTCACTCTTAAACCTATTAGACTTAATTTTTGACCAGTTTTTCAAAGGGTGAAAGCAATGATTGATTTATTATGAATGAGATTATTTCGGGTGAAAGTAAGATGATACAGATGGATTTTTTTTAAATATTTGGATTTTTTTGGTATTTTTGAAATGTTTTGAGGCTATTTTGGGATTTTTGAGATGTTTTACAAATATTTTGATTTTTTGACTTTCCAATTATTTGGTTTTATGAGATTTTAACCAAGAGACTAACTTAAAGAGATATCTTAGGGGTCTCGGGAGCTGATAAAAAATTAGCCTTGCCTATGTTATACACGCAGAGACCACACAGTTTGACTGATACAGACTTGATTTATTGATGAGATATGAACAAATGGATTGTCAGTTTATTGTGATGGACTCCTAAAGGACTGACCTAGGGTGTCTCGGGGGATGATCAAAGATCAACCTTGCCTATGTTCAAGCTTGGAGATGACATAGTTCAACTAGATGACTCCATTTTTTATTTTTTATTTTTGACATGTTTTTGGATTTTTTATTTTTTTTATGTTTTTGGATTTTTGAAGGATTTTATGATGTTTTCAGATTTTATGATTTTAAGGAAGGCTTCAAGGATATACACGAATCTGATATGAATTTAGGCAAAAGATCATGCCCCCAATGTGATGTGATAGAATACTTTGATATAGATAGGACAAAATGACCTTAGGAATGTGCCTAGTAGTACTAGGGTAGAATCATGAAACAAATACAAGATCAAGCTATGATGCAAACGTGGATGGAAAGATCAATGAAATGTGATGGAAGAATGGTAAGTGTGTAGAATTAGCCACGAAGATCCTGGTGGATGGAGGGTTCTTTATTTACACAAGGCACCTATTTTCCAGGTTTTCACTAAGGTACTTGCCCAAAGTGCCATCGAAGTGGTTTTCACTAGAGGACGAATTTTATCTCGACTATTTTTTTAATCATTTTTTTTTATTTTTATATTTTTTTGGATTTTTGGTTTTACCCTTAAAAGATCAGGCATAAAACTTTTTGAGATGAGAGTTTTTCATGGGCTCCTACATAGGTTTCCCTTCGGGCATTGATAGTTGATATGCCCCTGACTTGTAGCTCGATGTGATGATGAATGGTCCCAACTAGTTGGGTTTAAAATTTCCCTTTCTATCTGGATTTGGCATGTTTTTTGATTTTCCTTTAGTACCAGCTCGCCGATTTGGAAGGTCTGACTCCTGATCTTCTTGTTGTAGCTTCGCTTGTGACAGTTTGGGTAGAATTGCAAATGGTTTAAGACATCCATATGCCACTCATCTAGTAGTTCCAAATCATTCAATCAGGAGACCCTATATTTTTCATCTGTTATGAGATTCTGTAGTGATATTCTCAGGGACGAGAGCTTGATCTCAATGGGGAGTATGGCTTCTGATCCATAGACTAGGGAGAAGGGGGTAGCACCTATTGGTTTGCATATGCATATTTGGTAGGCCCATAAGGCGGGTTTCAATTGCAAATGCCAATCATGACCAATGTCATTGACTGTTTTCTTGAAGATTTTTAGGATGGTCTTATTGGTAGCTTCCACTTGGCCATTGCCTTGGGGATAATATGGAGTGGAAAAGTGATGTTGGATTTTGAACTTTTGGCATAGGTCACGAACATCCTGATTCTTGAAAGGTGTCCCATTATCTAAGATAATGGCTTGAGGGACACCATATTGGAAAATAAGGTAATTTAGGATGAACTTGGATATCTGCTTTCCTATAATGTAGGTCATGGGAATGGTCTCCACCCACTTTGTGAAGTACTTTGTGGCGGTGATGATAAACTTATGCCCATTGGATGAGGTGGGGAAGATTTTACCAATGAGATCGAGCCCCCACTGTGAAAAGGGCCAATGTGTGATAATTAGGTTGAGCTCCTAAGTTCATGCATGGATGAGGTCCCCATGCTGCTGACATTGCAAACACCTTTTGACATAGTCATGTGCTTCTCTTTCCATTGTAGGCCAATAGTACCCCGTCCTCAGCAGTTTCTTGGCCAAGGTCATACCACTCGAATGTGAACCACAAATGTCATTATGTACCTCAGTTAAAGCACTCAAGGCTTCCTCAGTGTTTAGGCAACACAAAAGGGTCCCTTCAATGCTCCTACGGTACAGGGTATCTCCTAGGATGAAAAAATAGGATGAATTTTTGACAAAGGATTTTTTGAGGTTCGAGGTTATGTCGATAGGGAGGAATCCTATTCTTAGGTAAGTGTAAATATCATGGTACCAGGGATCACTGAGACCAACGATTTCACACACAAATTTAGACTCTAGTACCTTGAATGCTAGTACGAGAAATTGCTCTATGAGGAATTCTTGCTTCAAGACATTTTGCGAGATTTCTAGGAGTAATCCAATTGTAGCCATTGCATTCGCTCCTATGTTATTAGCTCTTGGTAGTTGTTCGAATGTGATATCAATGAAGAATCCCTTGAGACTTTCTACCAACTTCTTTTATGGAGTCAACTTGTGATCCTTTGTTTGATATTCATTGTTTACCTGGTTGATTACAAGTTGTGAGTCCCTGTACACCTTAAGTGCCATGATCTACAACTGCACTGCAATTTTCAACCCTGTGATAAGAGACTCATACTTTGCAATGTTATTTGTGCATGGGAATGATAGCTTGTATGATTTAGGTATGCAGTCCCCTTGTGGAGTGATGAAGAAGATTCCCGCTCTTGACCCGTGTTGTGTGTAGGATCCATCAAAGTACATTTTCCAATGATCTGCTACACGAAGATTGAAGATTGATTCGTTAGGGAACTTTGAAATAAGTGGGTTCTCTGCATATATTGGTGCTTCTACCAATTGATCTACAATTGATTTTCCTTTGATAGCCTTGTGTTCTACCTACCAAATGTCATGCTCTGTTAGGATCATGACCCACTTCGTTGTTCATCCTATGAGAGTTGCTTTGGAAAGAAAATACTTGAGCAGGTCTATTTTTGAAATGAGCTTGATCTGATGTGCTAGCATGTAATGTATGAATTTATGTGTTGCAAACACAACTGCTTGGTAGGATTTCTCAATGGGTGTGTAGCTCAGCTCATGTCCCACCATGGTCCTGTTGATACAGTAAATAGCTCTCTCCTTCCCATTTTTGTTATGTTGTGCTAAGAGAGCACTAAAGGTTGTTGATGTTGCTGATATGTATAAGATCAAGGGTTTACCTAGAATTGTTGGCATAAGAATTGGTGGTGTGAGAAATTACTCCTTGATCTTGTTGAATGCCTAGTCAAATTTCTCATCCCATTTGTATGCTACCCCTTGTGGAGTAGATGAGAATATGGGATTGCCTTGTCTGCTAGTTGCACTATGAATCAATGAATGGACTAGAGTATTTCTTGTAAGCCCCTTAACTGCTTCAATATCCTAGGTTCTTCCCTTTCAAGGATTGCTTTGACGTTGGCAGGGTCTACCTCAATTCCTCTCATTGATACAATGTGCCCTAGATGCTTTCCTGATTGTACCCCGAAGACACACTTCTTTGGATTAAGTCAGACTTTGTAATTTTCTAGTCTGTAAAAAATGGAGCTCAAGACTGGTATGTGGTCTTGTCATTTCTTTGATTTAGCCAGTATGTCATCCACGTAATCATCCACAATTTTATGGATCATATCATGAAATATGAGTGTCATGGCCCTTTGGTAGGTTGCTCTTGCATTTTTCAACCTGAATGGAATCATATTCTAGAAATATTTCCCCCACAAACAAGTAAAATATGTCTTGTGTTGGTCTTCCTTAGCTATCATGATCTGATTATATCCTAAGAATCCATCCATTAGCAATAGCATCTTGTGTCCAGTTTTCATATCCACGATCATGTCAATGTTTGGAAGTGGAAATTCATCCTTTGGACACACTTTTTTTAGATCTCGTAAGTACGTGTAGATGTGGATGCCCCTAGTGGGATTTGAAATAGGCACAAGGTTTGAGACCCACTCTGGATAATCAATCAGTCTGTTGGTATTTTTAAAATCCATATAGAGATTGCAGGTATCTAAGAAGTGGCCAAACCCTATCAAGGATAACTACAATCACTAATGGCCAACTAACAAGAGTTAGTTGAGGATTGACTTCTCCTATGCTTTTGGCTCTGTAGGACCAAGGTGGGTAAAACTAAACATGTTCATATGAATGCCTCATGACAGGTAAGAACACTTCCCACATACAGATCACAATTCTTACACACTC
Organism: Sequoiadendron giganteum; assembly: GCA_007115665.2. Classification (NCBI taxonomy): domain Eukaryota; kingdom Viridiplantae; phylum Streptophyta; class Pinopsida; order Cupressales; family Cupressaceae; genus Sequoiadendron; species Sequoiadendron giganteum. The sequence continues at coordinate 271,158,148 of CM021107.1, forward strand.
AGAAGGATAGTGATCATTTCATGGTATTGGCAGACCAGAGAATGATTACCAGTGCCAAAGAGCAATGGAATTGACCCACTTATTGATTACAATACCTCCCAGAGGAGGACAAGGTTTTAATCAAGTGTTTTATGTTCAGTGTTTGGATTTACCTACTTAGAGCTTACAGTCTTAAACCAACAAAAGGATACAAACATTGTCTAGTGCCTCATCCATTGGGCAACAGAGTCATACAGAATAAAATCTCGATATGATGAACCTATCTTCATATAGCATTACTATCATGAGATATTTCAGTACATTAAAATAGTACTTCTTCAAGAATCCTAAGCATATACAACCATGAACATGTAATTGACTCTTCAAGCATTTGATTAAATTCTCAAGCTAAAGCAAGAAAACTAATTACACTTTCAATTAATTATTGAAACTGAAAGGAGGAACCCTTGATAACTCCATTCATAATCCATGGCACACACACAGGAGAGTAAACCATCTTAATTTTATAGATTTCTTTCAATATGAGTAATTAAAAATCATATCATACTAATCTGTATACAAATCCCACCCGGGATGATTTCCTGAACAAAATATTCATAACATTTCAACTATAAGATGGACTGTACAAACTTCCAAGCTTCGGACCCAAAATTTTCTGACCCTCACAATGAGTCGTGAAATCTCCTTTATACAATAGGAGAGCAACAAGCATTAGGCTACATTGTGACACAAAATTGAATTTCAACTCAAAGTGAAATTCAAATTTACATTCCTTATCATTAGATGACATCGTGCATGATCGAAGGAATCAAAAACGGTTACGAAATAACCAGTTGGAAAACAAAATTTCCTACAAAGCATGCGCACGTCCACGTCCACACCCATATGATGAAACAATAGGAGAAAACATGCCCAACGAACCCATCGCCGGTAACCATCAAGAAAACACATGGCCCCGGTACAGGCGACCACTGCGAGTCCACGCCTATGACAGTGACAGAACCACATCTCCCTTATCAGCCTTGCAAGTATCACCCCTAACAACTGGAGCTGGTGCCCGTGCAATTATTGGTATAATTACTAGAACCTCCTCGTTGACTCCCAAGAGTTTAGTTAAGCTAGCTAAGTAGCACCTGTAGTCCAAGTTGGTATTAGATTCATCTAAATCTGAAATGATCACCAGGGACGAACGGTGCACTGGCTTCTTTCCAGTATTTCTTGTAGCACCCTCAGGCAATATGGGCGTAATAGGTTCCATCATGACTGGCAACCCATGGGATTTCAGCCTCACACTCCTGCACCTAATTAACTTATCCATAAAAGAAATAGAGCTCTGCAACACATAGGTGAAGAAACCTTCCTGTACACAGATATAAGAAGATGCAATGATGATTTCACACAACTCATTCAACATTTATAGAACAGCCTAGCATGCAGGGTACGATTACTTGAAGGCAATTCAAGCATTTGAACAATTAGTGACCTAGATAACCATGAATACACCCAACAGGATGGCACTATTCGCATGCAGGAGGCAATCAGGTGGAGATCCTCTGGAGAAGGAAAACCCATGCCACTAATGACACGAGCAACGGCCAAGCAACGCATGCCACGTAGATAAATCACACACCCCCTACTTGAAATTGAACCACCGATTCAAACCACATTATGACAAAACGGAGGGCGGAGATTAAGTCCACGGATGTTGACAATCCATCTCAGCACCCTCAGAAAACATACCCAATCAAAATCCTCAAAATAGTAGATCTGAACCACACAGGGGACCCACATAGTCCCACTTGCAGGAAAAGAGAAGCCACGTATCACGTCCTCACAATCCTCACAATACCCTCCCGAGTTTTAACTCTGCTCGTGCGAGGTGTGCGAGAAACCATAATTAACCCTGTTATTAATGGCCATCACCAGTGAAAAGATGGCCCCACATCATATCCAACACCTCGGGAAGAGAACCCACACCTTTGTTCATGCCAGATGGCAACATCTCCCAAGCCTCGTAGCATCTCCTATGATGTAAGCACAAACCTTACGAGGTGTGCGATGAATAGTCAAGATCCATCCCAGCGATCGGACAGCTCATCAGAATTCAGATAGAACATTGAAGTGGGGGCCCGCATTGAAATTCCCAGCGGTGTAGAGCATAAGTCATCATGCCAAAAGACCAACGAATTAGGTGAATGGGGCCGGTAAAGCACAACCCGAGAGGGATAAAACCTCACTTAAGTGACTGGTTCTCCCTGGCAACAGGTCACAGTTGAAACATAACAAGAGGTCCACTTTAGAAGGTCGATAATCAAAGTTACCATAAGTAACTTTGGAACCCTAAAACCCTAGCCCAATTCTCCTAGAAATTTAAAGTCCCATCATGGTATGAACCCTACATCTTGGAGCTTTTGTAATTCCATTTTGACCAATAATTCTATCTGTGGGTGCATTTTCCTTAGCTTTTGTCTCATTGGCTTTGCTTTGGGATATATAGCTAGGTGATGAACTACAACCTCCGGATCAAGCCCAGGCATGTTGGCATAGGTCCATGCAAAGTTTATTTTTCTTTCCTTTAGGAACGCAGCTAGGAGTTCTTGTTCTTCTGTAAGAAGTGACTTGACATAGAATGTTGTGTGGTAGTTCTTTTGTTCCTAGATTCACTGGATTGCACTGGTCTGCCAGAAGCGCTGACTTCTCATGATGAATAACACTGAGAGGAAGATTGAATCCTTCATCCTTCGACACCTCAGAGAGGTTTTCACCATTGGATGTGTCCTTTATTTTTACTATTTTTGGGTCAAAGAATGCCACAATGTGGTTTTCACTCAAAGACCTAGAGATTATTCTCAATTTTTCACTTTCGTGACTAAAGGATTCAATCGTTTCCCCAAAATAGGCTTGTCTATCCAGTATGATGTTGAACCTGGATTTGTGATCTCCATATGGTACCGTATCTCATAATCGCATGAATTTTGAGAGTGCCTCATCATTTTCAAATGTGTCCAGAATTGGTGGTCCTCGTTGGTTGCAATCAATAATTTGGGGATAGACTAGGTTTATTGTATGGGTTTGATGGTCTGACTCAAAAGACAAGGTGTTGATCATGAATAGGGAGGAATCTTTGAAAAGTATAGGCAAGTCAATTATGGGATCCTCATCACTACTACACACATCAGTTATGTTAAAGGTAAAATTGTCTAAAGGTGGACCTGTAGATACTCGTAGCTGAAGGAAAAATTCCAATAGTTGAGGGGGAGTTTTGACAGATTTAACAGGGGGAATTCTACCACATATGGTTATACTTGGAGGGGTACATCCAAGGTAAATATTTTTCATGTGCTTCTCAACAATGATAGGTTCCAATCGGCCATTATTTTTTCTTACAAGACTTTAATTCTTGTTATAGCCCATTCCCAACATTAATTGAATTCCTTTGTATCATCCATGGGAAGGGTCAGTACAGGTCTTTCATCTTGATAGAGGAGATTAGATATGTCTCTATCATTCACCACTTATTAGACTAGATCCCCCCAACTTTTGAATCAGGAGGGATCTGCTTTGAAGGTTTGAGCTACTATATTGGCAGGTTGCGATTGTCCATGGGATCTAGGGGATTGAGGTAACTCACCTATTACAAAGGCTCCCTTCTTCATTTTTTAATCTCCACACCCATTGTCCTAGATAATGACCTTGATTTCAGATATATCAGGAATGGCGGGTGTCTTTGTCCCAAAAATGGAGGAAATGTTAGCTGGGTCTATATACGGAGTTGAAGGGCCTTCATCATTCTTTGGGACTTGGTGGATTTTATAGTATTTTTCTTCCAAGTTTTTGTAGTAAGCAAAGGGCTTAGGATCACCGTAGATCGCGACCTCTTGATTTTGATATGAGAACTTGATGCACTGATGGAAGGTTGATGGAACTGCTTGCATCCCATGGATCCATGGATGCTCCAGGAGGATGTTATAAGGTAAATCAAGGTTCATTTTCTAGCAGGTGGTTTCCATAATGGATGACCCTACTTGAATAGGGAGTTGGATAGTGCCTTGAGAGACTCTTTCTTGGTCGTCATAAGCTCTGATTGTGATGCCCTTTACTTTTTCAATGGATTCCTCGAAGAATCCCAGATTCTTTATGAGCGTGAGAGAACATATGTTTAGACCTACACCCCCATCTACCAAGACCCTTTTGACTTATTTTTTATCAAATAGGACCTCAAGGTGGAGTGCGCGATTATGAGATGGTTGGGTGGGGATGTCCTGATCAGAAAATGTGAGGAGATTTGGGGTGGTAATGTTTTTGATCATAGATTGGAATTTTTTAGTATCAAGATTGGTAGAGACAGTAGATGAGTCTAATGCTTCCTCAAGGATTTCTCTATGGTCAAATGAGATCTTCAGTAACTCCATGATGGAGATCTGAGTGAGAGCTCTTTTCAATTGGTCCAAGACATTGTAGCCATTAAGAGTGAATTTTGGGTTTGAGGTGGATGCCCTAGGTGGTTGTGATGACCCAACAATGGTGACTTTGTCTCTGCGTATGGTGACTCCACAATCAACTGTGGCTCCCTTGATGTTAACAATAGTGACCCATTCATCTAGGGATGTGACAACTTGATCGTACACATGATTTACATTGGCATACTTTTGTTTTCCTTTATTATGATCTGACATTGGATTCGTGTATATCTTAAGGTCTTGATTTCCAGTTGGCTATTCCAAATTTATGATCTTGTCATCAATGAGGTCTTGGATTAGATTTTTCAGCTTCATGCAATTGGCTGTTGTGTGCCCCTTGATTTTATGAAAATCACAAAGGTAGTTTTCATTGTACCATGGTGGTATCAATTAGGGTTCTTGATAATTCTCATAGGTGGGGATTTTGATGAGATTCCTATTTACCAATTTCTTCATGACGGATTCGATTGATTCCGCAAGGGTTGTAAACTTTCTCTTGGGGGAATATTTATTTCACAGAGGTGGTCCCCCTTGATTATTCAGATTATTGACTTGATTATTGGGTGGTGGTTGAGATATCACATTGGTTTGCATGTTGTTGCAATTTTTATTTTATTGTTACTGATATGTTTGGGTGTTCTGTTTTGGAGCATTGATTATGACCTTGGCATCAACTACACCATCATTAGTGGCATTCCTATTTTTTGCCTACGTGCGAGGTTTTTCATTATAGTTGGTAGAAGGGTGGTTGTCTTGATGTTCTGGATATGTGGGTGTCCCCCCTTGTGCAATAAGGGCTCGTTCGATGTTGAGTGTCTTGGGGATCAATTGGTCGTAAGTGGTGATGCACTACATTTTTAGATGAAATGCCAAGGTTTTCTCAATATTGGAAATAATGGTGCAAATTTTTTTCTCTTCTAGCATGGCCCACTTGCTCCTATTGGCCTTGGATCGCCATCATTGTAGGAAGGAAGTGAATGATTCCCCCTTACCTTGTTTGAGCGCAAATAGTTCCTCTAGATCAACATCCATGCCAATGTTGAATGCATAATTCTTTATGAATGCATCTACGATCTCTTGGAACATTTTGATGCTAGTAGGTAAGCGAGAGAACCACTCCAGGGTAGGGCTAGCCAAGCTTCTAAGGAATAGTTGCATCAAATATGTATCGTTATATGCGACTTCCATACAATGTACCTAGAATTCCCTGATGTGATCCTTAGGGTTTCCCAACCCACGGTATTTGTCAAATTTAGGGGTTTCAAAACCCTTTGGGAATGATACCATTGCTAGGCTCTTGTTGAAAGGATAAGGGCACAAATTTCTTGGTGTCTTTGTTGTTTTCCTTGATTGGAGATCGAGCACTTGTTGCAAGAGCAATTTGATTTGTGTCGTGACGTCGTCTTACAGATTAGGAGGTGGAGTGCATGTGTTCTGAAGTGTTTGAGGTGTTTGATTGATGGGTGGAGTGTTAGGTATGTTGGTTGGAGTTTGTTGCAAGCTCTGTTGTGCAATTAAGGCTTGCTAATATGCCTGCATTTGTTGTTGTGCCAACAACACTTGTTTGTGGTCTTGTTGCTTCTGTGCCAACAAATCTTGTTGTTGTTGTGCCAACAAAGCATGTTGTTGGGCTTGTTGTTGAGCTGCTTGTTGTTGTGCTTGATACTGTTGTAGGGCTTGTTGATATGCTTATTGTTGAGCTGCTTGTAGTTGTGCTTGTGCTTGCTGAGCTTGATATTGGGATTGAGGTTGAGCCTGTTCTTATTGGGCTACTTGTGTAGCTTGAGCTGCTTGCACGACTTGGGCAACTTGTTGTTGTTGAAATAAAGCTTGAGCTTGGGCAACCTGGTGTGCTTGTTGTGCTACTAATTATGCTTGCGCTTGTTGAGTAGCTAGCTATGTAGCTTGTTGATTTTGAATTTTTTGAAGTTCCTTTTGATAGGCGGCTTGTTGAGCTTCTTGTAATGTGATTCCAAATGAGTTTTTCATGTTGGGTTTTTGCAGCGGCGATGGTGGATTAGGAACAATGTTGGTTGTTGTGATGAGAGGGACTGTTGTATTGATATTTGGGTTTTGTGTGGTGGATGGTGTGATTGATATGCTTGGTCATTGGGAGACCATGTTTTGAGATATTTGGGGGATGGTGGATGATGTGTTGATTGCTCGGGTTGCTTGAATGGTTTCAACCTACTGTTGCGATATTGATGGAAAGATGGTAAGATTAGGTATGATGTTTTAATTTATGATTGGAGGGTTGTTCAGAATTTTTTGATTGATGGTTGGTAAAGGGGGAAGGCCCAACCCAAGGGGTGGTGTGGATGTTAATGGAAATGGCGGAAGTGGTGGAAAAATGGGTGGTATATTCCCTTGGAGAAATGATGATGATGATGAGGGATCAAAGATTCCCCATGGTCTGAATAATCCACCTTCTCCTTGTGATGTCATGGGGAGAGAGGTTTGTGTGTTGAGAGGATATGTTGGTGTTGCGTGAAAAGAGGATGGGTTGGGGGGATCATGAAATACGAGTGAAACGTATGGGTGCAATGGATTCAATGGGATGGATTGACCCAGTATGGTATTTGCATCCAAATCTTGGTTGTTCACAAGGGGATGTGTTTTGAAGTGCATGAAGCAATGACCTTCCCTTGTTGACAATTGGTTAAGTTGGAGCAATGGATGATTTGATTTGTGGGATGCTTTGAATGATGCCTTGAAATGGAGGTGTGGATGAGATTGGGGCCAAGATCTAAGGAGGCCTTTCCACTATAGTGCTTACGTCAAAATTAGAAAGGAGTTTATCCCCTTCTTTTGCCAACTCTAGCATGTATTGGGAGGTATTGAGCCTCATCATGGTATTGACAATTCTATGAGTTTCAAGATTTTGAACCATTTCAAGGATTTCATCTTGTGTCATCCCTAAGACATTATCGATGATGTCTTCCACTTGACCTTCCTCCTGAGGATTTTTTGATGATAGAGGAAGGTTGGTTAAGGGATTGCTTGATCCAATGGGATTCATTTTAGGAGTAGTTTGTCTTAAATCACTCGAAGTTGTTTCTTTGTTGGTTTCCATGTTCTTGTGTTGTAATCTAGTTTGCACCATAAAAGAGGGATCAATTTTCAAGAATATGTGAGATGAACCTCTAATTTTTTAGATTGATCTAACTTTAGGCACAAAAAGAGAAAATATAGGATCATTAACAATCAAAGTGTGATTATGAGACAAATGGAAGATGTATGATGTGAATGATTTGAACTCTTGAGAAATTTTGAAGGAGATACTAAACTTTGGGACTTTTTAGATTTTGATTTGATTTAATTTGGTTTGGTTTGACTTGATCTTGAATTTGGCTTGATTGGATTTTGGTTTGGATAGTGAACTCATAAACTCTAAGAGGTTGGATGTTTTCCTAGAGTAGACTTGTACACAAGATGGTAATTTGACTAAGTGTGTAAAGAAGGATTCATCTATACACCCCTAGTCAAACAATATGATTTTGGTTTGATTTGTTTTTTGGATTTTGGTTAATGAACTTATAAACCTCAAGATGTTGGATGTTATCAAGGGGTAGAATTGTTCACAAGGATTGATAATCTGACTAAATATGTGGAGAAGGATTCATCTACACACATCTAATCAAACAAGATGATTTGGATTTGCCAAAATTCTAGCATGAATGATTTTTTTCAAGATTTGCAAAAGTTGTTGGTGAGGTGATTTTGATTAATGTTTGAGGGATGCATGAGAATGTTGACTTTGATCCTAAATTAGACTGAGATAGAACTCCTTTCTACAAGACCTTGATATTGAAGAACATGCTTGGTACTCCCTATGTGAGAAATGCAAAATTTTGAAAGAGACTTGGATTTTTTTGGCAATAAAATTCATACAAATTAGGATTGTTCTTTGATGCACATTTGCAAAAGTCGAAGGTCAAACTTTCTCTAAATTCATAAAGCATAGACAAACGTTTCTTGTGAGATTTTTGACTAAGACCTTTGGACTTTGGTTTTCAGATTTTGATCTTTCGAGAGATCATTTGGAAGAGCACATGTGTGGGGTTCAATTTTTTGTTAGCTTTTCTTAATGAGTTCTTTTTACCACAAACAATCCTTGATTAGGTTTTCAAACTAAATGTCTAATGTCCTAACTTCTTCTCATCCCACAAAGTCCATTATGTGGGAATCAAGGAAATCAAGGCAATAGTTTCCTAATGTTGATTTTAGTGAGAACAAATTATGATATAAATCCAAATACTTAGAAGCCTCTAAGGATGAAATACCTAGGGAAAGTAAGAGCACTTGGATTTGTGAAAGGTATTCATTCCCCCTAAAGGGTTTGAAATTTTGAATATTTGGTGAATTTTTATTTTCAAGCTTTTTAGATCCAAGCAAAGTATTTTGATTCCAAAGTGATGTACAATCATATGATAAAATGAGACAATATTTGTTGAGTTCCCACTTGGATAAATCCATCTATGCTTACCCTTAGAGGATGATTAGATGTTTGACCACACTGGCTCCCCTCCACAACACACACTTCTTTGGTCAACCAAGAATTAGTACCCCTGAAACTCCCATGGCATACTTCTCATCTCTACCAAGAACTGTAAAAATGTGGGATGACTTCAAAATGATCATTCTTGCACCAAAAAATAGACTTAAGGATTTCGGCCTTCTAAACAAAAGGTCTTAATGTAGGCATTATGTTTGTGGTGGATCATCCATATGACAAGAGACCATTGTTTCCCTTCTTTTCAAAATAATCCTCATGATACTTGAACTTTCCTCAAGTACCCACACTTATATACCAGTTGGAAGTCATTTGGATTTAGCGTGTTCCTGATTCAGTCGTTCCCTTGGGGTGAGTATTTTTTCCCACCAAGGTAGGCCCTCTAAGGATTTAAACAAAAGCGAGTAAGAACATTTGAAGTTCGATCAATGTTTTTTGAGAAATAAAGAGAGAACACTCGCAATATACACCACTAACACTTAGAAATATTTTTTTCAATTTTACGAACCCAAATTGAAATGTGGAGATAATCACTTACCCAACTTAATATCTCAAAAAAAGGCTTTTGATTGTCAAGATCGTCGTGAGGTGCAAGAGAAGTGCATACGTCTTTTTAAAGGATATTAACTTGTAAAAGAGATTACAAAACAAAGAGTACACATGTTCATTTTAAACCACAAAGCAAATATGAATTCTTTTTAAGCATCAAATTTTAAGTGTGAGATTTGTTTGTTCATTTGTTAAGTCTAAAACAAAATCTAGTAAGTTGCATATGGTTCTTTTTTTAATCCCTTTGCTTTGTTCTTTTTAAGCCCAATACAAAATTTATTGAGTCATAAAGAAAGGAGATAACAAATCCTTAGAAAATGGATTATAAAATCTCCTTAAAGTGTTTAAAAACACTTGATACAATGAGATGATGGTGTCATAAAGAACTCTTGGTCTTGGTTTCCTTCCTTCACTTGTGATCAAGCCAACCTACAAAAACTGGTTAATACTACAGAAACAGAGGCCAAAAACTAGTTAGAAGTCAAAAACAACCAAAATGAAAAATCACGTGTTGAAATTAATATAAAAAATTCCTTTTACCCAACTCCAGCGGTGCAATCTGCAATTGCAGCATAGTTTGAGGAAGTCAACGATGCTATATAGCGTCGTTGGGAGTGATAACGACGCTATGTGCAAAAAATAGTGAGCATGATTATGGCGCTATTTCAATCAACAACAGAGTTTGGGATTTGGGTGACCGGCGTCACAGTTTGAATTCAGTTTTTTTTGGTGAGAAGAACTCAATGATGTGGTTTGGAGTTTGAAAGCATCACAATATGGCACTGCTGGACTAATAGCAACACAATTTGATGACCAATAGTGCATTTTCCCTATAGACAACAAAACTCAACAAAAAATCATGATTTTTTTAGTTAAGCGTGTTAATTTTCTCTAGATTCACCCTCCTTCTAGTGCCAAAATGTAAATGGTGTTCCTATACCTACACAAACACAAAGAACAAACATATATTTAGGTCATTATGCAAGTTAAAATCAACATTCCCCATGAGATTCATTTGAAACATTAAAACAAGAAAACAATGTGAAGAACACAATGAAAAGTGATTAAATCCTATTCAAATGAACGAACTCTCAATCCCATGGGGGAATTGGTGCCATTTGGATGTGGAAAATGTCTTTTTCCCAATTCCTTGCAATCTTGATGATCAATGGTGATGACTTGATTCTCCTTGATGAAATTTATTCATAACCTACCTATGAAAACATGAAAAATGGATGGCAATTGCTCAAAATCTTGAAGATAATGATGTTGCATGAAGTTCTGGATCCAAAATTCAAATAAGAGCCTCCTCTAAATAGAAGAGATTGATGGAGAAAGAGGAAAAATGGATAAATGTGGGATAAAAGACCAACTAATAGGAAGAGGCCACTTGTCAACATGTGATTGGAGGAGGAATGAGCACATTTTGATGAATGTGCACATAAATATGGTTAGGTGGAATTTGAAATTTGTGAAATGAAAAGTTGGATGGAGAGAGGAATGGAGTAAATGCCACTTGGCTCAAGGCAAAGGACATGTAAGAGGCCTTTAATGCCTTGTTGGATGTACTCATCCTTTTTGGAGAGACTTTTTGAATTTGAGGAATATTCCCTTATTGATGCCAAGTTGAGAGAAAATAGAAGAATTTATAAATCAATTAAATTGATTTACTTGTGCAAGTTGCAAAATCTAGAGGATTTGATGGATTAGGATTATAAATAATCGGGATTTGATTAATTTAGATGAAAATTAGTTGATTTGACAATTTGATTTAGATTTTAGGATTTAAATAAATCAAAGTTGAGAGGAATATGAATTTAGATTTAATTAAATAAAGTTTGATTTATTTAATTAAAGAGGGTGGTGTTAGATTAAATCAAATAAAGATTAATTAAATAAAGTGAATTATTTAATTAAAAGAAGGACTATAGGATTAATTAAACAAAATGATTAATTTAATTAATAGAAGTGGATGACTTAATCATATAAATTTGATTTATTTAATTAAGAGAGGAAATATGTTGAATTTAGATGAATAAAGATGATTCAATTAAATGACCAACCGAGGAGATGATTCAGGACAAATTGGTGTTAGTAAGATTAGGATCAGGTGTGTAGGATCAATTTGTAAATTTTTTCATTTTTACAGATATCAACTTCAAAATAAAGTGAAATGCATAAGAATAGGAAACACATACAACAATACAAGGAATTGGTCAAAGTATCATTTATGAGCCAAGCGACTCTTTACTCCTTTGTTTACTACAAAGCTTAGACTTAGGTTACCTTGTGCAAGTGTTGCATTTTGAATGTAGACTGTTTCAATGAGTAAAGCCACACCAAACAATAGGGAGAATGACTACATACTTGGTGTCGAGATATAAGTTCCAAATTATATAGAAGTCCATCCTTTCTGCAATTTAAGAATCATCATGTTAATATATGGGTCGACCTATAGCTTCTTGTGTTGAGTTAGTGTTTAGTTTTCTGCCACCTTTTAGCCAAGTGAAGTGAGTCAAATTGCATGGATTATTCTATCATTTTGCTTGCATTTTTTGTAGGCTGCAATTAATATCTCCTTTTTACTGTATAAATAAGAGGCCAACTCTCTTATTTGGGACACATTTTATTTTGCATTATTTTGCTTTATTCTGCAAGTTTAAATTGCTATATTTTGTGAGAGCCTTGAGCATTGTAAGGATCTATTTTGTGAGAGAATATTTTTTAAATAATATTATCAACTTGTGAGAAGGAGTCTTTCTTAGTGATGAATAGTGGAAGCTTGAGAGCTATTGTTGGAGGTTGTCCAACAAATCAAGTCAAGAGGTTAAGTGTATCACATACATGAGGATCTGGTCTTCTCTTATTTGTCTTTATTTTTGAAAGAATGAGATTTGAATAGTTTATGTGTTACTGCTTAGGAATACTTGCATTAGAAAGTCATAGCATTTTCTTTAAAAAGGAAAAATAAGTTGTTTTAGGATTTTCTATGGAAGTTCTTGAATTTACTCCATAATATGAGTGTTTGTTCATCAGTGGTATCATATACCCGAAATGATGAAATATGGTTAAGGAAAGTATCTTACTTCTCCTATATATCCTATATGGGGATTAGATTTTAATGTTCTATACATAAATAGTTTAGATTATGTGTATAATGTGAGCTGTATCAACATCATGAAGTATCTTAATGTTGTAGCTTAATATGCTACGAAACCTTAGGTTGGGATATGTACTAGACTACTCATTTAAACCTATAGGTTGGGAATAACCTACTGGGATGAGTTGTACAATTGGTCTTGATTGGAACATATAGGGTTAGATTAACCTATATAATCAAACTAGTCATTGGTTGATGACATTATCCTAGGATTAGGATATATCAAATTTAAGACTCGCCTATGTGACTAAGTAAATTGCTTGAGCTTATGAGACACTATATGTATGGAGACATAAATGGGATTACCTATAGAGTTAGAGTTTCTACTTGATTAGTTTGTTTACACTCTTGAGAATGAATTCATATTATTGACAAGATTCTACTCTTCTGAATAAAATTTTTCATTAAGGAGATTGTACTCTCGAATGGAATCATCTATTGATATGATTATTCTTCAATTAAGGTCATTCATTTATGTGATCATACTCTTAATGAGAACCACTTATTAATGTGATATGTAACACCCCGCCCCGCAACCCTAGAGGAAGTTGTAATTAACTACTCAAACGGACTAATTTTTTTTTGTTTTAGTATAATTAACATGCAAGTTCACTACCCATTGCAAACAACCCCTAAGGTTACAATATTGAGTTTACTTTAAGAAAAAAAAACATGAATGGAAACCATAAAATTCATTTACATAATAAATTAGAAATACATACATTCCATACATGATAAATTACATCAAGAGTAAGAGATACCATGTGATTTCATTTAACAATAATTAAATAAAAAGATTACATCTCTCATTCCTTGAATGAGGTAAATCGAATAAGAATTATTACAATTACAAATTTCCACCTCGATACAAATGAGGGGTAATAAATTACAAGATTAACTAAAATGAATAAAGCATGAGAAGAAACTGGATCCCACGTCTCTCCAACTGGAAATCTCGTCAACACAAACAAGAATAAAGCCCAACAGAGTAAGGTGCACATTCCACCCAACCAAGTGGTACCCGAAGGCCCAGCCCCCCATGCTAGGAGATAGTAACAAGGATTCCTAGCCAAGACCATCTACCTCTAGACATAGGCTAACAAAACTGAAGTAAATCAAACCAAATACAACATTAACACCATGGTTCCAATGCTCCCATAATTACATAATCAATTGCATCACTAATAGAAACATACTGTTGACTTAGGAGAAGTGTCATCACAATGTTACATGAGTTATCCTAGTGAGTCTTCCTAGGCCTCGACCCCCATCTGGGTTATCCTAGTAACCTCTAATGACTTCCAGCCCCTCATGCTAACCATTGTGGAATCAGTTATCTCTCGTAAAGACAAGATCATGATCTTTCCATTCTAGGCATTCTCATCTCATCCCAAGTCTATACAAGCCCTTGCGTCTATGAGCGAGACACAATTATCTTTGTTTAGTGTTTGATACTACCTAATCCTCTAATCAATTTATTTACATTATCATTGGATTAACTAACTTACAATGAGTTATTTTGGCACCACTTTGTGTGACGGCCCTCATTGCAAGCCACTCCTCTAAGACAACACGTGGAACAACTCCACAGCCCAAGGGTACACAAGTGCTACCTAAGGATATCAAATCCCTATCCATGACATACAATCAACACATTCTCGTTCGTGATAACCGGGTAACAAACCGGATACAGTTAAATGCATTACCCAAGGCAATCCAAAGGTTGACTACATAATATGACAACCCACATAACTGAAACCCCATCCGGAAGACTTATTAATCTCTAAAACACAATTTCCCCAAACGAAAATGGAAACAGTTCATAATCAAGATGAGTCAAAAGACAGGAATTAAATCTACTTCAGATTTACTAAATCCATTTCCTTATTAACATTCAGTAATTTATTGCATTAATAGAACTGATTTAAAATACATCTTTTCCAAATAACAGATAAAATTAAAAAACAATATTTGATTCCCTATTTGTTTTTTTTTAATAATAATAAAATAACCATTTATTTCTACAAATCAGAATACAATGTTTTAAATAAATATTGTTTCCTCTTTTCAACGTAATCATTTAAAAATAATTAACTTATCTTAAAAGGTATATTATTTAATAATCAAATCTACTTCTCCATCAGGTATATTATTTTAAAATAAAAACAATGATTTAACCAAGAATACCATATTTTATTTCCTCAATTAAACTTAAATCATGCCCTAAAATAATCATTATTTTAATATATATATACATATACACTTATGTATTATATATATAATATATATATATATATATATCTATTTTTAATTATTTAATATAAATATATATAATATTATATAATATAATATTAAATATCAATACACATTATATTAAATATAATATATATATTAATATATTTTAAAAAAAAGCAACCTCATACGCGTCTCGGGCCGCGCACCTTATTTTGAGGTGGGGCCGCATGGATTTCGGGGTGGGCAGTTGCTTTGATCCGTGTGCGATTTTCAAAGGGCGATTGACTATGTAACCACAACCAAACCCACACTTGGGCACCGATTGTGGTCACACTACGGACCCACAGTGGGCGGCTAGGGGAGCGCGTTGGGTGCGAAACCCCCGACACGCCTCCCATGGGGGGCGCGGTGGGGGTGAGCCCCCAACGAATCCCAAGAATAAGTTTTTTTTTATTTTAAAAAATAAAATAAAAATTCCACAAAGAAAACCCCGCGGATTTCAATCCGCTTTTCAACAGGGTTTCATATATTTTGAAAAAAAATTGTTAGCATAACCCCTATTAATAAATATATATAAAATATCTATATATATGTATGTATGTATATATATATATATATATGTATACATATTATATATTCACAAATGAATTTGCAAAATCAATTGAGGAAACAAACTTAAAATAACAATTTTCACTCAAGAACACCATCATTTCCATGAAGAAATTGATTTCCAAATGGTTTTTTTTCAAATTTTGAAGCAAGAATTTAAAATGGGCTTGTTTTGCAATCATACAGGGTTTATAAATATTTTTCCAAAGAACACTAAAAATTGTGAAACCTTTCAAAATGAACAAATTAAATAAGAATAAAACTTGAATCCAAAAGCTTGAAAGGTTAAAAATGGAGCTCTCAATTCTTCTTCTGATTCAAGCTCCTCCAAGAATTCAACTTGCTTCTTCCCAATCCAAAATCCAACAACAAATTTCTTTTCTTCCCTTCCTTTTCAAATCTTTCAAAAACTTGTTGAAAACTCATTCCCAAATCCCAAATAATAAAGAAAATTCAAAAATATCTATGCAACCACCCTCATAAATTTTCAAAAACAGAATAGCAAATATCTCTATTTTTCAAATTTTGCATTTAAAATTTTCTAAAAAATGAAATTTAAATCTTTTTCTTTAATTTTCAATTTCAAACATTAAATCCATAAATTTCAAAACGAATAACTTATCTAATTTTAACACAATCAGTTTAAATAATTAATAAAATAAATCTAATCCATGATTAAATTATTTATTAATTATATTAAATTAATTAATAAATTGAATCATCTTTCTAGCATTAAACTAGATAAGTTTAATCAACAACTTAACTACAAAAAATATATATTTACCCTTTTCTAACATGCAATTAAATAATCAAAGTGAAAGAACAATATTAAAGCAACTTAACCCAACTAAGACCCAACGACACACTATGACTAGGGTGATGAATTGGCATGGAAAACCTAGCTACTATCTCCCAATCGAATTTCATTGGTAATGGACACACTCAAACCTGTGAAACTAGGTGGAGTTGATGTTTTGTACCTATCAACCTGTGAATAAAGAGTATAACCACATGCATATATATGTCATAATTAAAACACACCGTGAAGAGGAAATCGTGAAATCATAGGGCACTCACAAGCGAGTGGTGCGATACTATCCCCTTCACCAATACAGTGTAACTAACTGAGGAATCTAACATATTAATTTAATCGAAAGCATAAAACATCATTAATTTGAATATCCACTTATGCTAATTCAAAACATGCCATAATGATAGTATCATAATAAAATACCATCACATCAAAATATAACATTCACATCGCAATACAGATAGTGATCAAATAGTAACCGAGTACGATAGTCAAAGTACTAACAGAAACACAACATAAATGGAAAATACATTGTTCGATAAATAGAGAAAAATGGAGGGGTATTACATTCTTCCCCCCTAGGGTCAGGCTTACTCCTGGAAGCCTGCAAACAAATAGGGATAGAGCTCCCTCATTATAGTTGCATCTTCCCAAGTGGATGACGTGTCATCCCTAGGATCCTATTGAATCCTAACCTAATCAATATCTCGCCCTCAAAGAGTGAGTGTTTTGCGCTCCATTACGACCACGGGCTCCAAATCCAATTGCATGTCCTCTACCTATAATGCATTCCAATCAAGGACATGAGAAATGTCTGGATGGTATGGCTGAAGAAGTGAAACATGAAATACATCATGAATACATGAGAGACTAGGCCGTAAAGCAAGACGGTAAGCAACTAGACCAATCTTCTTGAGTATATCGAAAGGTCTGAGAAAGTGAGGCACCAACTTAGAGCCCTTCCCATAACGAATGGGACTCTTTCCCAAACACACCAGCAAGAAGACTCTATCGCCTACAGAAAAACTGTCGATCCACTCTATGCATAAAGTACTCTCTAATCCTATCCACCTACTACTCCATATCTTGCAACATCCTAAGACCCAAAACTACTCTGTCCTCTAGTCGATCCCAACTCAAGGGAGTGCGACATGGTCTCCCATACAATGCCTAGAATGGAGGCATGCTGATAGAACTCTGGAAACCATTATTATAAGTGAACTCTACCAAATAGAGATAATCTTCCCATTGTGTTTGCTGGTCCATCACATACATACACAACATATCCTTGAGGATCTGATTGACCCTCTCAGTCTATCCATCTGTCTCTGGGTGATAAACTGAACTGAAGTTCAACTGTGTCCCCATCGCATGTTGTAATGAAGTCCAAAGAGCTGAAGTAAACATTGGATCCCTATCAGAAATAATCCGATGTAGAATACCATGTAACCTCACTATGTCCTCCATGAACACTCTAGCTATGGACGATGTAGTATAGGAAGAGCGCATAGGTGAGAAGTGTGCCACCTTCGTCAACCTATCAACTATCACCATAATCGCATCATTCCACCTCGAAGAGTTGGGTAAACCAACAATGAAATCCAATGAGATTATATCCCACTTCCACTCTGGTTTTAAATGCGGTTGCAATAGTCCTACTGGATGCTGGTGTTTAGCCTTAACTCGCTAACATTCTAGACATCTTGACACCAAATCTGCAATATTGCACTTCATCCCTGGCCAGAAATATAACTGACGCAGATCTGCATGCATCTTCTTCACCCCTGGATGGGTTGAATAAGGTGCACGATGTGCTTCAGTCATGACCAAGGTGCGAAGATCACCCGATGAAGGAATGTATATGTGTCCCATGTGTCTCAATATCTGATATGGATCTAGAGAATATCCTAAATGTTTTCCCTCGAGAGGTTTGCCTACCTCTATCTCTATCCTAACCTCCTAATACCAACTATTCACTGGAAGGGCAGAAAGAGTCCGACTCCACAAATCTAC
Organism: Sequoiadendron giganteum; assembly: GCA_007115665.2. Lineage (NCBI taxonomy): Eukaryota > Viridiplantae > Streptophyta > Pinopsida > Cupressales > Cupressaceae > Sequoiadendron > Sequoiadendron giganteum. The sequence continues at coordinate 271,176,498 of CM021107.1, forward strand.
AACTAGAGTGAACTTAGATATCTCATGTCTCGATCTACTGAGTGCATCTGATATGACATTCTCCTTCCCTTGGATATACTTCACTTTGAAGTCATATTCATAGAGAAACTCCATCCAATGCCTCTGCTTAGCATTTAGGTTGGGCTGCATGAAAATATACTAAAGGCTTATGTGATCATTGTGCAACTCAAACATATAGCCAAGAAGGAAATGCCTCCATCTCGTCAATGCATGAACAACTACCACCAACTCAAGATCATGTGTGGGGTAGTTCAACTAATGATCCTTGAGCTTTTGTGACTCATATGCAATGACTCAGCCCTCCTACATCAACACTGCACCTAATCCTTCCAAGGACACATCTGTACAAACTAAAAAGTCCCCAGTTAGATTAGGTATCACAAGTATTGGTGCACTAGTCAGCTTCTCCTTAAGATTTTGAAATGCTGCCTCACACTTCTCTGACCACTCAAACCTCTTCCCTTTCCTCTGAAGGGTCGTGATAGGATAGCCTATCCTCGAAAAGCCCTGCACAAAACACCTGTAATAACCCGCTAGCCCCATGAAGCTATGTATCTCTACCACATTCATGGGTGCAAGCCAATCTAAGATCACTTGGATCTTTGTAGGATCCATTGAAATACCTTCCCCTTAGATAACATGCCCAAGGTACTGGACCTCAGTCTTGAAGAATTCACACTTCGATAGGTTAGCAAAAAGTTGATTATCCTGTAAGCACTGTAATACTTGCTGCAAATGTTCCTCATGCTCTTCCACTATCCTGGAATATATCAAAATTTCATCAATGAGCAAAAGGACAAATCTATCTAGGTACGTATGAAATACACCATTCATCAAGCTCATAAACAGAGAGGGTGCATTCATTGACCCAAATGGTACTACTATGAACTCATAGTGACCATACCAAATTCGAAACACCATCTTATGGATGTCTGAGTCGAAGATACGAAGCTAATGATATCCCGACTTAAGATCAATCTTCAAAAAGATCGTGGCACCTTTAATCTAATCGAATAGATCATCAATCCTAGGAAGTGGATATTGATTCCTAGTGGTCACTTTGTTCAGCTATCGATAATCAATACATAACCAAAGTGAACCATCCTTCTTCTTCACGAAGATAACTGGTGCTCCCCATGGAGAAACACTAGGGTGAATGAAACCCTTCTCTAACAACTCCTCAAGCTGCAAGTGAAGCTCTTTCAGCTCTTGGGTGGTCATACAATAGGGAGCCTGTGAAATGGGTTATGATCCAGGTACAAGGTCAATATTGAAGTCTATGCCCCTTTGAGGTGGCATCCCTGGAATCTCATTTGGAAAGACATCTGAATAATCCTGAAGAATGGGGTGACTATCGAGAGAGACCTTCTCTTCTCCACCTCCTAAATCCAAATCATCCACTATAACAACAAACAATTGGAAACCCTGACGCACACACCTTCTCAACTGCATAGCTAAGATGATCCTCATAGGAATCGACCTTTGAACTCCCACTATCTCTACTGCTCTACCAGATGCATCAATGCATCAAATCGACTTACGTCGATAATCTATGACCATACTATGCACCTCTAACCAATCCATCCCTATGACAACATCATGAGAACCCAATGGAATGACTCGAAGGTCCATTGTAGTATGGAGAGGTCCAACCTCCAATCTACACTCTGGTACAAGGGAATGGAATGCAACTTTCACAATCGAGGCTAACTCAACCTACCACCTATTGACTTGCCTTACTGCACCTAGTCTACATCGCGTCACGATGGAAGAAGAAATGAAGGATTCTAACGCTCCAGAATCAAACAAGATAGTAACTGGGTTACCCGAAAACATACCATATGTCTCAACCACTGTGCCATGATGCTCTGCCTGGCAGTTATCAATCATTGCGAATGCACATTGCCCTCTGCTTGCATCACCAACTATCAACTTAGATGTCACTGGTCCTTGTGAAAATCTATATGTGCCCCTGTTGGGACACATTCTAGCTATGTGACCCTACTGGCCACATGTAAAACACCCAGTACCTCTACCATAACCTCTTCCTCTAGGTGATGTGCTAGACTACTGCGCACTACCCCTTAAGGTAGACTAAGAACTGTGTGCTAGCTGATCAAAGATAAAGCATTTCACAGACCTCTAGTTCCTGTCCCCTTGCCTCTATTGGAAACCTTTATGTTCCCCTTCCAAAACTTGTTGCTATTGTTTACCACTCTGCGATGGCCCCTGCTGAGATCTAGAAGGTGCACCTCCCTAAGGTTGACCTCCTCGAGCACTAGACCTTGCTGTTGAACTACTGCCAATCAGAACACCCATGTGATCTCCTAGTTCCATGGTCGAATTCTCCTCAACAAGATGTACTTTCTCCACTACTGTCTCCATGGTTTTGGGTTCGAAAACCTTCACACCTCTGCTAAGATGAGCATTTAAGCCCCTGAAAAAGCGGTGCACCAACATACTCTCATCATCTCCTATCCCTGCAAAATGTTTGATCTCATAAAAGCGTCACTCATATTGCTCAACAGATAAGGCTAACTGACGCAAAGCATGAAACTCATCGCCTCTACGCTGACGCTAATGGTCGGATAGGAAACAAGATCTGTACCGCTCTAGGAAAATCTCCCAAGACACTGAATGAATATCAATATGGAGCTTATGCTCCTCCAACCTCCACCATGTGGATGTGAACCCTCACAGGTACATGATAGCACACCACGCTTTGGTATTATTGCCATACTGGTGCATAGCAAAGCGCTTATCAAGGTCTATAAGCCAAGTCTCAGCCTCTAACCCAATGCCTACTCCATCATACATGGGTGGATGTGCCCTGAGAAAATATCTCATATGCGCCTCTGATTGAGGTGGGGCTTCCCTCTCAGTAGAATTACTCTGAATTTCAGACAGCCTTTGACCAAGGAGTGCCAAAGCCTCCTCAAGTGCTCTACGCATAGCCTCAATCCCTGGAGGATTTTGCTGATGAACACTAACCTCTGGGGCATTTTGTGATGCTTGTTGTTCCTCTTGATCTGGAATGAATGATACACAAGGAGGAGAGTCATGTTGACTCCCATCATGACTACCTATATGACCATGTCCTTTCCCTCTACCTCTTTCATGTATGGGAGGCATAATCCTGCATAGAAACATCAAGGTATTAGGCAAGGTACACAACTTAAAAAGCTACACAACTAAAAGCCTAATGGATTCATCATAATCCCAGACTACCTAGTGTTTAAACCTAGGCTCTAATACCATGTGTAATGCCCCGCCTTGCAACCCTAGAGGAAGTTGTAATTAACTACTCAACATACTACTTTTTTTTTGTTTTAGCATAATTAACATGCAAGTTCACTACCCATTGCAAACAACCCCTACGGTTACGAGACTGAGTTTACTTTAAGACCCAAATCAAAAACATGAATGAAAACCATAACATTCATTTACATAATAAATTAGAAATACATACATTCCATACATGATAAATTACATCAAGAGTAAGAGATACCATGTGATTTCATTTAAAAATAATTAAACAATAAGATTACATCTCTCATTACCTGAATGAGGTAAATCCAATAAGAATTATTACAATTACAACTTTCCACCTCGATACAAATGAGGGGTAATAAATTACAAGATTAAGTGAAATGAATAAAGCATGAGAAGAAACTGGATCCCATGAGCTATCCAATTGGAAATCTCATCATCACGAACAAGAATAAATCCCAACGGAGTAATGTGCACATTCCACCCGACCAAGTGGTACCGAAAGACCCACCGCCCTATGCTAGGAGATAGTAACAAGGATTCCTAGCCAAGACCATCTGACCTAGACACAAGCTAACAAAACTGAACTGAATCAAACCAAATACAAAATTAACACCATGGTTCCAATGCTTCCAGAATTACATAATCAATTGCATCATTGATACAAACATATTGTTGACTTAGGAGAAGTTTCATCACAATGTTACATGAGTTATCTTGGTGAGTCTTCCTAGGCCCCAACCCCCATCTGGGTTATCCTGGTAACCTCTAACAACTTCCAACCCCTCATGCTAACCATTGCGGAATCAGTTATCTCTCATAAAGACAAGATAATGATCTTGCCATTCCAAGCCTTCTCATCTCATCCCAAGTCTATACAAGCCCTTGTGTCTATGAGCGAGGCACAATTATCTTTGTTAAGTGTTTGATAATACCTAATCCTCTAATTAGTTTATTTACGTTATCACTGGATTAACTAACTTATAATGAGTTATCCTAGCACCACTTTGTGTGTCAGCCCTCATTGTAAGCCACTCCTCTAAGACAACACGTGGAAAAACTCCATAGCCCAAGGGTATACAAGTGCTACCTAAGGATATCAAATCCCTATCCATGACATACAGTCAACACATTCCCGTTTGTGATAATCGGGTAACAAATTGGATACAGTTAAATGCACTACCCAAGGCAATCCAAAGGTTGACTACATAATATGACAACCCACATAACTGAAACCCCATTTGGAAGACTTATTAATCTCTATAACACAATTTCCTCAAATGAAAACATAAATAGTTCACAATCAAGATGAGCCAGAAGACAGGGCTTAAATCTACTTCGGATTTACTAAATCCATTTCCTTATTAACATTCAGTAATTTATTGCATTAATAAAACCGATTTAAAATACGTCTTTTTTAGACAAGAGATGAAATTAAAACACAATATTTAACTCCCTATTTGTTTTTTTTTTTAAATAATAATAAAATAACCATTTATTTCTACAAATCAGAATACATCATTTTAAAATAAATATTGTTTCCTCTTTTCAACGTAATCATTTTAAAATAATTAACTTATCTTAAAAATGCATATTATTTAATAATCAAATCTACTTCTCCATCAGGTATATTATTTTAAAATAAAAACAATGATTTAACCAAGAATACCATATTTTATTTCCTCAATTAAACTTAAATCATGCCCTTAAATAATCATTATTAGAATATATATATATACACATAATATATATACATATACACTTATGTATTATATATATACAATATTATAATATTATATAATATAATATTAAATATTAATACATATTATATTAACTATAATATATATTAATATATTAATATTTTATATATTTTAAAAAAAAGCAACCTCATATGCGTCTCGGGCCGCATGCCTTATTTTGAGGTGGGGACGCGTAGATTTCGGGGTGGGTGGCTGCTTCAGGCCGCGCGTGGTTTGTAAAGGGCGGTCGACTGTGTACACAGCGGACCCCACACTGTGGGCATCAATTGTGTTCACACAGCCGATCCATAGTGGGCGGCTAGGGGGTGCGAATCCCCCCACATGCCTCCCATGGGGGGCGTAATGGGGGTGAGCCCTCGGTGACCCCCAAGAATAAGATTTTTTTATTTAAAAAAATAAAATATAACTTCCACAAAGAAAACCCTGCGGATTTCAATCTGCTTTTCAATAGGGTTTCATATATTTTTTTTTAAATTTTTCCTCCATAACCCCTATTAATAAATATATATAAAATATCTATATATTTATGTATGTATATATATATATATATCTATGTATATATATTTATATATTCACAAATGAATTTGCAAAATCAATTGAGGAAACAAACTTAAAATAACAATTTTCACTCAAGAACACCATCATTTCCATGAAGAAATTTATTTCCAAACAGGGGTTGTTTTCAAATTTTGAAGCAAGAATTTAAAATGGGTTTGTTTTGCAATCATACAGGGTTTATAAATATTTTTCCAAAGAACACTAAAAATTGTGAAACCTTTCAAAATGAACAAATTAAACAAGAAGAAAACCTGAATCCAAAATCTTGAAAGGTTAACAATGGAGCTCTCAATTCTTCTTTTGATTCCTGGTCCTCCAAGAATTCAACTTGCTTCTGCCCAATCCAAAATCCAACAACAAATTTATTTTCTTCCCTTCCTTTTCCAATCTTTCAAAAACTTGTTGAAAACTCATTCTCAAATCCCAAATATTAAAGAAAATTCAAAAATATCTATGCAACCACCCTCATAAATTTTAAAAAACAGACTAGCAAATATCTATATTTTTTAAATTTTGCATTTAAAATTTTTTAAAAATGAAATTTAAATCTTTTTCTTTAATTTTCAATTTCAAATATTAAATCCATAAATTTCAAAATGAATAACTTATCTAATTTCAACACAATCAATTTAATTAATTAATAAAATAAATCTAATCCATGATTAAATTATTTATTAATTAATAAATTGAATCATATTTCTAACATTAAACCAGATAAGTTTAATCAACAACTTAAATGTAAAAAGCATATATTTACCCTTTTCTAACACGCAGTTAAATAATCAAAGTGAAAGAACAATATTAAAGCAACTTAACCCGACTAAGCCCTGATAACACACTATGACTAGGGTGATGACTTGGCATGAAAAACCTAGCTACTATCTCCCAATTGAATGGCGTTGGCAATTGACACACTCAAACCTGTGAAACCAAGTGGAGTCGATGTCTTGTACCTATCAACCTGTGAACAAAGATTATAACCACATGCATATATATGTCATAATTAAAACACACCGTGAAGAGAAAATCATGGAATCATAGGGAGCTCGCAAGCGAGTGGTGTGATACCGTCCCCTTCACCAATACATTGTAACTAACTGACGAATCTAACATATTAATTTAGTTGAAAGCATAAAACATCATTAATTCGAATATCCACTTATGCTAATTCAAAACATGTCATAATGATAACATCATAATAAAATACCATGACATCAAAAGATAACATTCACATCATGATACAGATAGTGATCAAATAGTAACTAGGTACCATAGTCAGAGTATTAACAGAAACACAACATAAATGGGAAAAACATTGTTCGATCAATAGAGCAAAATGGAGGGGTATTACCTGATATATTACTGAATGGAGTTAGTTATTTATAAATATTTAATCTATTATTAGATGAAGCTTATGTAGCTATACTCTAGATTATAAAGTTATACTCGGGACTAGTTTATCTTTTGAAGTGAATAGCATGATTATGCAAAGATAAGCTTGTATGTTATACCTATAATAGGAATTTCCATTGAAGGGGTAACTTATGCTTAGGCTTAATTGGTAGAGATAGCATTGTATTTTGGGAAAAGGGGAGTAGGTTATTTCTAGGGTTAAATATTACCCACTAGAGGAAATTACCTAAACACAGTATATGGATGGTTATAATCCAAACCTAGTTATGGTAGTGTATTTGAATAAGATGACCATCACCCGAAGTACTGGGTGTGAATAATTTGGCCAAAGTAGTGTAAGTAGCCATTGTTTACACTGTCATTTCACTCTGTTCCTCATATGCATTCTAGTTTAGGATTTTCATACTTGTAGGGAAGATGAACGTATGATTAGATTCTGGTTTGTAGGACACAACACTAAGCTCAAATAGGATTTTTTATGATTTTTACCAACCAATCTCTTCATTGAAGGGTAGGGCCATCTTGTCATGTGTGACAAATGTGTGAGGGACCGCATTTGAGTTTGTGGTTGGTGAAAAAGAGCTTGAGTGATGCTTCTCCTCATCAATCAACAATCGAGGTTTGCACCAGTATCAAGGAAAACTGGAGTGTTTGCGCTAGTGAGCAAGGAAATTTTGAATGTATACGCCGATGTGGCGACATCAAGACCAATTTGTATATCTATTTCTAGATGAAGCTCATAAGAGCATGTATGTATCATCTGCCCATTTATATGAGAAGATGTAACCATGAATGATATACTTAAGCTCATTCAATATGAAATCTATGTTATGGAAATATTTGTGAAATTACAATGAAATGCAATGGAAGTTTGGAAACAATATTATTTCAAATGTGCATGTAATTTACATTATGGAAAGAAATTTTTTATTTCTATGTTTTGGCATCATGGTTTTCACTTGAGGTGAAAACATTTGAAATTTTACTGTGTAGAACACTGTGGTTGATATATCTATCATCTCTTAATTTTAATTCTTTCTTTAAAGATAATAGAGGTGTTGGGAAATTTCCAATCTCTTTCCAATAAATTTACATTATTTTTTTCTTCTCAAGTTATGACATCAATTGGTGAGATACCGGATTTGGACTACTACAATATGAAAATCTGAATTTGTATGCAAATATGAAATTAAGCAATCTTAATATCGAATTACCATGATTAGATGCATCTTCTTTATGATTCTAAAAAACAACCAACATAACATGTGTAACAACACCACCATATGAGAACTTATAAGAATAAATAAAAGATAACATCACAATAAAATAGTAGCAAAGAGACACAAATTAACAACATTAAAGCATCACATGACAAGAAATTTATGTGAAGAAACCCTCGCAGGAAAAAATCCACCAAGAAAAGAGGCCAATTATGTATTATATTTTAAACAAGATTACAATTTGTCACACATTGTCATTCTCTTCTTTTCCTCCAATATGACAAAACTTGTGTACTTGTGAAAAAATTCTATGTGGTCCAACCTGATCTTTCTTTGGTTCTTGTATCTACGTTATAACTTTAATTTTAATTATTCCACCCATTTTCATATCCAAGGAGCTGAATTTATAGAGTTGTAAAGAGGTATTATGCACCAAAATTGGTGCCCAAAGATGACTATTCATACCATTTGTACCATCCTTTGATTTTCCTCTTAGGAATGTGTAAGAACATAAATTTTGACTCCAAAAACTTTTCCTCCAACCTAGGTTCCCAAAATTGGAAATGAAACATCACATAAATTCCACATATGAAGGAATATCAGGAGACACTTGTTGTCTCTTTTGAAGAACAGACTTGGAGAAGTCCACAAATGACCTCTTGTCTTCTTCACTTTTCTTTTACCATCTCATTCTAGGCACCTGTATTTGAGAAATTTAATTAAATATGTATGTACATAGTTCAAATTTATCATTTTTAGTGAAACATTTCATCCCTTATGAATGAATTACAAATAATGGCGAGGATAAAATATTACAAATTATTTTCGTAATACACCCTAAGTGCTTATGGACACTTTCCAAGGATGTTGGAACCATGTAACATGAAATGGGATTTATAAGGTATATGACACCTTAATTTTAACAATCTCTCACTTGACATCATACAGTGTAAATATACCCATAAGAATCACAAACAAGGGGAAAAACACCCCTTAGCCAATAATGTACTGCCTAAATATTCACCATTATCTCATCCTCCAACAAGATACTTGCAAAATCAACCATGATAACCACCATAAAAAATCCTCACATCATGTCACCTATGATTGAGCAAGGAACATGCTATGATGTAACCTAGCAACAATCACTGGAACTTATATCAATATTTACATGAACACAAGTATAAAATTCAAATGGTAAAAAATGGATTTGAGTGTCTACCACACCCACACAAACTTGAATAGAAACCACAAAAAAGTACAACTCATCCAAGCTAATCATACCTCAAATTAGGGTATACAAAACAACATAGGAAGAACTCCATTTTATGAACATATCAACCTACAATCTGTAATCAAGTCTTTGTATGTCCACCACAACATACCAATGCACAAATGACCGCACACAAGGTTAAGTAACAAATTTTGCATCAATATTGAATCAATCTCGTGGATTAGATAGTCTACATCTGAGTCATCCCACTATAATCAATAGGCTATACATTCATACAAATTGAATATCTCGTAGATCCAAAACAAATGCAACATTCTATTCATGATCACATTAGTATCATGCAAACTGAGATAACAAGGATAAATCTCCAATGAAGAAACAACATATCAAATAACTCTCACTACATTGGTAATACTAAATATGAAATCATGATCAAATCATTACACAAGTCTTCTTATAGAACATATCATAGAGGGTGTGGCTAATTCCTCTATCACATAGTGCTAAGGAAACATGATATGCAAATCCCATTTCTTATTTTTGAACCAAATATCTCTCCCAAGTCCTCCAAACCAATGAAGAAAGAGATCAAGGATCTATCAAATTGTTTTCAAAAAATAATGAATCACAAAAAACAACATTTGACTTCATTTAAACCTTAATTCCTTAAATAGAAGAATGCTTAGAAAGAAGATAAACTACCAAGAGAAAGAGAGATCTTTCAAATAATACCATGTCCTTGTACCACATCAACATGTGTCAAGCTATGTGAAGTAAGATCTCCTCCAACATCCCAAACTACAAGGATGTAAACATCTAACATTCTAAGTCAAATGAAACATGAAATCAATATATGCCAACCTTTCAGACTAAAGGTAGATTGAACTAAATATTCCAAAACACTGAGAATCTACCCATATCCATAAACCATTTCTTGTATCTCTCCAAACAAGTCATTTGAACTAGTTTCATAGATCAATACTTAAACCAAGAGAATAATGAAAATCAATGAAAATAGGCACGTAGTTCTCAACAATATTCAAATCTTACAAGAAAAATGTACATGAGAAGGTAGGATACATATAAAGAATGCATCTAATAAACAGGTGGATAACACCTCTCAAATCATTCACCTACCAAGTAGACCAAGAGTGGGATATAAGATTTCCATATGCATACAACACTAAGCAATGAAAGCTTATAATAAATGACAATCTTATATTCATATCCATAATGGGTTCACATCCATAACTAGGTGTAGGCTCCTTAGTATTTTTGTTGAAATCCTCATAGTGAGTAACATTCTAGCACATATCTCTAAGTAGAAAAGGTATCTAGCCTCACCTAAGTCTCTCTAGTCTCCATGAAAATCTACCAATCATTCCACTCCAACTTTAAATACAACCTATAAAATCATGAAGCTCCAAGAAAATGATTAATATTTGAAACCAAAGAGAACTACATCCTCTCCAAAGGAATATCATAAATAACACCTTAACCAAAGAATCAAAGAGTATTTCATGGTAACCAAGATGTTGAAATTCCCAAAGAAAATAAAGATAACCATTCTCTATCAATATTATCAACAATGTCAATAAACTCTCACATAATAGGAGCTTCTAATGACATCAAAAAGTATTGGAGAAGACCATCCATATCCTAATCAAAGATCATCAATGGATCTCATATAGTTAAAATACACACTACAACACCAACAAATTTAAAAGAACTAAGATCTTGAAATAAGAAGATAGAAAAATACTATGTAATTGCACAAAGCTCCCACTGAAAGTGATAGCAAGTTGTGCATAGAATTATGACCAACATCATTGCCAAAAATCCACCAAAAGTGAATAGAGCTTCTCATGCACCATAGCTAACTGTTATAAGTCCAATATACAACTATATCAAGTACCTCAAATTATCATTTCTTTGTCTCAGTGCAATAAACATACCAATGGAACAAGATGACTAATAAAATCCAACCAAAAAAATTCTACATCATGATGTCCACATCAAAGAATAGATTCAATATCTCACTAGTTATATGAATAATAGAGGGAACCAAATATCACATGTAGATTCCAAGACTCAAAAACTAGATCATCGATAGACTTGATTTTCCAAGACAATCTACAAATAGAGTGACCATAATATTAGAGACCCAATTAAACAATCATGCAAACCTATAATTTTCTTCATCCAAAACACATCGAATACAATCTTATCATAGATCTACATACCATAGATTTTGGTTAACATGTAAAATTTGCAAAACCATCTTTGTAAATATGAAATCCACTTAAACATCCAGACATTCATGTCAAAGATTCCATCTAAACAATGGAATAGGAACATATCTAAAAACCTACATATTTTGAAATAAAAAAATTGCAAAACCTATAGGAGAACCAAGCTCGTTATGAGCTCATAACATATAAATCATTTCATCTCCACAACCTATAATAAACAAGGGAACTAGGTGGTCCAAGAGCTTATAAAATAGAAAAATATATATACCAACTCCACAAATCATAAGATATTAGTGGCTTATCTTCCAACACTTTCATGTAATCGAGGGCTAAAGCCATGAACCCAACATAAGCACTCCATTTCATAATCCAAATAGTGGGTGTTTCTCCATGTGACCAGAAAGTCAAACGTAACCATCCAACATGAACACCTCGATGCAATGACCACAAGGTAAAGGGACAAAAGAATCAAGTAAGAGGATACTCACATATTGTCAAGAAAGAGCTCCAAGTCACCATTGTGCAAGAAACATGATCTACTCCATGAGGATCCAGAATCATGGGCTTCTAATGCTCAAAATAAATCACATTGACAATATCCATAGCTTTCAATCTCACAGATCTATAAAACAAGGTTCACTCATAGAACATCACTACAACCCACAAGCCTCCAACATTCCAAGAAAGGTAACAAACCCATCATCTTACTAATCTAATGGCTCTTAGACCAAACTATCTTTGATACCACTTATTGGGAAATTCCAATCCATATCCAATGAATTAATATTAAAAATGTTTTCTCAAGTTATGACATCAATTGGTGAGATACCAAGCTTGTAATACCCCACCGTTTTTCCTTCTGGTTGGACAGTGTGTCCTTGTGTGGGTATGTTTCTTTGATGTGTTTCTAGTTATTTAGATGCCTTGTTTGTGTGCTTTCTGTTAGTACCTTGACTATGGTACTCGGCTTCTATTTGATCGCTATCTATAAAGCGACATAAATGTTATCTTTTGATGTGATGGTATTTCAATATGATGTTATCTTTATGTCATGGTTTTGAATTAACATAAATGGATATTCGAACTAATGATGTTTATGCTTTGGATTATAATAGTATGTTAGATTTGTCAGTTAGTACCACTGTATTTATGAAGAGGACATTATCGCATCACTCGCTTGCGAGCACCCTACGATTCTGTGATTTCCTCTTCACGGTGTGTATTTTATGCTGTTTATATTATATGTTGTTGTTTACTTGATTTTCAAGTTGACAGGTACAAGACATCGACTCCACCTGATTTCATAGGTTGGAGTGTGTCCAATTCCCAATGGTATTCAATTGGGAGATAGTAGCTAGGTTTTCTGTGCCAAGTCGTCACCCTAGTCCTAGTGTGTCGTTAGGTGTTGTCAGATTGTGTTGCTTTGAATAGTGTTCCCTCTCTTCGTTATTTAATTTCAAGTTAGAAAAAGGTAATTAAATGGGTTTTTTGTATTTAAGTTATTGATTAAATTAATTTAGTTTTTATGTTGGAAGATGTCATTTAATTAATTAATTAATTTAATTTAATTAATAAAATGAGTTAATCTTGGATTAGCTTCATTTAATTGAATTAATTAAATTAATTGAATTGAATTAAGTTACTTGTTTGAATTGATTGATATTTTAATTGGAAATTGGAAATAAAATTGAAAATAAAAGAAAATGATTTAAATTGCATTTTTAGAAGTTTGAATTCAAAAATTGGAAAAATGAGATATTTTTTACTTCTGTTTTTTGAAATTGATGAGGGTGGTTGCACTAATATTTTTGAGATATTTTGGAATTTTCTCTATTATTGAATTTTTTCTTCACAAGTTTGATCATGGTGTTTTGGGGGAAAAAATTGAAATAGAAAGAGGAAGAATTTCTTTTGCAACTATGTGGGTTTTGATTTTGGATTTGGAGAAGTTGATTGAGAATTCATGAAAGATCTGGAATAGAGGAGAAGGCTTTGCTTCTTCATCAGCTATTAAGCTTCAGAAATCAGGTTCCCTTTTAATTAGAATTTCATATTGAGATGCTACTTAGTTTGGTTATGCTGTTGGAAACCATTTAAATTATGTTTGTGTATTACTAGAACAAAACCCAGGTTGAATATGAATCTTGTTTGCAAAAACCTTGTTTTGAAATGAACTTCTCAATGGAAAACTTGAAATAAGTTTGAAAAGGATTCTACCCAGAATTTTATTTGCCCAATTAATTGTCTGATTTGAGTATTTTTGCAAAAAGAAAACATATTTTATTTGTTTATATGGGTATATATGCATATATATATATTAAAGAATATATATATACATATATATATTTACATATATACCTTCTGTTTAAAATATTGTTGTTGGAAAAACCAGAACAAATAAACTGGACAGATTTAAAAATCTGCAGTCAAAAAATGCGAGTGCACATTATTTTGTTTAGAGTTTAAAAAAATAAAAAATTTGGGGGAGGTCGCTGGGGGCTCACCCCCACCATGCCCTCCATGGGAGGTGAGTGGGGGGAGCCATGCCCAACACTCTTCCCTCTCCCCTCCACAGTCGCGCCCACATGGGATGACTGTGTTTACACACAGTCGCCCCCATTAATGGGGGTCAGCTGTGTGTAACACAACCACCCATGTGTGTAGGGCACGCGCGGCCAAGGGAATGGTACGTGGATTTTTTTTATTATTAATTTTATTTATTTATTTATTTATTAATTTTATTTAATATTTACTATTATATATTTATAATATTAAATATTAATATTTATTATTATATTATATAATATTAAAGTATTAATAAAGATATATGGATAAATATGTGTATTAAACAATTAAATATGTATATTATTTGATATACATATATTTAGATGAGTTATTTTTGTAGTTTGATTATATGTTAAAATTTTCACTATGGCATTTTGTAAAAATATGGATTTAAATTAATGATTAGGTTTTAAATATACATGTGAGAATTAGAGTATGTAGCTTTTAGTCAGATTATCAGTGAAATTTTAAATGCATATTTGAAAGGTTAAACATATATTTTGCAAGGAATGTGCTTAGCATTGTAATTATTCAATAAGTTATTTTGCAATAAACCTTTTGTAATTTTAAAATGTTATGTTTTGAAACATAGAAATATAAATGATTCCTCGTCCTCAATGAAAACATTTAGGGAAATTAGACTTTTGGTTTGAATTTCATCCTTCAATTGAAAGAGACGATATTTAATTCAGATTTTTCTTAAGGCAAATAAGTACTGAATGTTAGCATCAAAAATGGATTTAGAATATCCAAAGGTAGTTTATTTCATGTGCCTTCAGTGAATATTCCCTTCGTGTTCTTGTTTGGGAAATGGGTTTAATGAGTGTTTAATTCGTAAGTCTTCTAGAGGATCTTAGATGATGGGGATCTTATCTTATGTGGGTTGTCATGTCATGTTGTCAACCATTTTGTATCCCTTGGGTAGTGCATGGTTCGTATTCAGTTAATAACCCAGTTTTCATGAATAGGGATGTTTTGTACCTCCTTGGTTTAGGAGTGGATTATGGGATCCGTGTCTCCTTGTAAGGAGTGACCTTGTTATGTGATTTTTTGCCTCTAGTGTTGGAGAGAGTTTCATTTTATGTCGCCTCCTGAGAAAGATGTGGTCGTGATATCTTATTTGTTGCACTTTGTACCCTTGATGTTTGGTTGGTATGTGTGTTGTCAAGTAGAAGAGTGGCTTCCGTAGGGGCCAAAGCCCGGAAGAGATAAGATTGGGTAACCTTCGGAAGTGGTTTAATCAAGTGATAACTAAAACAATACTTAGAAGACTAGGACTAACTTCTCACTAATCAAGATAAGTTGGCCTCAATCATAGACACAAGGGCTCGTTTAGACTTGGGATCAGTGGGAAGGCCATGGAATTGAAAGGTCATCTATCATGTCTGTACATAAGGTATTTGATCCTGCATTAGTAAGTATGAGGGCTGGGGATCGGTTTGAGGCCACCATCTTGACGATCTGTAGTGGGTAACTCATGACACGTTGTGTGATGACACTCTGTCTAGGACAACAGTTGGTTTTGATTTATCATTAGTAAGTATGAGGGCCATGGATCAGTTGAGGCCACCATCTTGACAATCCGCAGTGGGTAACTGATGGCGAGTTGTGTGTTGACACTCTGTTTGTGTCCACAGTTGGTACTTGTTTATTTTATGGGTATGGTTTCCTTAACATACCTTGTGTGACCATAGTTGGTATTCAATTATTATGTGTATGGTTGTCTTAACATACTTGATCTGCTTTATATCTAGAAGCAATGTGACCATGTTAGAGTTGCACTTGTGTTGTACTGGTGTTGTACTTGTGTGGTACATGTGATTGGTTATGTCAATTTTGTTCAGTTTTGTGTTAGTCTATGTCTAGCGGTAGATGACCTTGGCTAGGATTCCTTGTTACTATCTCCTAGCACGAGGGGTGGGACTTTGGGTTCCACTTGGTTGGGTGGTGTGCACCTAAATCTATTGGGTTCTTTCTGCAAATTCCTCTAGGGTTGCGTGGTGTGGCGTTACAAATCTTGTACTACTACAATATGAAAATATGAACTTCATAAGAAATATTAAATTAAGCTTAATGTAGAATTACCATGATTAGATCCATCTTCTTTATGATTCTAAAATTCAAACAACATAACATGTTTAACAACACTACCTTATGAGAAATTATATCAACAATAAATAAAAGATAACATCACCATAATATAGTAGCAAATAGGCACAACTTATCAACTTAAAAATATCACATTCCATAGGATTTATGTGGAGAAACCCTTGTAAGAAAAAATCCACCAAGTAAAGAGGCCAATTATGCATTATTTTTTAAAGAAAATTACAATTTGTCACACACTTCCATTATCCTCTTTTCCTCCAATATATCAGCACTTGTGCCCCTATGAACAACCTCTTTGTGCTCCAACCTATTCCTTCTTAGGTTCTTGTATCTGTAGTATAACCCTACTTTCAACTATTCCACCCATTTTCCACATCAAGGGATCTAAATTTATAGAGTTGTAAAGAGGTCTTATGTGTTGATGTAAATAGGTACTTTTTCTAACTAGTTATTAGTAGGGTCCTTTTTACATGTTAAGTCCACTTAGGTTCTAGGCATATTTAATTTGTTTAGATAAGATCTTGTCTTTCATCTTTTATTAAATATTTGAGTCCTAGGTCATTTAATGATGGATCATGTCATTTAATATTGAAACCAACCATTTAGTGTTTGGTTCTTCATCACATCTTGTCTATATAATAAAGGTCATTGTACACTTTTCTAATATACAACATAATTATATTTGATAGGTCTTAATATCAAGCAAACTCATTTCTCGCATACTCTTTTGTAGAAGGTTTTCATTGTTTTTGTAGGTGGTCTTGGGATAGAGCTATGTTTTAGCTCCTACATGGTATCAAAGCACAACCTTGGAAATTATTTCTAAAATTTGAGGGTAGAGCTATTTCTAGTGAGAGATCTTGGTCAATTTTAGTAAATTTTAGTATGCTCTTTTGTTGCACCATATGGTGATCTTAAGAATCAAGAAAACTTGAAAAAGGCACCAATTTTGGAGGGTTCCTCTTTGTGGGTTTTTATTGCAGGTTAATTTTGGCATATTTTGGAGGTAATTTGAGCTCACCATTGAGTTCAAGGTGTCTAAGAAAGTCAAGGTTGTCTATTTTTTGTTGTCAAAATCCAACATATTTTGCTAGATCTACGAGGTTTTGAAGTTGCAAGGGAGTTACCATATCTAGGAGGTAGCTGATTTTTTGGAGCATATTGAGTCAAAATTGAACCTTCCATTACATTCAAAAATCCCAAAAACCCTCATTTTCATATTAAATACTTCATATTTTGAAGAAAAATTATTTTTGGAATTATTTAATTTTTTGAATGATTATCTTAAATTTGATGGTTAGATGATTTTCATACCAGCACAGCCTAGTGCACCAACTTGTGGTCACATGGGGACCACCCGCCAGCCCTTAGGGGGCTTAATTTTGGCCCCTCAATTGGGCAGTTATTTTATAATCACCATAACTTTTGACTCGGTGGATTTTTTGAAAATGAGAAATCACAGGAAAGTTGGTTCTAAGAACTTTCCATTGGTGTAGATATTATTATAATATTTTACTCCTATAATATCTTATTGTTGTTTGAATTCAAATCTCCCATTTAGACCTTCAAGCTCATAACTTTTTGCTCGGAACTCCATTTTTTTGTGATTTTTGTGGCATCATAAAGGTATTGAGGAGCTCTATAATTGTGCCCATGCACTTTTGCAGTTTCAAGCCTAGGTAATATTTATTCAAATTTTGGAATATTTTCATTTTGGTTAATCACTTGGACATATTAACTCTTGGAGAGGTTATATCTTTTTGGGAAGGCTTCATTTGCAATATACATCATGTTTAGGGGTTTTTGATTATTATTGAAGGTTTCAATATTTATAATTTTGGAGATGTATCATAGTTCATTATGGGGTTTTCATTTCATATTTTTCTTTGATTATGTTGAAAAGAGGAACTATAAACAATGGAGAGATGACATCATAAAACATCTTCATTGGCTTCATTGGTTGCCACATTTGTATGATCTTGTTCTCCCTCTTGGTACTAATGGTAAATAAATTGCTTGGAATTGCAAAAGGGATCATGTCTTAGAAGTTATTTCTATGCATGTAGATGATGACATTTTTAATGCTATTGTTCATCTTGTGTTTCCTCATGTTCTTTGGACTAAAATTTTGGGAGATATATGGAGATCTTGATACTCATCCATTCCCAGATGATCCTGTTTCAGACTGTTTTCATTTTTCAAAATGAATACCCTATGATTATGATACTATTTAGAAGTCTTAAGAGTTGGAGTACTTTGAATCTTCAAATGAGGATGACAAGGTTCTTCATATGTTCCTTATCCTTCAAATATAGGTGTTAATCCTTCACCTTTAGTGATTCCTTGTGTAGAGTCATTGATTGAGGCTCCCATCATTATTGTTCAACAAGACCATTAATCTCTTGTTGGTGATTCATAGAGAACTTCCATTGATTCCTTCCAATAGATATCTCATTGTATTCCTAATTGGGATTCCTATCTATCAAAAAATACATATTTTTTATGGAATCTCTCATTTCAGATTTAAAGGACATATTTGAGGGGTTATATCTCCTCTTTGATGATAATCATTGCACAAATTTTGTCAAACCATCTTTGTCTTTATATCTTGTTCAACATCAGTTTCCACATATTCTTGTTTTGTCACCTTCTTCTTTGTTTGGGCATGTACCTTTAAATTTTATTGTGGAATTATCATCTACCATGGACAAGGTGACACATGAGAATATTTTACAGACATAATCATACGTGTTTATGATTATTCCTATCAATTCCTATCTGGAATGGGAAACATTCCTACATTTGTACTTGATTTTATTTCTTTCAAAAGGGGGACAAGTTGTTTGTCGACATTGGATCATGTTTTTTTTTTCAAGTAATCACCATTTTTGTAGGAGACTACATTATGGGGTTTACATAGTCTCTCTCTTTTCCTCTTATAGGGGGGTCATTGATTGTATATTCATGATGGATGTAGTCCTTGGGGGATATCATTGAGTCCTTCATACATCATCCTTGTTTGTATCTTTTCTCTCTTTTGGAGGGGGTTTTTCCCATGTGATTTTATCTTTTTATCCATTTGTGAGAGATTGCATTTGAATTTGTACATGGGTAGCTAAAATGGCCTCACAGTTGGGACCCATCCTTGCATCTTTGCATCATTTTCATAATAATTGCTTCTCCCTAATTTTCACTTAAGGGAGGGTGTTGGTGTAAATAGGTTTGTTTTCTAACTAGTTATTAGTAGGGTCATATTTACATGTTAAGTCCATTTAGGTCCTAGGCATATTTAAGTTTTTTAGATAAAATTTTATCTTTTTAGCTTTTATTAAATATTAGAGTCCTAGATCATTTAATGATGGCTCTTGTCATTTAATAATGACACCAATCATTTAATTTTTGGTACTTCATCACATCTTGTCTATATGATCAAGGTCATTGTACACTTTTTTAATATACCTCATCATTATATTTGATAGGTATTAATATCAAGCAAGATAACTTCTTGCATACTCTCTTGTAAAAAAAATTCAAATTGTTTTTACAGGTGGTCCTGGGATAGAGCTAATTTTCAGCTCATATATTATGTACCAAACTTGGCACCCAAAGATGAATTTTCATTCCAAATGTCTCATCCTTTGATCTTCCTCCTAGGAATGTGTAAGAGCCTAGGTTTTGGTTTTAGAAAATTTCCCTCCAACTTAGGTGCCACAAATGAAATAATATCAAGAGACACTTGTTTCCTCTTTCCAAGAACCCACTTGGACAATCCCAATAGTCAACTTTTATCCTCTTCAATTGTATTTTACCTTGAGAATAAATAATTAAATATTTATGTGCATGCCATCTTTACCATTAAAAGTGGAACCCTTCATTTTTTATGAATGTTTCACAAACAATGGTGAGAATAAAATTGTTACAATTTATTTTTCCACTACAGCCTAAGTGCCTAGGGACACTTTCCAAGGATGTTGGAACCATTCAATATGTCATAGGATTACAAGGTAAATGGCATCTTAATCCTAACATGTGGCTCTCTTGATTTTACTCCCTCCTATGTGGGTGATTATAAGGTCAATATTCAATACTTATATTTTCTCCCTACTTGTTTACCTTTACTCCTTTTACTCCTCTAAAGTCTCTTGTAATAACTTTAATAGTAAAGGAACATATTTCATGGTCATTGTTCACTCTGTAGCCCAGTTTTTAACTTTGTTATCCTTTACATGACTTTGTCAATAGGTAACTAATTTATGTAGCCAATCGCATAAAATTCATTACTAAACTAATACCACTTCATCAACATTGGACCTTCTTCTATGGTAACTAGGAACTTTGTTAGCACCTATGTACTTTGTTAGCTAAGCATCCACTTTTGCAACTAAGCACCAATATTTGTAGCAATAACTAACTTATACAATAAACTATAAAAGACATTTTTTTAATGATACAAGAAAATGCATGTCCTTGACTAACATGAACCAACAAAATCTTGAGATACTCTTATATTAGGCATCTCATGTAACAAATTTTTTTAAGCCCTTTCTCATAGTTAGTATTTGACTATTGCAAGTCAAGCCCCAATTGATGAACTTCAACTAGGTTCAACCATGATACATCTTTGATAGATTTTTCATCGTAACCACCCTTGAGTCTAGGATTGAAATAATATCCTCTTGTTCCTTCTTTATTAGTTGTTTATTCCACTTCTATCATATCTCCTTTTGAATCTCTCTCAGTGCTTCTCCTTCATGATATGCATATAAACATAAAAAAATAAAAATTGGACAAAAAACTAACTTTGTTGACAGCTCCAACTTGTATGTGTTTGATGAAAATTTTCTCACAACCTTACAAGGTACGATTTTATTGTATTTTAACATATTAGAGGTCATATTTAAAAAAAAAATTGGATATGAATGAGCACTAAATCTCCAACCTCAAATTTTTCTTTTATGTTTAAATTAACATGTTGCTTATAATGTTGATTTCTTTGTTTTAGATTCTCTTTCACTTTCCTACGTAGATCTTGCACGTACTTAGAAAATTATTCACCTTCAACAATTTTCACATGAACAAGTTCCTTTAGTTCTAGAATACCTCTTGGGATGTACCCATACACAATTTGAAAGGAATTTTTCCTTGTACTCTTATTTATAGAATCATTGTATGCAAATTATGCTTATGGAAATACTAAATCCAATTTTTTGGGCTTCTCATTGACCAAACACCTCAACAAGTATCCTAACCTTCTATTGATGAACTCAACTTTCCCATTTTTTATGGATGATATGCAAAGATGACATTTTAAAATTGTGTTTAACTTCTTCTAAAGGGTCTTCCAGAAATGATCCACAAACCTTACACCATAGTTTAAAACTATGTTTTTTGGTAAATCACATGGCCTTACAACCTCCTTAGAGAATAAATTTGCAATTTGGGTGGTTTCATTAATCTTCTTACACAATATTTAATACACCATTTTTTAGAAAATATCAACAACAAAGATTTAATTGTTATGTTATATTTTTGACTTCTTAGTAACAAAAGAATGAAGTCCTAGCATGTCTCATCCTGTGGATTTTTAGGTAGTAGTAATGACTCATATAGTCAGAACTATGGCTCCCTTTTTCATGTGGAAAAACTCAAAATCTTTGAATGAATTTTCTAAATTTATGCCTCAATTTTAGCCAATATTACCTCTCATTTTGCTATGATAAAGTATTACCCACTTCAAAATTTCTAGAGAAATTTTTTTTTTCTTTGTTTCTAAAATGGTCGTCCCTTGTTGATCCCTAAGTTATGCAAAGTTTTCCTAAAAATAAAAAACCCACCCTATATATAGTCCACCCATGAAATTTTGTCCATTGTATTGGGCTCAACATATGACATCCAAGTGTCCTTGAAATATAAATATTCTTTGTATAACTTCAATTTATCAAATACAACAACCTTATCCCTCATATCAACTAATAGTATTACTCTCCTCCTTAAAGAATCAACTACTCTATTTTTTTTTTCAAATCCACATTTGTGCTTAAGGACAAAAATGTATCTTTATAGGAACTTTACCCATGTCATATGCATATGGTTAAATTTGATTGAACTATTTAATATTGTAAAGCATGATGATCTATATACAAATTACTTTGGAAACATATAATGTCACCACTAATTTAACAAATATTGTTAATGATTTAAATATATGTTTAGGATAATACATCACATATAACCAATGGACATGGAAATACCTACAAATGTGAGACTTAATTTACAAATCGATATCTAGGATTATAAAAAAATACCTTATGTATTCTACTTAAGCCTACTCAATGAAAAATGGTAAGAGATGCTAGATATAAAATAACATAAATAAAAAGGTTCATGTCAAATAGATTTTTTCTTATAACCCAAGCAAATATTTTCAATAAGATAGTATAGATAGTATAGTCAATAGAAATAACACAAACATAACACACATGCTTTAGACAAATTAATATACACAAATTAAAAGTACCAACCTCTTATTGAATTATACTTTCAAGATAGTATTGTGCAACCACATACAATTTAATATGTTCGATTTTAGACATATATGTAGAGGTTCCTAAACTTAGTTAATGTAGACACCTAAAGTCATCCCTCAAAAATTCTACTGTCACCAATTTACTTCACATCACCACCCCTTTTATCTGTCAACATAAATAAAATAATTTGAACTTTCTTGTAGCATTAATTGAATGAATCGTGACAATTTATTCAATTAACCAATCATTCTTAATATCAAACCTTAAATAAATAAGTTCAATATTTATTTTATTAATTCCATCATGCCCATTCAAAACATTAATTAAATAAAATATATTTAATTCCCCTTTTTACCTACATATCATTAGTACACTAAAATCAATTCTTTAATCTAGTTAATTTCTTACATAAGTCAAAGCGTGATCAACTAAGACAGCTCTTGCCCAAGGTTTTAGATTGCACATGTCCAAAAAATCACTTTGCATATACATTAATTCATGCTTCCCACTTCTACAAAAGGTTATCTCATGCAATCTTGACCATCCATTCATTCAAGAATATCTTGGCCCTTACATAATTTTTCAAAAAAGGATTTTTGATCTTCCACAAAGGTTCTTTTTTATCCTTACTATTTATAGTTTTCTAAGAGGATCTCCACTATCCAATCTACTTAAATCATGAAGCTCCTTTTGTGTGTTAATTGCAAGGTGTCACTTGGAGTTCTCTCATGACACCAAAATTCTCAATAAATCTCATCCATTGATCTCTCCAATCAATCCTAACCCTTGATCCAACACCCCTAAAATATTTAAATGACACATCATAACCATTATTTTGATATACTTCATTATTACAACCTTATTTTTTCACATTGTGCATCAACATATTATCTCTCTTCAAAATATTGAGCACATCCACGCTCTTTGAGTGCAACAAGAGGCTTTTGAGAGACTCATTTTAGGTTTTTTATTTTTATTTTGAGTGTTCTAGTCTCTTAGGCTCAACTGGAGGTGGTAATTAGGAGTGGAATAAAGGTTTGAATATGTTTATTTGAGTCTTTTATTTAAATGATTTACATTCTTGTCCATATTTAGCATGTTTGATGGGACCCACATTCCTATATAATATTTTATTTAGTTTTTTTATGAATATTTGTATTATAGGTTGTTGATTTGACATATCTATCTCAACTATTGGTGTCTTCATCATACACTTCAACACATTCATCCTCTATTTGATATACTCATTTTATTCTATGATGTGAGGCTCACCTTGTTGAACCCACTTATTAGGCAAATTTTATTTTCAATACTCTGATGATACCTAATGAAGCCAAAGAGACTATGATAATTAGGACATTTGAATTACATTGTTTTGACATTTGAACAAATTATGTATGCTTAATAAGTTGATCATGTTGAACTATTTTAATATGTTAAAACCTCATGACAATATTGTGAAATGATGCTTTAGATGTGTGGTTATAAATGGTGACTTATTTATGGTTTGTATTGTGTACATAATTAATGATTTTGAATTATATGTTAGTTAATTGATCATGCTTAGCCTGATTTTTGAAAGATAAAGATGAGTGGGTGAAATATAATGTGTAGACATCACGTATGAGAAAAATTGATGAACCAGAACTTAAGGCTTATGATAATGGAGAATTAGGTGATTGATTGATTTTGAAAGTTATTAAATGAAATCTCCATGACATTTAATTATGAAACTTGTTTAAATGTGAATGTTTGATTTAGTTTCTTTGGGTGTTTATATATATCATAATTGGATGGATTAAAGTGTGTATGAAGTGTGCAGGTATATCTTTCCATGGCCAATGGAATAAAACACAACCCTGAGAACCCTATGTGAACTATCTAATAAAACAAAACTATAGTCCATTTGGGGGGACTTAGTTTTGTAATGTAATGTAAATTTTATTTGTGATGTGAGCTTCAGAATGTTTTTTATTGATTTACTTGTTATGTTAGTCCAACTAGGATGTGAGTTGTCAACCTAGGTGGATAAATCCAAATGTGGTTTTCTAGGTATTTTAGAGGGTTGAAAACTTGTGTTTTTTTATGTATTTTTATGAATTTAATACCCCTATGGTAAGTACCTATGGGATAGGTATCTTTTGAGCCCAAAATATTGGGTCAATCCTAATATTGGACACTCTTTTTGAGACCTTTGTGAGCTTTGATGAAATTGAGGTTTGGGGAAGTGGGATGGAGACTTGTCCCTTTCCAACCCCACTTCTCCAAGCTCAATTATGAGCCTTGGAAAGTACCCAAGGGTATCACACACATGGAAGTGAGCCTTGGAAAGTGAATGGGAGGGTGACACTTATCACCTCTCCATTCAAGGAATTAAAATCTTGAATTCCTATTAAATTAACTCAAAACATAGGTTATGGGTTCTTCTTGCACATCTTGACTTTTTCTTGTCTTGGGAGAGAATTGATTTTGGGTTTTGGATTTTGAGAGATTTTAAGGAAGATAGCTTGGAAGAAGAGATTGAAGCTCATCCTCAAAATTCTTCCTCTTTAAAGCTTGGACTTGAGGTGGTCTCTTCTTTTGTTTATGGATTTCTATGTTTTCATGTGATGGGAATGAATGTAAGATGTAAAATGCATTTTGTGTATCTCTTTGAGTTTTTTTATTGTGTTTATTGTAATGGGTTTTGGGTTGTATGGGGGCAGTTGTAACAAGCCAAATGTTCTACCTATTGTTTTCACCTAATTTTTAACCCATATCTGAAAGTTTAAGTTTATCAACACATAGTAATAAAAAAATTATAATTCAATAACAAAGACACATATTCAAAATAGTCCTATTTTAAATTTTTATTGCATGAACAAAGTAACATTACATAATCCCATTTAATGAATTCATTTTTGAAATATAATTTACATAAGATGGAAGGTCATAATTGCATGATATAGATTACAAAATCTTGCATGGATTCCAAGAGTTGAATGGATCAAGAGTACAATTGGTCAAAATGTCCCCTACTAGAGCATACATCCTCAAATTTTGGTTTTTGACTGCATGAGGGAGAGTGTCACCTAAGTTCTTTTCCTCCAACCACAGACTTATTGTAGTCCCCTGCACATCTACCTAACTAGTAAGATGACCCTACCCTTCAACGAAGAGGTTGGTCTGGTAACTCTCATAATAATAATAGCCTACCTGAGCATGGTGTTATGTCCTACATAAGTAGTTCTTCCATACAATGCTTACCTGCCTACATGCATGGCATTCCCAACCTAGTTATGCAATCCTAAATCACAATGAACTAACAAGTGTATACAGTGGCAACTTACACTACTTTGGCCAAAGGTTTGATCATATATATCAAACTCACTTACTAAGAAGTGGTGTCTCACTTACTAAGAAGTGGTGTCTCACTTCTATGAAGTGGATGTCATATGTTCACCCACCCCCTTTGCTCGATTTGGTAAATAACATGACCATAATAACTCTTGATGAGATTATTACATATATCACATGTAACATGATTTCATCCCAAAAGGTAATGTACATTCAAGTGATCTAACTGACCAACTAGGTTATTCCCAACCTTGGTTTATTCTAATCCCATGAATAAACCACATTACACACACATGTTTACATGACATCAAAAACTAACAATCTCAACATAATACTTATATATCATACCATTTCCCAACATTACCATTCATGCAAGCATACATTTTGGCTTATGATATCCTAGATATTATGATAATACCCTCTAGTTTTCACTATTTGACTATTACCATCAAATTTTATAAACATTCATATCAAAATAATATGGTCTCTCTCATCAACATGCCCTTTTGATTATTCTCCATTTCTCATGGTTATTTCCAAGTTATCCTATAAGGTTTCTATGTTTTCATGTTCATAAACAATCATAAATATCTTACTTCAATATGATTCAAATATTCACATGTTTACATGCACTAAATTCATATCTAATTTGGAGGACATTATCAACTTGAGAGGATTTTGTGCTTCTACACCTTATAGTTTCCTCACATTACAACTTTGGGTTGCTAAGACATGAAGTCCTCTTTTTTAAGACTAGGATACCGTGAAAAGGTATAGACTCTTGGTCAAGTATAAGATAATTGCATAATAAAAAATATATATCACTAATATGTTTTTCAACCCTATTGTTGAATATCAATATAATCATATTCAAGTGTATACCCTTACCCTAGGGAATAGACTTTTCTCTTGCTTTCAAGGAAATATGAGCAACCATTCAAGGATAAACTACCAACATGGTTTGCATAACATCATAACCTATCAATGATGACATATCTAACATGCTATCATTCCTGTTGCATTACTAGTATCATAATTCATGCAAACATATAAGTAACATGCAATCATCTCGATATTATATATATACATATAACTTCTAGATAGTTTAATATAACTACATCATACAATCATGATAATCATTATAACTATATATGTATTGTACTAATATGATACCATAAAACTACTTATATCCAATCTAGCTCTATCCACAAGCTTGTTTCAATATCTATGATAACAACTAATATCTTGCACCAACACTGGAATCAATCATTAAAACATAAATTCAACATAGAAAGGATTAATGTATAGAATAAAGTTAGCATGCCTGTAAATTTAGCTTCCAAAGAAGAAATTACTCTCAAAGATTAATCCCAAAGACTTTGCTTGTTGCTCCTTCCTTTTTCAGCTTATCTCCAGTTCTAACCTCTTTCCCAACACTCAAAACTCACATACAAATAGCTCACAAACACTCAAAGAAAACTCACTTCTCACTACTTGCACTCAACATTTCTTTGCACAAATAAAAACTATAGAAAAATGGAAACAAATGAATGCCAAAGATTAAGAGGCTTCGCTCTATTTATAAAAAATTATGAGATTTACTTAGTTATAGTTTAACTCCCATATTTTCCACCTTTTCCATCCTATTGACACCTCTAAAACTAAAAAAAAATCCAAAACCAACTCCACCTCTAAGCAGGTCGACTAAGAAAAATTGGGTGAAATATGGCAACTATGAGAATAAATATTCTAACACATATTTCTAGTCTAATTAAAATTAGCTTCTAATACATGGTTGAGTCACCTCTTTCCAGTCAGCTCATGGAAAATTTACTAATTTAAACATTCACTATAGTTTCCTTCTAGCTTTCTACTACTTAGCGTGACTTAAACTAATCATGCTAGGTTTTGCTCATGTCACCTAGAATGGAGGTTGCTAGTCAAATTCAAAACAAAATCCAAATGTGTTTTTCCAACTCGCGGTATTTGACCAATTCTCACGCCTTTGTAACATCTACACATAAATTTTTAACACCGTTGAAAGAATGAGAAGTTTGTCATTAATGATGCTTCTGAAAACATGAGCATTACAATGTTGTCATTGATGTCAACGTTGTATCTAGATATGAAGATCATGATGTGAATCATTGTAGCTGGC
The DNA here is from genome assembly GCA_007115665.2 of Sequoiadendron giganteum. NCBI lineage: Eukaryota > Viridiplantae > Streptophyta > Pinopsida > Cupressales > Cupressaceae > Sequoiadendron > Sequoiadendron giganteum. Next base: position 271,204,921 of record CM021107.1, read on the forward strand.
TCTAACAGGTTTTGGAGTTTTCATAGAAGAATTTTTTGCTAAGTGGTTTGATCTGGTAAAGATGGTTGTAATGGGAAATCAACTAAGTGTTAATACTGTTGATTTAGTGTAACAGTACCTCAATTTTTGGGTCCACATCGGTCCACAAATAAAGGTTTCACTCTGCCCTTCTAATTTTATTTTGTTGAATGTTAGATGTATCTAATTCCAAGATTTCATCATGTTTTGACAAGTGGATTGAAATATATGGGTAACAGAAGTTGGTCTGACAAATTACAGTTATTATTTGTATAGTGCATTTGTCTGGGAGAGTTTGAACTTCTCTGTGGATAAGTTTTTGGCTTTGCCGATTTAAGGAGATTTTTATAGATGACATTTGTGGGTGGTCCCACAATGCTTGTTTAAATTTTTTTGGAGATTCTATTTTTTGTTGAAATCACATATTTTTAGAAGATATAATGATTTAAGCCTTAAAAAATTTCATTTGAAGGATTCCAACTAAAGAGGGTTTCATCAAACCACCTTAGATCAAACCCCCTTGGATAGATCCCCGCTAGTTTTAAACCATACCTATAATGGAGTTTCCTTTACACCTATCAAAATGCTGATAAAAACCACTTTTGATTTACCTTTTGGGGGATCAACGGAATTCATTAAAAAAATTATGTTGTAAGTATGTAGTCCTTATTATAAGCTTCCCAAAAAATATAATTCTATTATTATATTTATTTTTTATTTCTTGTGAATTTAGGTTTTCATCGAAAATCAAGTTCTTTGTTCTACACATGTCTGATTTGTAATTGGTTTGACTTTGAAACTTGATTAAGGAAAAAATATTCATTAAAACACTATGTAACCAATTGGAAGCACTAGATATCATAGTTACAAATCTAAATTCAAAAAAAATAGAATTTTATCCTTCATGGAAAAAAACGTTATGTGTTATACGATGAGTGTCACTCCTTAAAAATGGTTTTTACTGAAAAAAACTAGTTTTCAAAGGAGATGGAAAAAAAAGTGCAATCTGATTCTAATTTTTTAAAATATATTTAGAATCTAGAAAAAAAAATTCACAAATCACTAGTTTGCATCATCTTCAGATTCCTCACGATTTAGCCACTATAGGTGTCTGAAAGTAAAGATTTAGTTAGAGAAAATTAGTTCAATGTCGAGTTTGGCCAAAAATTGTAAACCAGTATTGTGGGATCACCCTTGTATAGGAATTCTAGTTGGCATTGATTTTTGAGGTCCACGTGTCGAGATGTGGATACATAGTTGAAGGTTTTAACTTTCAGGTCTTATGTCGTGCCGACCTAACACGTTTGATTTTGTGTGAAGGCTAAATAAGTGTTGCAATCTTATGTGGGATCTAATATTGGTCAACGCCGACCTATTTTAAGTTATTTTGAGTTTTGAATTTTGGCACGAGATATATATGAAAACTTTGGATCCAACAAGTTATGTTTTGAATACTACATCTAATTAGGACCTAATTGATGTTAGAGTTGATGTGGATATATATGTTAGATATTTTTGGTGATATGAACATATATGATATCTAATGCAAGGATTCTACATGCGAATATTATCCGAGCAATGAAAATTTAAGTTGTGAATGTTGAGTGGAAGATTGAAGTGATGTGAATACAGAGGGAAGAAAAGTGTTAGATTTGAATCAGATGAAGTGTGTAAAATCATTTTATTGAGCTTCATTGGAACTATATTTCATGCATATGATAGATGCAATTGTAACAGTTCAAAATAGGCTATGAGCCACAATATCTCTTCTCTCTTTTTGTTTGAGGATAGTGAATCAACCTACAATGAGCACTTTTGTAAATATACTATAATCGATTATAATATATTGTGAGCTAATACTCACCGTGGTTTTTCCCATTTTGGGTTTTTCACGTAAAACTCTTGGTGTTCATGCGTTATAGGGTGTTGTTGATGTTTCATGCTTTCTTTCTTTATTACAATTGAATATTATTTGGTGATTGGATGTTTAGTGTTTGAGTAATTTAAGAGAATACAGATTCACCCACCCTGTAAGACCCCATTTCATGTGTGATTGATATAACTCTAGTTTTTTATATGTTTCCTTGAATAGATGGTGAGATGTGATCTGGGTGATAAATAATGTGGTTATGTGGCAATATTCTATATTTTATTTTGACATTTTGTTTCATTAACATTGCCATGAATTTGTTAGGCATGTATGTAAATCAGGGAATACAATTGGAATGTTAAATTGAATTATTGTAAGGTCAAATCTTGGGATATTTAACTAGCAAACAAATGTGATGTATGATTGTTGCTAATGATTGCATTGGTAATGTACTGGAAAGTTAGGGAACCGGTATGAGAAGGGAAAACCAATGAAGGAAAATGGAAAGACATCCCCTTGTGGTTATGTATTTGATTTCTTTTTGGGCTTAGAAGGAAATAGAGTTAATGTGTTGGTGTACTAGGTGTGAACGTGGATATTAAAGGGCTAATCTATTTATTGTTTTATGAGGGTGTTTAATTGTGTCATGTGAGGTGTAAGTGGGGGTTAGGGTTTAGGAACCCTTATCCAAGTGTGAAACTCGTATGGATTCTTGTGTGGATTTTAAAAAGGGATTATTGAGTCAATTTCCTTGGTTTTTGAACAAGAATGGATCCCTAGGACCTATACCTATGGGTTGGGAACCTTTTTGACATGTGAACTTGTCTTTGTAGTGTGAAAAGACCCCTCAAAAGTCCACATTCATGAATGTGACAAATTTTGAGGAGATGATGGGGTGGAAAGATGGAGGGGTTTCCCAAGTGCATGTATTTTATTTGAGAAGGAAAAGACCCTCATTTATGAAGGAAAGTACACTCCACACATCCCCATCCAAGAGTTTCAAGTTGAAACTTCTATATATTTGGAAGAAGAAGAAGAAAGAGTGGGGTGTTACCCACTTCTCCTTTTGGAGAATTCTAGGTATGAATAGAGATAGAGGAAAGGAGGAGATATTGATCAAAGGAGGTTGGCTTGGAGAAGAAAGGGCGGTAGAAGGAGATTAAGTCCCTCATTGAAGGAAAAGATAAGTCCCCTATTTGAATTTTCCTTTGTGTATTGTTGTTAGAGAGTGACATGCTTGCATGGTTCATTGTAGAATATGTTTAAGTGGAGAAACTTGTATGCATGTAATTTGGTGGTGTGCTATTCTTATTCCTTTTGAAAATTTTGAAAAGACTCGATATATCATCTTGGGGCTAAAATAGTTTTTTGCTTGGGGGTATGACTAGAGCCCCTGCGGCTTCATGATGCCATTATGGTAGGGAGGAGAGAAAAATTTTATCATTAATGTATTATCTTGTTAGAATAAATTACAATCTATGTTTTGAGATGGTTATGGCCTTACTTTCTATTGATATCACTTGTAATGAAATTTGTTGCTAAAGTTATCTTTATAAAGAATATCTTCTAGAGTGTTATAAGTTATGAGGAAGCTACCTTGTGGATGGTTTACTTCTATGTGAAAAATATTAATCTGAATGGGAATTTCACACTACTAAATAGTGGCATATGTTTGTGTACTCAACATTTGTATGGACTTGGTTGCATACATCAAATCTGTTTCTTATTCCTTGTGGGTATGATTACAACTACTTTCCTAAACTCAACTTACCTTTGCAAGGAATTACATCTTGTTTAAAGAGTGCTATTATCATGATCACAGTAGTCAAGAAGAACAATAGATAGAGAGATACTTGGTCCAATGTGCAAAAAAGAGTGTCACGTAGTCACATAGGGTTTCACTTGAAATGAATACATGGTAGTAGTAGATTTTATTTTGTTCTCTCAAGCAATACTCTGTTATAAAGGAATAGTGACTTGTAATTTTATGACAAGTTCATGTGTTAGTTCCTTTGGAGGGTTCAAAACAATAAATAAAATAAAATACAAATAAAGTGTTGCTAGATCTATGTTGTTGTTATAATCTGTATAAGGCAGTAAGAAAAATAAATATACTTTCAAAATGAAGTTTAAAGAGAAGAAACTAGAAACTGAGCATTGTATATAAAATATACTGATTTCTATTCACCCTCATCAACTAATGGTGGTGTAGATACAACACTGTCAACCTATTCTTAACCTCTTGATTCTATATGGGACTATTTATTCCCTGGACCTCTTAGGGTGCACTTAGCTACATACTGCATAAACAAACTTAAAATTCTAAGTAGATGAGTAGTAACAAGTAATAAATTGTGCTGCAGCTGGGTAGACGTAAGTTGTGGTATACTATCGAAGCTACACAAATATTGTGTATCAATTGCAACATTGAGATTCCCATATGGGATCTGTTATGCTTTTAAAATGCCAAAGGTTTCCTTATTGGCTACATAGAAATTCCAGGAATCTAGTGGTTCTAAACCCCCCCTAACTTTTTAGCTCTACTCCTTATTTACTATGAATGGATTGAAGAAGAAGTCGTGGAGAGATAGGTTCATGTTTGTACTAGATTTTTTTTATATGCATGAAAAATTGAAAGAACAAACAAGGGTGCAAATATTTTGGCATGGTGTGTGACTGTTGGAAAAGAAACTGAAGTGAATAATGCAATCTGCTATGGAAATACTCCATATCAATCTCACACCTAAAAATTCCTTTCCAATGTGAATCGACCCCTTTAACCAAGTAAGATCTGAAACCAATCTTGAGGTTGTCCAAGCTGCTAACATCAATATGAGGCAAGTGAATAGTATTATTAAGGCAATAAAGATGAGCTAGTGGAAAACGGTGACCTATTTGAGGTAAATCCGACTCTATCTTGTTGGTTGGTTCATGCCATAAATTCCCCTCAAATTACTTTGTCACCTCCATCATGTCGTGTAAAAAATGAGTCTGACAGAAGTATATTAATTATCATCTTAAATCCGACCTACCAGCCTTAATCAGTACGCCTCCTCCTTTATGTGTAACCATACCTCAACACACTAATGAATAATGCAAGCGGTTAGGTTTCAACAGTAAGTTAATATAATTAGTTTATGTGATAAGTGAATTTATCATACACATATAACTAATTATTCATGAAACAATAATAAAGGATTCAAGTTCATAATGAATGAATGAATGAATATTTTTAATGACGTCCACGAGACTAAACATTCTATGGGACCAATACAAAACAACCTAATTTTTTTTCATGTTCTTTTCCAAGTCGGATCTCCTGCTGTTAATTTTGACTAGAAGGCTGGCCGTCTGCCTGATCTTGTCCTCCTCAAATAACTGCTGCATATTTTCCACACCCAAACTATTTGCGTATTGATTATGAATATCTTCATAGGTTGTGCATTCCATGACGAAGTGCCATTCTGTCTCCACCACACCTTTATTACAAAATATGCAAGTTCTTTCTTCCCAAGCTTCCTTAGGTAACTTCCACCTACTAGTCTCACACCTAAGATGATGCGATCCCGTCCTCAACTATGCAACTAACAACCTCTCTTTCCCTTTAATATCAGCCCCTAAATAAATTTTTTCACCATGATCTTTTGTTGGGTTAAATTCTTTGATGTAGTAATATTTTTTTGGCCCGATCTGCTGTGACCACATGAAAGTCCTGAATTTTTCTCTCACATACTTTTTTATTTCCCTATTGGTGCTTGGACACTCCTTTAATTTGATGTCCCACTTGTTATTCTAATTCATCCATGTTTTCTTTCTGTGATTTAGTGTCTCCTCCGTAACCGCTTTGGGTCATCGGTGGTTATCCATGTTTTCAACCTTCTTTAAATAACTTATCAACCGGGTTATCACCAATGCTTCCAAGGGAAAAGCCCCCACTTCAGCTAAAAGAATTTCATACGGAACTGTGGCTTTAACTTTGAGATTACTTGTTATTAGGTGTTTCTGGATTCTTTCTATTTGCCTCCAACTGCACTTTGACATATTGCTTCCCCACACTTCACACCCATAAAGTACAACTAGAGTGACAAGTAAATCAAAGAGAGTTTTCATGGTTTTCCAATCCCAAAGTTCATCTTTTCTACATCTATTTTGAAGTAGGTAAGAAGCTTTCCAACCACCTTGTATCCTTTTTGACCTACAAGTCTCCCAACTGAGCTTATAGTGAAAGTCAATCCCAAGGTACTTGTATTCTGTCACTATATCAACCAGGCTGCCTTCAAAAAGAAAGGTATGTTGTTTAACTTTTCTATTCAATGAGAAAATCATGATTTTGGTCTTGGTGGTGTTCACTTGCATTCCACCTTCCTGATAAAAGTGTTCAAGAGATTTCAAGTATTCTCTTAACCCATATGCATTTTTCAAAACTAAAATAAGGTCATCAGCATATAGAAGTAATTTCACTACGTAGCCTACCAATTGAACACCATCCCCATCTGCCTTGCTTAACCAAGCTTCCAACTTATCAATGTATAGCCCAAAAAGTGTGGGAGATAGAGGGAAGCCTTGCTTAACACCAATGTCGCTGCCAAAACATTTTGACATACCTTCACTTGTTCTGATTTTAGCACTAACCTTCTCATAAAACCTATGAACTATAATGCCCCACCACGCAACCCTAGAGGAAGTTTCAATTCACTACAAAATCGTACTAATTTTTTTTTATTTAAGTGAATTAAACATACATGTTCACTTAAAGATTGACAACCCCCCCTAAGGCTACGTAACCGAGATTACTTAAATTCCCATTAACATACATCATCTAAGTTACATTGCATTAAATAACTCAAGTAATGACATTCATTTAACATAAGTAAATACAAGATAAGAATAGATTATCCATCAAATAAATCCATTACATAAACCATTACAAGATTACAATCCTCATTCCTAGAATGAGTCAAAATACATAAGTATAACAATTACAAGATCCTCCTCGTAACAACAAGAGGGGTAAATACAACTCATTACAAGAAGAATTACAACAGTGCAAGAAAAGAATAACAAGATTCGCGAGCTGTCTAACTGGAAGTCTCGCTTCCACGAAAAAAAGAACAAGGGGGACCCAACGATTTTGGTACATGTTCCACCCAACCTAGTGGTACCCGAAGGCCCACCCCCCATTCTAGGAGATAGTAAAAATGCAACATGAACAAGAAATCTACTACCTCTAACCAAAGGCAGACTCATACTGACACATACTGACTCAATCAAACATATGCTCAATACAAATCTATCACTAACATGGTTACATTGCTTCTAGACATAATAAAATCAAGTGTGCTAAAGAAACCATACACAAAACATAAACTCAAGGTTATCCTAGATAGAGTGTCATCACAAGGTGCGTCATAAGATCTCCTCTGGGCATTCTTCATAGGCTCCGGTAATCTTGGTGACCTCAATCGAATCCTAGCCCTCATACTCACTGATGCGGAATCAACTACCTTTCGTATGGACAAGCTAGTTGACCTTGCCATTCCAGGCCTTCTCACTCACCCCAAGTCTAAACAAGCCCTTGTGTCTGCGAGTGAGGTTAATTTTATCTTGGTTAATGTGAATGCATCCTAGTCATTTAAGTACTTTACTTTAATTATCACTTATTAAAAACACTTTGAAGGTTACTCGGTTTACCTCTTTGGGCTTCGGCCCCTAACAAAAGCCACTCCTCTAATGGACAACACACTACTCAAATCTAGACTCCAAGGGTGACTCAAGTGTTATAGAACTGAATAACTCAATCTCTCCTAATCTAAGAGACGACAATAAAGAATCCCACTCCAACACTTGGAGAAAAACAAACTCATTTAACACTACCCAAGGAAAACGAACATTAACTAACATGGGAATGACCCACATTCACTGGAAGACTTCTCAATGTTTAACACAATTACCCATTCCCACAACATTCACTAAAAGAGAATATAATATAATAATGCATTGATAAAGAACAACACTATGTTTGGATATATTAAATCCATATTTCTACTTAAAGCATCTCGTAGAAAATAAAAATATTATCTTTATAAATCTTCACTAAAACACAATAACTTCATCATTAAAATAAATACTTTCACATTGTAAACCTATCATGCTTGACGAGAATTTGAATTTAATTTAATTGTCTAAAAACATGCATGAGTTAATGTGCCAAAATTGATCATCAAATACATACATATATATATATACTCTTAAATATATTTATAAAGTAAAGTTCCATCAAATTAAACAAATTCACGTAATTTAATTATACACTTAATATTAAAATCATCCTTTCAACTTTTACAATTGGAAAAAAAAAAAAACTCTGTTAAAGAAAAATTACCAGTCTAAGTAAAAATCTAATTCTGGAAAAATCTATCATAAGTAATCCTAAAAATATAAACTACCTATAAATATATATGAAAACACATTTCTACAGTATTCATATATATTTATTTTTAATTATAAAAACTTAACTCATGGTTCGATTTTCGAGCTACCTCGGACGACGTACAAACTTAGTCGCCCATACACAAATCAAAATTTACTTCAAATATATAATAAAATTACCAAGTAATAATTGAAAAAGAAAATTAAAAAAAATAAAAATAAACAAAAAAATTAAAAAAAGGACCGGATACCCCAACCCGCAGATGCCTGGTACTGTGGGGCATCGGCGATACCATGTACCTACCGGACGCACCCACAGGGGTTGCGGTGGGGGCCGCGCTGTCATGTGATAGCGTGTCCCCCAAAGGGTGGGCGCGTTGTCCCATGACAGCATCCCTCCCACCCTTGTGGGCAGTGGTGTCATAGCCACCGTCCACATAGGATTAAATTTTTTTTTTTAATCTATTTTTTTTATATAAATTTTATATAAAACACAAATACCAACAAAAAAGTACTTTCCGCCATTAATACAGTGCAGAATTTGAGAATAAGAATTTCGACAGAAGCTTGGCATTTAAATCAAAGATTTATCATATATATATATATATATTTATATATTATATGCAACTTCATATAATATATTATATATATTTACCAGAAATTCCATGACTGGTAAAATTGAGAAAAGTATTTAAAAAAAACAGTAATAAGGAAATTAATTAAATTTTCCAGAATTTCTTCCCAAAATACTAAGGATGTAAATTTAATTTCCTTCAATCTATTCTTTCTGATTTATCAATAATTTAAACAAAAGAACTTTGAATAGATCCAAATTTTGTTTGATTTTCAATGAATGTTTTCTACAAGGTTTGAATTTGAAATACAAATCCGATTGTTTTCCAAAGTAGAATTTTCATATTAAATCCTAAATGTTTGAAGCACCTCATAAATTGAATTTCAACAATGGATCTACGGGTTTTTGTTTACTAATAATTTCCTACAGTAAGTTTATCAAATTTTCACAAACCCTTAAATTGAAAATTGAAATCAACAACAAGGACAAAACCTGGAATATGAAGCTACAGAAGAAGATGAAATTTCTTTGATAGAAGCCTCCTCTAAGATTTTCCTCAAATGTGCAACAATTCCAAATCCAAAATAAAAAAAAAATTGATTCAAACCCTTCTTGTGCAAAATTCTTCAAAAATTCCCAAATCCTCTGAAAATATCAATGCTTCCAAAACTTCTCTCCTCTAGAAATTGAAAACATGCATTCACATAAAACTAAAATATCTAATCTAACCCTAATTCCCTTTTGCATGCAAAGTATAGAATTAGATATTTATTTTCTTTTCTAATTATCGAAAACCCAAAATTGAATTAAAATACAATTTCCATTCCTTTTCAATTTCTCTTGATTTAATTTAATTTAATTTAATCTAATAAAATTAATTAATCAATTTTAATTATTTAATAACTAAATTTAACCCTTTTGAGATTAAAATTTAATTAATTAAATAAATTAAAATTAAATTAAATTAAATTTCATTATAAACTTTTAAACAAACATCAAGCCTAATTTTAATTTAATATTAAAATAATCACTACTCTTTCCAATGCAATTATTCTAAACATTAATTAAATAATAATGCATCTAATAAAATCATATAACATAAATCAAGTAAACATGACTCACAAAATAGGACTATCGACACACCAAGGCTAGGGCGTAGACCTGACACATGCTACCTAGTTACTATCTCCCTTTCAACTTAACCGTTGGATCGAGATGCTCAAACCTGTGAAACTAGGTGGAGTCGATGTCATGTACCTGCAACCTGAAAACAAGGAAACAACATAATATAGTATATCTAGCATATAATACACACCGTGAAGAAGAAATCACGGATTCGCAGGGCGCTCGCAAGCGAGTGTTGCGAAACAGTCCTCTTCACCAATCCACTCATCAAAGACTGACATTACATCATAATCAATAATCACCATATACAATATCTCAAGCTATCTCTACTAAAATCAATGATCCATAATGCATGTAAAATAATAATCAGATAATCCACATCACACAATTATCATTGTCCCTCAATAGTAGTGATCAAAACACAAACAATAGGGTTTGTCCAGTATAATAGTAGCTGCATCCCAAACATAGCATAAAGCAAAACAACAAGAAGCAAAATGGAGGGGTATTACATTCTCCCCCCCAAAGACTAGGCTTACTCCTAAAAGCCTGCAAACAAGTAGGGATATAACTCCCTCATTTAACTGCATCCTCCTAGGTGGATGAAGTATCATCCCTGGAATCCCATTGTACTATGACCTGATCAATATCTTGCCCTCGAAGAGCGAGTGTTCTGCGCTCCACGGGCTCCAAAGCCAGCTGCCCATCATCTACCTATAAAGAATTCCAATCAAGGACGTGAGTAATATCTAGATGATAAGGTCAAAGAACTGAAACATGAAAAACGTCATGTATACATGCAAGACTGGGCGGCAAAGCAAGTCGATAAGCAACTGGACCAATCTTTTCGAGTATCTCGAAAGGTCTGACAAAGTGAGGTGCCAACTTAGAACCCTTTCCATATCAAATAGGAATCTTTCACGGACGCACCCACAAAAATACTTTGTTGCCAATAGAAAACTGACGATCCACTCTATGTGCATCTGCATACTTCTTCTGCCTATCCTGTGCTGCCACCAAGTGCTCTCTAATCCGATCTACCTGCTACTCCATATCCTGTAACATCTCAGGTCCCAACAACGCTCTATCCTCCAATCAATCCCAACTAAGAGGAGTATGACAAGGACATCCATACAAGGACTAAAAAGGTGCCATGTCAATGGAACTCTGGTAACTATTATTATAAGCAAACTCCACTAGATAAAGATAATCCTCCCATCGTGTCTGCTGATCCATGACATACATGCGTAACATATCTTCGAGGATTTGATTTACCCTCTCTGTCTGCCCATCTGTCTTAGGGTGATATGTTGAACTAAAGTTCAACTGTGTCCCCATAGCATGTTGTAATGATGTCCATAAAGCTGAAGTAAACATTGGATCCCTGTCAGAAATAATCCGATGCGGAATACCGTGCAACCTCAATGTCCTCCATGAACACTCTAGCAACTGATGATGCATTATAGGAAGCACGTATAGGCGAGAAGTGTGCTACCTTCGTCAACCTATCGACTGTCACCATAATGGCATCATGTCATCGTGAGGAGTTGGGTAAACCAACAATGAAGTCCAATGAGATAATATCCCACTTCCACTCAGGTACAATATGTGGATATAGAAGCCCTACTGGATGTTGGTGTTTAGCCTTCACTCGTTGACACTCCAAACACTGTGCTACAAAATCTACAATATTCCTCTTCATCCCTGGCCAGAAATACCACTGGCGTAGATTTGCGTGCATCTTCTTCACCCCACGATGGGCTGAATAATTCGCATGATGAGCCTTGGTCAAAACCAAAGATTGAAGGTCACCTATTGAAGGAACGTAAATATGCTCTAAATGCCTAAGTAACCCATCTGACTCAATTGAATATCCTATAAATCTTCCCTCAAGAGGTCTACCTACCTCTATCTCTGCTCTCACATCTTGGTACCAACTATTTGCTGGAAGAGTAGCAAGAATCCGACTCTGTTAATCTACCATAAGAGTCATCTCAGAAATCTCATACCTATGTCTGCTGAGTGCATCAGCTACAACATTCTCTTTTCCCTGAATATACTTCACCTCGAAGTCATACTCACAAAGGAACTCCATCCAATGCCTCTGTCTAGCGTTAAGGTTTGGCTGAGTGAAAATATACTGTAGACTCCTGTGATCGCTATGTAGCTCAAACTTGTGCCCAAGTAAAAAGTGTCTCCATCTAGTTAATGCATGGACTACTGCCACTAACTCAAGGTTATGTGTGGGATAATTAAGTTCATGATCCTTAAGCTTACACGACTCATAAGCTATCACTCGTCCCTCTTGCATCAAAACTACACCTAAGCCCTCTAAAGATGCATCTGTACATACCACAAAGTCTCCTGTGGGATCAAGTATCGCTAAAATCGGTGCACTAGTCAGCTTATCCCTAAGAATCTGAAAAGCTGACTCACACTGCTTTGACCATCCAAACCTCTTCCTTTTCCTCTGAAGAGAAGTGATAGGATGACCTATCCTGGAAAAACTCTGCACAAATCTCCTGTAATATCCTACAAGCCCCATAAAACTACGGATCTCTGCCACATTCGTGGGTGTAGGCCAATCTAGAATAGCTTGAATCTTTGAAGGATCCATAGATATTCCCTCTCCTGAGATCACATGACCAAGATACTTGATCTTAGACTTAAAGAACTCACATTTCGACAAGTTGGCATAAAGTTGGTTTTCTCGCAAACACTGCAGAACCTGTTGCAAATGCTCCTCATGTTCCTCTACTATCCTGGAATATATCAATATATCATCAAGAAACACAAGAACAAACCTATCAAGGTATGTGCGGAATACTCCATTCATCAAACTCATGAACACAGATGGCGCATTCGTCAACCCGAATGGTACCACAGTGAACTCGTAGTGACCATACCACGTCCGAAACGCCATCTTATGTATATCTGTGTCAAAAATATGAAGCTGATGGTATCCCGACTTAAGGTCTATCTTTGAAAAGATGGTAACACCTTTGACTTGGTCAAACAAGTCATCAATCCGGGGAAGTGGATAACGATTCTTGATCGTTACCTTGTTCAACTGTCGGTAATCAATGTACAACCAAAGTGAACCATCCTTCTTCTTCACAAAGATGACAGGTGCTCCCCAAGGAGAAACACTAGGATGAATAAATCCCTTCTCTAATAACTCCTCCAACTGTAAGTGAAGCTCTTTTAGCTCCTGAGTAGTCATACGATAAGGTGCTCGTGAAATAGGCTCTGATCCAAGTACTAAATCAATCTTAAAATCTATATCTCTCCTTGGTGGCATCCCTAGAATGTCAACAGGAAAGACATCTATGAACTCCCAAAGAATAGGATGACTATCAAGAGTTACCTTCTCCTCTCCATCTCCTAAACCCAAGTCCTCAACTGTAACTGCAAACAACTGACATCCATGATGAACACATCTCCTCAACTGCATAGCTGAGATGATCCTCAAAGATATCGGTCTCTGAACTCCTATAATATCCACCTCTCCACCAAATGCATTAATGCATCGAATTGACTTACGTCGACAACCAATAACTGCTCGGTGAGCCTCTAACCAATCCATACCTATAACAACATCATAGGATCCCAATGGTATAACCCGAAGATCTAAGGTAGTGAAAAGTAGTCTAATCTCCAACCTACAGGCAGGTACTATAGAATGCGATGCAACCTTTGCACCAGACGCTAACTCAACTTGCCACCTATTGGCTTTCCTTACGGCTCCCAGTCTGCAATGTGACACGATTGATGATGAAATGAAAGAATCAGATGCTCCTGAATCGAAAATAATAGTAGTAGGGTTACCCAGTAACATACCATAGGTCTCTACTACGGTACCCTGGTGCTCTGCTTGGCGGTTATCAACCGCTGCGAACACACGATGGCCTCTGCCAGCATCTCCCATTGTCGACTCTGATGTCGCTGGTCTTAGTGTAAATCCTGATGTGCCCTTGTTGGGACACATCCTAGAAATATGGCCCTTCTGACCATAAGAGAAGCAACCTGTGCCTCTAGCATAACCTGTGCCTCCTGCTGGTGCACTAGACTTCTGTACACTGCCTCCAAAAGTGGACTGGGCACTCTGAGTAGGTTGCTCAACATTGAAACACTTCATGCGCCTCCAGTTCCTACTAACCTGTCCCTGCTGGAAACCTTTTTGTTTCCCCTGAAATGACTACTGCTGACTACCCTTCACTAATACTTGCTGAGTCTTAGGAGGCACAACTCCTTGTGTCTATCCCCCTCGAGCACTAGTCCCAGCTCCTGTACTACTACCAATACTAACACCTGTATGACCTCCCAGTGCCATAGTCAGGTTCTCCTCCACCAGTCGTTCCTTCTCCACAACTATCTCCATAGACTTGGGTTCAAAGACCTGAACACCACCATTGATACGGGCATTTAAGCCCCTAATGAAATGTTGCACAAGCATTCCCTCATCATCCCCTATTCCTGTGAACTATTTAAGTTCATAGAATCGCCTCTCATACTGATCAACTGTCATGGCTAGCTGACGTATGGCATGGAACTCATCACCTCTACGCTGACGCCAATGATCGGAGAGAAAGCGAGCTCTGAATCTCTCAAGAAAGATCTCCCAAGATACTGTACTCATGTCTATATGGAGCTTCTACTCCTCTAGCTTCCACCAAGTGGCTGCAAAACCTTAGAGATGAATAATAGCGCACCGCGCTTTGGTGTTACTATCAAATGGGTGCATGGAAAAACATTGGTCAAGACCTATCAACCAAGTTTCAGCCTCTAGACCGGTACCTAATCCATCAAATCGAGGTGGATGTGATCGAATCAAATCCCTCATATAGTTCACTGCTAACATATCAGACTGAGTTGTAACTATCCCAACCATAGGGTTACCTATAGGTACTTCCTATCATGGACCTAATAATGCCATAGCCTCCTCGAAGGCCCTACATGTATCTTCGACCCTAATAGAATCTAATTGTCCACCACCACCTCCTAGATCATTCTGTGAAGCCTGATGCTCCTCCTGCTCTGGTATATGTGGCACATGAGGTGGCGAGTCATGCTGACTCTCCCCTCGACCATCTACCTGGCCACGTCCACGTCCTCTCCCTCGTCCGCATCTAGGAGGCATACTACTACACAGACACAAAAGGGTATTAGACAAGGTACACTTAAAAACCTACGCAACTAAGCTTAATGGGTACTTCATAATCCCAGAGCACCCAGTGTTTAAACCTTGGCTCTGATACCATGTGTAATGCCTCGCCACACAACCCTAGAGGAAGTTTCAATTCACTACAAAAGTGTACTAATTTTTATTTATTTAAGTGAATTAAACATACATGTTCACCTAAAGATTGAAAACCTCCCCTAAGGCTACATAACCTAGATTACTTAAATTCCCATTAACATACATCATCTAAATTACATTGCATTAAATAACTCAAGTAATGACATTCATTTAACATAAGTAAATACAAGATAAGAATAGATTATCCATCAAATAAATCCATTACATAAACCATTAATGGATTACAATCCTCATTCCCAGAATGAGTCGAAATACATAAGTATAACAATTACAAGATCCTCCTCGTAACAACAAGAGGGGTAAATACAACTCATTACAAGAAGAATTACAACAGTGCAAGAAAAGAATAACAAGATCTACGAGTTTTCCAACTGGATGTCTCGCTTCCACGAACAGAAGAACAAGGGGGACCCAATAGTTTTGGTGCATGTTCCACCTAATCTAGTGGTACCTGAAGGCCCACCCCCCATGCTAGGAGATAGTAAAAATGCAACATGGACAAGAAATCTACTACCTCTAACCAAAGATAGACTCATACTAACACATACTGACTCAATCAAACATATGCTCAATACAAATCTATCACTAACATGGTTACATTGCTTCCAGACATAATAAAATCAAGCGTGCTAAAGAAACCATACACACAACATAAACTCAAGGTTATCCTAGATAGAGTGTCATCGTAAGGTGCGTCATGAGATCTCCTTTGGGCATTCTTCATAGGCTCCGATAATCCTGGTGACCTCAACCAAATCTCGGCCCTCATACTCACTGATGCGGAATCAACTACCTTTCGTATGGACAAGCTAGTTGACCTTGCCATTCCAGGCCTTCTCACTCACCCCAAGTCTAAACAAGCCCTTGTGTCTGCGAGTGAGGTTAATTTTATCTTGATTAATGTGAATGCATCCTAGTCATCTAAGTAATTTACTTTAATTATGACTTATTAAAAACACTTTCGAAGGTTACCTGGTTTACCTCTTTGGGCTCCGGCCCCTAACAAAAGCCACTCCTCTAATGGACAACACACTACTCAAATCTAGACTCCAAGGGTGACTCAAGTGTTATAGAACTAAATAACTCAATCTCTCCTAATCTAGGAGACGACAATAAAGAATCCCACTCCAAGACTTGGAGGAAAACAAACTCATTTAACACTACCCAAGGGAAACGAACATTAACAAACATGGGAATGACCCACATTCACTGGAAGACTTCTCAATCTTTAACACAATTACCCGTTCCCACAACATTCACTAAAAGGGAATATAATATAATAATGCATCAATAAAGAACAACACTATGTTTGGATATATTAAATCCATATTTCTACTTAAAGCATCTCGCAGAAAATAAAAATATTATCTTTATAAATCTTCACTAAAACACAATAAGTTCATCATTAAATAAATACTTTCACATTGTAAACCTATCATGCTCGACGAGAATTTGAATTTAATTTAATTGTCTAAAAATATGCATGAGTTAATGTGCCAAAACTGATCATCAAATACATATATATATATACTGTTAAATATAGTTATAAAGTAAAGTTCCATCAAATTAAACAAATTCACGTAATTTAATTATACACTTAATATTAAAATCATGCTTGCAACTTTTACAATTGGAAAAAAAAAAAAAAAACTCTGTTAAAGAAAAATTACTAGTCTGAGTAAAAATCTAATTCTGGAAAAATCTATCATAAATAATCCTAAAAATATAAACTACCTATAAATATATATGAAAATACATTTCTACAGTATTCATATATATTTATTTTTAATTATAAAAACTTAACTCATGGCTTGATTTTTGAACTACCTTGGACGACGTACAAACTCAGTCGCTCGTACACAAATCGAAATTTACTTCAAATATATAATAAAATTACCAAGTAATAATTAAAAAATAAAATTAAAAAAAATAAAAATAAACAAAAAAATAAAAAAAAGGTCCGGATACCCCAACCCGCAGACACCTGGTACTGTGGGGCACCGGCGGTACCATGTACCTGCCAGATGCACCCATAGGGGTTGCGGTGGCGGTCGGCGTTGTCATGTGACAGCGCATCCCCCAAAGGGTGGGCGCGCTATCCCATGACACCGTCCACATAGGATTTAAATTTTTTTTTTATATAAATTTTATATAAAACACAGATACCAACAAAAAAGTACTTTCCACCATTAATATAGTGCGGAATTCGAGAATAAGAATTTCGACAGAAGCTTGGCATTTAAATCCAAGATTTATCATATATATATATATATATTTATATATTATATGCAACTTCATATAATATATTATATATATTTACCAGAAATTCCATGACTGGTAAAATTGAGAAAAGTATTTTAAAAAAACAGTAATAAGGAAATTAATTAAATTTTCCAGAATTTCTTCCCAAAATACTAAGGATGTAAATTTAATTTCCTTCAATCTATTCTTTCTGATTTATCAATAATTTAAACAAAAGAACTTTGAATAGATCTAAATTTTGTTTGATTTTCAATGTAGGTTTTCTACAGGGTTTGAATTTGAAATACAGATCTGATTGTTTTCAAAAGTAGAATTTCCATATTAAATCCTAAATTTTTGAAGCACCTCATAAATTGAATTTCAACAATGGATCTACGGGTTTTTGTTTACTAATAATTTCCTACAATAAGTTTATCAAATTTTCATAAACCCTTAAATTGAAAATTGAAATAAACAAGTACAAATTCTGGAATATGAAGCTACAGAAGAAGATGAAATTTCTTTGATAGAAGCCTCCTCCAAGATTTTCCTCAAACGTGCAACAATTCCAAATCCAGAATCCAAAAAAAATTGATTCAAACCCTTCTTGTGCAAAATTATTCAAAAATTCCCAAATCCTCTGAAAATATCAATGCTTCCAAAACTTCTCTCCTCTAAAAATTGAAAACATGCATTCACATAAAACTAAAATATCTAATCTAACCCTAATTCCCTTTTGCATGCAAAGTAGAGAATTAGATATTTATTTTCTTTTCTAATTTTCGAAAACCCAAAATTGAATTAAAATACAATTTCCATTCCTTTTCAAATTCTCTTGATTTAATTTAATTTAATTTAATCTAATAAACTTAATTAATCAATTTTAATTATTTAATAACTAAATTTAACCCTTTTGAGATTAAAATTTAATTAATTAAATAAATTAAAATTAAATTAAATTAAATTTCATTATAAACTTTTAAACAAACATCAAGCCTAATTTTAATTTAATATTAAAATAATCACTACTCTTTCCAATGCAATTATTCTAAACATTAATTAAATAATAATGCATCTAATAAAATCATATAACATAAATCAAGTAAACATGACTTACAAAACAGGACTATCGACACACTAAGGCTAGGGCGTAGACCTGACACATGCTACCTAGTTACTATCTCCCTTTCAACTTAACTGTTGGATCGAGACGCTCAAACCTGTGAAACTAGGTGGAGTCGATGTCATGTACCTACAACCTGAAAACAAGGAAACAACATAATACAGTATATCCGACATATAATACACACCGTGAAGAAGAAATCATGGATTCGCAGGGCGCTCGCAAGCGAGTGATGCAAAACAGTCCTCTTCACCAATCCACTCATCAAAGACTGACATTACATCATAATCAATAATCACCATATACAATATCTTACGCTATCTCTACTAACATCAATGATCCATAATGCATGTAAAACAATAATCAGATAATCCACATCACACAATCATCATTGTCGCTCAATAGTAGCGATCAAAACACAAACAACAAGGTGTGTCCAGTATAATAGTAGCTGCATCCCAAACATAGCATAAAGCAAAACAACAAGAAGCAAAACGGAGGGGTATTACATGAATAGTAGCTCTGTACCCATTTGGGATGCCTAACTCTTGCATCCTACTCCAAATTTTGTCCCTAGGCACCGTGTCAAAAGATTTCTTAAAGTGTACAAAACAATAATAAGCTTCCTCACCCTGGTTGTCCCAAATTTTCTCGATCAAGTGCCTAAGGGTGATGCAGTGATCAATGGTAGAATGCCTGGACCTAAAACCTGCTTGCCCCTTTGCCCTTTTGCCCTCATTTTTTGCCCAGTTGCTGATCCTCCGTTCAATCATGCTCCCAAAGAGCTTTCCAAAGATAGGATTGACTATAATTGTGCGGTAATTAGATGGGTTGTTGACATCACCACTTTTAAATAGAGGGATGACCACACTGATAGTCCACTCCACAGGGAAGCCTTCCTGAGTGACATTGTTGAATTTTTTTTTTATGTGAGGGGCAAGAGTTTTCGCCCCCCATTTTAAGAATTCAGCCTGTATCCCATCTATGTCCTATGCTTTGCCACTTGCTAAGTCCTTTATTCCTTGTTTAATATCATCCACAATGAAAAGTTCCATTGTCATGTTAACAATTGGAGGGTAATCTTTCTCGTGGACCCGCTCGTAAAGGAGCCTAGCATACCCTAACCATTGGGCATTCCAAATTCTTTTTCTTTTGCTACAGTTCCCTCCAAAAGCCTTTAGGATTTTGTTTTCCCAAAGAGATTAGCTCCTTCCTTCTTTCATTTACATACTTTATTTTTTTGGACTGCACAAATTTTTCATATTTTTTCTTGTGATCTTTGTCCACTCAACTCTCCTTTAGTGATCTCTTGGCTGCCTTACATTCTTCATCATACCACGGATTTTCCGGAAAGGTATTTGTAGTCCCCACCTTGGGGTGAGACCTTTTGCAAGCATTTAAAGCCTTGTGGATTAACGAAATCACTGAATTGTTGTGAATGTGGAAATCTACCTCTATCATAGCTTTAGTCACTCCATTATTTTCCAATTCATGGAAATGCTACTTAAGAACAACACTAAATATCTCTTTATTTTCCTGATTTATGAGGATTTTACCCTTGGGAAGGGCATTTTTTCACATGTGTTGAACTTGCTTATTGTGTTGGTTGATTGGAGAAATGCATAGTTTAACCCGAAGAGGTAGGTGATCAGATTTCATCTCAATAGGCCAGTCCTCAATGCCAAACTCCAACAGTCTAGAACTAAAAATTTTAGAGCAGACAATGTAGGCCACCACACTTTGACCATTATGAGTTTTGCAAGTGATACCCCCAGACTTCGGCCAATCTCTCACACCATTGCAAATAACCATGCCAAACAAACTGCAAAGCCCTAATAATTTTGTCCCAAACGAATTCATAGCACCACTACCATCTTGAGATGATCTTTCCCAATGAAAACCATCACCTTCCTCCAACCATAAAGGATTGTTCTCCCCTTTTGCTTCACTGCTCAACTGAAGAGATTGATTATTAGTTGTCCTTGCATTAAAGTCGCCCATTAAAACCACATCACCGAGTGTGTTGAAAATAGAGATATCTTTTTTTAGTGATGCATATGGGCCTTCATTGTCTATGTTTCGCTTCTTATAAAAATTTGAATTTTTTGGGGCAAAGTAACAAGCCGCTAAGTTGAAAGTAATCCCATTATCTGTTATTTGCAGCCATATGAATTGTTTATCTGTGTCTTCTTTTACAAATTCAATAGTTCCCTGCCACTTCTCATCTACTAGCACTGTAACCCCTCTGTGACCTTTTCCTATTTCATTCCCTTCATTCCAACAGTGATCTTGATTGTATCAATCAGTGGTCATATCCACCTCATTATTGTAGACGCAAACAAAATTATTATAGGGTCTGGTGAATCAATGCCATTACTCTTCTCGAAATCAGCACTGGCAGAGAGGAAATTATTATTATCTAAGTCATAATTATATGACAACTATATTGTTAATAGTGTTTTAAAATCCATTTATATCTATTTTCAGGCCACTTTTTTAGATCTGCGACAAAATATCTATTCGATTTGGAAAAGGAAAAAAAAACGGTGGAATCATTTATAATGTTCAAAGAATTTTAAGTATAGAATGCCCTCGATTTATTGCATAGATTTAGCTGAGTTATTTAACATGTTTCCAGTTAAAAGAAAAGAGAAAAATGCCTCTCATGATTAAAAAACAAGATTCATTAAAAAAAAAATGTTGTGGGAGTCTTATTATAGGGTTCCACGTATACTTTTTTTATTAAGCCCTTTCCTAAATATAAACCCTTAAATATTTTTTTAATCAAAATTTAGGAAAAAATAAGGACAAGAACTACTATAACCCTTTGGAATGGGGGATGTATTATTAATTGAGATATTTAGCATTTTTTTAAGGGGAAAGTAATTTGTTATTTTATTCTATTTTTAAATGAGATCTTTTTATATTTTCTTAATTATCCATAAATGATTATAGTTATTCTTATAATTTTAAAAGACTATTTAAATAAATAAAGATAATATGTACATATAATAGCTAAATAAAAGGAACTAAAAATATAATATATATAGATATATATTTATAAAAATAATTAGTGATAATTTTATGGAGGGTAATATGAATCGAGGTCATAATTCTCAAATAAATAATAAATAAAATCATTAGCGTTAAGGGATGTGCTAACAGTAGAAGTGTTTGTTTTACCAATAATTGTTTCTTCTGCTTAGATATAATGATATTACCATTTGGGGATGATTAAAACAAAATTATTATTTCCAAGGCTTGGGATATGAGTAATTATGATCACTATAACATCATATTAGGAAGTATTATTATTATGGTAAAATTTAGAAACATCTAGTTAAACAACCATAAGTGTGATATTCATTTTCATGAAGCTCAGTGTAGATTCCTTGATGGTAATATCATGAAGGGGAAATTTTATTGTGGGGGCTATTATCAAGAGGGGTATTGGGGGCCATTGGTTAAATTTAACGTTACATTAAATGATTAAAGGATAGTGAATAAATTTAGTAAGGATTGATCAAGAATTTAAAAATAATAATATTATTTGGAGGAGAGTTAAGTATTGATAGTATTATTATTATTGGTGTTAATAGTATTATTATTTTTATTTAAGAAAAATAATATGAATAATAGTAGTGGAGTTCAAACATGATGGTCACCATTTGATTTAAGAACACCATTGCAACAAAGTCGACTATCTATTATTGATAATACTATTTGGTGATATTCATTAAAAAGAGAGTTCTAGCGTTAATATCAACATAAAAATTGATCATCAAGTTAATTATATAAAATTAAGGTCACCACATCATGATCATTGGCATGGTCACATAGTAATGAGATCATTAATGTTCACCTAGGAAGTAAATTAATACTTTGAGGTACTTGTTGTATTGTTATTTAACAATGTAATTATTGTAGTGTTATTGCTTTAATTGAAACATGGTTATCAAGGCTTAATGATAGGTCCATTATCAATAATTCCATTAGTAACTATTGAGTAATGGACGATAATATCCATAAGGAGGCTAATAATAATAATGGGTGAGTGAAAGGATAGTGTTAGTATTTATGGATCTAAATAGGTGTTGGCAATATTGAATTGCAAGTCAAAAATTGATAGTTCTTTAATTAAAGTTAAAATTGTTTGTAAAATTAATTTTAACAACTTCTCCTCATTGAATTTAGTGCACAACATGGTTAGCATCTCCTTCAATGCTTGCAGTGGCTAAGTAGCTTATGCTTGGGTAAAAACAAAAACAAAACAAAAATTATATTTTTTAGCATAAAATATATAGAAATGACACACCCTCTTTTGGATGTTCAACAAACACACAACAAAATTTACAATTAAATGCACTTTCATTCCCTTTGTTGTTGTTCCTATGTTGTAACGCCCCGCTACGCAACCCTAGAGGAGGTTGCAAACAACAACTGAAACAGGCTAATTTTTTTTTTTGTACAAGTACAAATAACATGCAAGATCACTACCCATTGCCAACAACCTGTAAGGTTACGAGACATAGGTTATATAGAACCTCAACAAAAAACATGAATTAAACCATGTCATTTAATTACTAAATAAATTAAACACATACATTCCAAATAAGATAAATTACAACAAGCATTAGAGATAACTTTCAATTCAATTTATCCAAATTAAACAATACGTTTACATCTCTCATTCTTCGAATGAAGTGAGTCCAATAAAACATAATTACAATTACAACTTCCACCTCAATAACAACACAGGGGTAATAAATTACAAGTACAACTGAAAAGAAATGCAATACCCCTCCATTTTTCTCTATTGTGCGAACTATGTTGTTTCTCCTTTATGCTTCAATTTGGTGTTGTACTTTGACTATGTACTTGGTTATAGTTGATCACTGTTTTATCGTGATGTATCTTGATGTGATGATACTATATTTTGATGTGATTATTATGGCATGTTTGGAATTAGCATAAGTGTATATTTAAATTTATGATGTTTCATGCTTTTGATTATGCTGCTATGATATATGCATCAGTTAGTACTACTGTATTGGTGAAGAGGACGGTATTGCATCACTCACTTGCGAGTGCCCTACGATTTCATGATTTCCTCTTCATGGTGTGCTTTATTTATGACATATTATTGCATGTGGATATATTCTTTGTTCGCAGGTTGACAGGTACAGGACATCGACTCCACCTGGTTTCATAGGTTTGAGCCTGTCCAAGGCCAACAACATTCGATTAGGAGATAGTAACTAGGATTTCCATGCCAAGTTGTCACCTTGGTCATAGTGTGTCGTCGGTCCTAGTATGGTCCAATGGTTCTATTTTTTTTTGTTTGCCTTGTTTCAGTTTATTTTGGAAGTTAGAATAATGTGGGAAATGTGATTAAATTATTGAGTAATTTAATTTAATTAATAAATATTTTAATCTTATGGTAGATTTATTTTATTAATTGATTAAGTTATTTGTGTTGAAATGATTTACATTATTCATTTTGGAAATGCATGCATATTTAAGTTGGAATTGGAAATTAGGAAAATGAATTAAAAGTCAATTTAGAAATTTGAAAATTACAAAATTCAAAAAAAGAGATATTTCCTATTTTTTTGTTTTCTGGAATTTATGAGGGTGGGTGTAGGATTTTTGGAAGGAATTTTGCATATCTTTGAATTTCTTCACAAAATCAAAAATGGAGTTTTTGGAGAAAAATTGAGAAGAGGAGAGGAATGTTTGCTAAATTTTGTGGGTTTGGAGAAAAAAGCTCAAATAATCTGTAGAGCTTAAGAGGGTTTCATGGCACCATCAGGATCTTCAACATACTTGAAAAGAATCAGGTTCTCATCTTGTTTTAATTGAATTTTGTTGATTCAATGGTATTGTGTGGATGGAAAACTATTTGTAATCTTTAATTTGTGTGCAAAATAAATTTGTTTGATAGCTTTGCTTTCAAAATTGAATAAGTTTGTTCAAGGTTGGAAACAAAACTCTTGTTGCAAATTGTTATTTGATTCTATTTTGTTTTCATTTTGTTCTTCAATTTATTTGAAGTCTCAAGCTTGGTTGAATGGCTATTTATATATATATTCATATATATAATTAAATGGGCTTGTGTCTTTATTTTTTATAATTTCATATTATAAGGTTATGCTAGCCAAATTTTATTAAAGTTTATTAAAATTCAAAATTTTAATAAATGGGGCTATTCTGGTTTTTGGTTTTTCTTCAAAAAAAAAAAAAACAAGTGTTGTTGGGGGTGCTGGGGGCGGAGTGGGGGAGCCGCGCCTAGTCCCCTCTGTCTGCGGCCTGCGCGGATTGCGTAGGCAATGACCACCACTGTTGGTGGCAATGCTGCCGGTGCTGCCCGTGTGGTAACCGCGACGCCTCCCTCCCCACCGTGCCTCCCTTTCCCCAGTGGTGCCGCCTCTTGCAGCCGCCCACTGTCAAACCGCCGCCGCCGGCCATGAAAGTCAGGGCCAATCTTGACCCCAACCACCTTAAGCATGCAGCTCGAGGTCGCACAGCCCAACCCTAGGTTGGTGTGCAAACCGAGGCTCATGCTTGGACGTTGTTTAAAAAATTTAAAAATATTTATATTATGATTTTTTTATTATATTTTAATATTATAAATTTAATAATATTTTAATATTATAATTATTATAATATTTCTTTAGCCCATTGTAATATCACATTTTAATATTATGAATTAATATAATATTAAAATGCTTTTAATAGATTAATATTATGACTTATATAATATTATGTGGGATTTAAACAATAATAATCATATTAATGTTTTAATATTAATATTTTGAAAGTGAGAATTTTCATATTATTATTATTATATTGTTAAAGGGGAATGTTTTTTTTACAAAATGAGTTTTATTGAATATGGAATAAATATTTTATTTAAAGAAAATGGGATTTTTCTTTTATCTGAATTGTTGAGATATGAATTAACGTTTCATGTATTTAAATACTACATGGAAATAAAATGATTTTTAAATGACGTATTTAATTCAGTTCATTTAACACATTGATTACTGCATGCTAGTGAAGAAATGGGTTTAGTGAACCCAAAGTAGATTTGATTCTTGTCTCATTTTGATCTATTCATATGGTCATTTGAGAATTGTGGGTTGTAGCATTTAATCAAGTCTTCTAGTTGGGTTTTCAAGTTTGTGGGTTGTCGTACTGTGTAGTCAACCTTAGATGGCCTTGGGTAGTCCTTTCTACTAGTTTCTTCTCCGGTTATCATGAATGGGAGTGTGTTGACTGTATATCATGGTTAGGTACATGGTACCTTTATGTCGCACTTGTGTACCCTTGGGTTGTGGAGTTGTTCCACGTGTCGTCTTAGACGAGTGGCTTGTAATGAGGGTCGGCACACAAAGTGGTGCCAGGATAACTCATTACAAGTTGGTTAATCCAGTGATAATTTAATTAACTGATTAGAGCATCACGTAGTATCAAACACTTAATAAAATAATTATGCCTCACTCAGGAACACAAGGGCTTGTAAAGACTTGGGTTGAGATGAGAAGGCCTGGAATGGCAAGATTGTTATCTTGTCTCTACGAAAGATAACTAATTCCGCATTGGTTTACATGAGGGGCCAGAAGTCATTAGAGGTTACCAGGATAACCCAAGATGGGGGTCAGGGCCTAGGAAGACTCACTAGGATAACCCATGTAACATTGTGATGACTTTTCTCCTAGGTCGAAAGTATGTTCGCATCAGTGATGCAATTGATCCTATAATTTCTGGAAGCATTGTAACCTTGTGTTAAGTGATGTCACTGTAATTATTTTAGTATGGTTATGTTAGCCTATGTCTAGAGGTAGACATCCTTGGTTAGAAATCTTTGTTACTATCTCCTAGCATGGGGGGTGGACCTTTGGGTTCCACTTGTTGGGTGGAACGTGCACCTTCTCTATTGGGATTTCTCCTTGTACGTGTGGATGAGATTTCCAATTGGAGAGCTTGTGGTTTCAATTGCAGTTCTTGCTTGTTTTCATTTCAATTACTCTTGTAATTATTACCCCTCTTGTTATCAAGGTGAAATTTGTAATTGTAATCCTATTGATTGGACTTGCCTCATTTGGGGAATGAGTGTTGTAACCTTATTGTTTAATGATGGAGTAATGCATTTGAAAGTTATTTATTATGCTTGTTGTAAAATTATCTTACTTGGAATGAATGTGTTAACTCATTATTTAAATAATTGTCATGGGTTTTATTTATGTTTGTGTTGAGGTTCTATATAACCTCTGTCTCGTAGCCTTAGAGGTTGTTGTCATTAGTTAGTGAACTTATCTATTAATTGTACTTAAGAAAAAAAAAATTTATCTTGTTTAAGTAGTTGTTGCAACTTCCTCTAGGGTTGCGTGGTAGGGCGTTACAAGAAATGAAGCAAGAACTGAAACCGAATCCCATGAGCTCTCTAACTGGAAACCTCATCCGCACGAACATGATGAAAGCCCAACGGATTTAGGTGCATGCCACCCAACCAAGTAGAACCCAAAGGCCCACCCCTCATGCTAGGAGATAGTAACAAGGAATCCTAGCCAAGACCAACACCTCTAGACACAAGCTAAAACATAACTAAACCAAACTGACACAACCAATCACATGTACCACACAAGTACAAAACAAATACAACTCAACATGGTTACGTTGCTTCCAGATATAAAATAGATTAAGTATATTAAGAGAACCATACACATAATGAACAAGTATGAATTGTTGCCCTAGATAGAGTGTCATCACACAGCTCATCATGGGTTGTCCTTTAGGAATCTTTATAGGCTCCGGCCCCCACTAAGGGTTATCCTGGTGACCTCTACCGAATCTCGGTCCCCATACTCACTCATGCGGAATCAAATACCTTTCGTATAGACAAGATAGATGACCTTGCCATTCCAAGCCTTCCCACTTATCCCAAGTCTAAATGAGCCCTTGTGTCTATGAGTGAGGCAAAATTATCTTGATTAGTGAGAAATTAGTCCTAATCTTCTAAGTATTGTTTTAGTTATCACTTGATTATACCACCTCTGAAGGTTGTCTAGTTTACCTCTTTGGGCTCTGGCCCCTACGGAAGCCACTCTTCTACTTCACAACACACAATCGAACCAATTACCAAGGGAACCCAAGTGCACACCCAACAGAGGTTACAACCACTCCAACTCTAAGAGGATACCTAAAAAGAAACTCAGTCCAACATTGGAGGTACAACCAAAATAAGGCCACTCCTTATAAGGAGGCACAAATCACATAGTCCAATCCTAATCCAAGAGGCACAAAACATCCTCGTTCATGATATCTAGGTAAACACTGACTAGACACCATGCACTACCCAAGGAAATTCATAACAGGTTGAAAAACATCACACGACAATCCACATAACTGAAAACCCCTACTGAACAAATTTCCCCAAGGCGATAACAAAAGAAAACATATTTAAAGAGGCAATCAATCAAGAATTAAACCTTCTTCGGATTTCCTAAATCCAATTCTTTTAATAAAATTCCATAGATTATTGCCATAATAAAACTAATTTAATAACGCCTCTTTCAGACATAAGCATAAACTCGAATCAAATATTCAATCCTTAATTGCTTGTAATTAAAATTAAATAAACATTTAGTACTTTATTGCCTTAATGCAACAAAAGAGAATAACGACTCCATTGGACAAGGATGAAATTTGAATCCAATATCACATACTCTAACTGATTTTAATAAATATAAAATAACCATTTATTTCCACCATTTATAAAATAATGTTTTAAAATAATAAATATTTCCTCTACTTGACATAACCATTCCCAAAATAATTTAACATAACTTAATATCCGTATTACTTAAAACAAATATACTACTCCATCTGAATTTTTTATTTTATTTTTTAAATAAAATCAATAGTTCACTTAAAACACAATATTTTAAATTTCTCAATCATATTGCATCATAACGTCATTTGTTCAATATTATTCTATGTATCTTTTAAATATATTTATTTAATCATGTAATCTAAATACATAATAAAATATTAAATATTATATAATAAAACATTAAATATTAATATATATTTAATCATTTAATATATAAATATTTAATATTATATAATATAATATTAATATATTAAAATATATTTTATAAAAAAAGTCAACAAACTTGGCATGCTTTGCCCTCAGGGCACACGTCGATTTAGGGCTGGCCGCATGAATCTCGGGCCACGTGCCACGTTTAGGGCTAGGGTGGCAACTGTTCTTTGGTTGCTGTTTTTGGTGGGGTGGCGATGGTTTTTGGTGGGGCAGTTGGCTATGTAAACACAGCTGACTCCCACAGTGGTGTGCACGACTATGTAAACACAGCAGAACCCACCACTGTGGGTGGCGGCTGTGTTTCCAGAGTCATCTCCCACCCACAGTGGTGGTCGGGGGCTCCGCGCTGGGCACAGATCTCTCCCCATGTGCCTCCCATGGGGCATGGTGGGGAGGTGAGCCCCCAACACCCTCCCAATTTTTTATTTTTTTTAAAACCTTCAAAAAATGTAAATCTCATTTTCGATTGCAAATTTTTTTAAAGATCCAATTTTTAAATAATAAAAACAGGTTTTTAATTCTCCAACCCAAATACTATGAAATAATAAAATATATATAAATATATATATATATATGTATATATATTTATATACCTATGCATATATATATATATATATATATTTATATATATTCACAAGGAATCTATATAATTAATTGAAGAAATAAAATTTAAAAGACCATTTTCAGTTAAAAACTCCATTGATTTTCTTGAAGAAATATTTTTTCCAAAGAAGGGATTTTTACAAACAAACTCAGATTTCAACATGGGTTTTCTATTTTTTAAACACAATCTATTTGAGTTTCCAAACAATGAGTTTTGCAAACAACAATTCCAAAACACATGAATCTTTTCAATTTCAATAACAATTAAATAACATGAACCTAGTATTTTGAATTTGAGGAGGTCCAGATGATGCTTAGCTTCCAACCTTGCTTCCAAATCCAGTTCCAAAAAGTTTTGCAGCTTAAATCCCAAAACCCACAAAATCCCACAATTCCTCCTCTTTCTATTTCAATCTTTTCCAAAATTTTCATGATCCAAAATTGTGAAGGAAAATTCAATAATAAAGAAATTATTCTAAAAAATATCATGCACCAACCCTCATAAATTTCTGAAAACAAAATAGAAAATATCTCAATTTTTCAATTTTTTGAATTCAAACTTTCTAATTTGACTTTTAAAAAAAAATCTTTCAATTTTCAATTTTAATTCTAATTTCCAATTAAAATATTAATCAATTCAAACAAGTAACTTAATTCAATTTAATTAATTAAATAAAATGAAGCTAATCCAAGATTAAATCATTTTATTAATTAAATTAAATTAATTAATTAATTAAATGACATCTTCCAACATCAAAACCAAATTAATTTAATCAATAACTTAAATACAAAAAACTATTTAATTACCTTTTTCTAACTTCAAATTAAAGAACAAAGAGAGGGAACAATATTCAAAGCAACACAATCCAACAACACCTGATGACACAATAGCACTAGGGTGACGACTTGGCACAAAAAACCTAGCTACTATCTCCCAATTGAATACCGTTGGGCATTGGACACATCAAACCTGTGAAACCAAGTGGATTCGATGTCTTGTACCTGTCAACCTACGAACAAAGAGTATATCCACATACATAAACATGTCATAAATAAGGCACACCGTGAAGAGGAAATCATGGAATCGTAGGGTGCTCGCAAGCGAGTGATGTGATACCGTCTCCTTCACCAATACAATGTAACTAATTGACAAATCTAACATGCTAATATAATCCAAAGCATAGACATCATTAATTCGAGTGGTAGTTAAACTCAACTTTATTTTGCATACAATGCATTATCATTCCCTTATATGGCACAACAATTGTTGGCGTAATACTACTATTTTAGCTTTCTAAATGAATGTTGTAACATAATACTTTATGCACGTCATTTCATACACTTTTAAGGTAGATATTCTTGTTTATTCCTTTGTGTATAATTTTTTAACTATAGTGCATTATATATGCGCAACATTCAGTTAAATATTGCTTACTTAACTCACATTATATATGTGTTGCCTTTATTTTAAACATTTTTTATTTTATTTGAATGTTATATGCATAGCGTTTGGTTTAAACTTTCTTATTTACTTCACATTATTTATGTGATGATATCTTATCATATCATTCATATATATATATATATATATATATATATATATATATATATATATATATATATATATATATATATTAATGCTTTACCATTATATAATATATATGTATTAACATATATATTAAAATCATTCAATTTCCAATCATATATATATTTGTAAATATATATATGTATATTAATATATATGTATGTATATATATCATTAAATTCATATATATATACATATTTATTAATAAATACATATATCATTATTTTAACATCTTATAATAAGTATATATATATATATATATATATATATATGTCCAATCGATTTCTCATGTACATGATATATCCACGTATGAGTCTACGTAAGTATTTCTACCTACGTATGTGCACACGTGTATATGTTCATATACACGAGTTATTGCATATATACATATATACATTTAATGTATATACATATCATGTAATATATATAAAATACACGAAGTAGAGAATATACCCAATACAAAAAATTAGTCACTTTAATACAAATTGAAGAGACAATCAATGAAAATCAAAGACAATTATACAAACATTTCAATCATCCCAAAACTATGACCAAGGGTTTACTTATTGAATCCCAAATTGACTTGACTTAACTTGACTAAACTAGGTTGTGAGTGTGTGATAGGTCAAGTAGGTACATTAGTGGTTACCATACCAAACTCCTCTCCTAAGTGATGCTCTCCCTCTCCTCACTGGAGGACTCAATTATTTCTTGCATCCAAATTAATGCATCATAAACATAGTTAGTTGATCACATGAGAATCATATCCATCATATATATATTATTTGTGTCATTAAAGAATTAAAATTAATAACATCATAATGCATATTCATATATTTCATTCATCCATTGAAAATATTAAAGTTATAATCTTGCATTTAATATCATATTTACTCATAAAGGTAAAAGTAATTTGGTAAGTGATAAATGAGGTGTAACATCAAATCATCCAAATTGGGAAGAAGCACCCTTTGTTGGGGATAGTGGGAGGTAGGACCCTCCATGGGGAGCTTAACCCTTCTTAAAAAAGAGAGGCTCAAATGTATGAGTACCCATATATAAGTGGTGATATGGTAATATGGTGAATTGATGGTATGTTTGTTTGATGAATATGGTGATTTGGTGAATTGGGATGTAGGTGGAAGAAGATAAAGATGATATTTGGTTATTTCTTGTTCCATTACATGAACTCTCTATAGAGTGTGTATTCCACCCTCCATTCCCCTCTTTGGATTCTTGATGGAGTCCTTATGTTCATCTAAAATCCCTTGGAAGGGTGTAATTTTCTTTGGTTTATTCTTATGTGCTTTAATGGCTTGTTGGTATGTTTGTGAATATACCCGGTTTTCTAGGATGCCTTCTAGCTTGGGGGTGGTTTGTGAATATACCCATTTTTATAGGTTGCCTCCTAGCTCGGGGGTGGTTTGTGAGAAAACCTACATTGGTGAGGTGAGCTCTACCTAGGCCATGGAGAATATGTTTGTGCTTTGTTTAGGTTGGATAAAGTTATGAAGATATTTCAAGCTTTAGAAGGGTTATTTATTTTGTTATATCATTATGTCTATGAGGTGAAGATAACCTCACTAGAATGTAACTACCTTTATTAGTAAGGGTGGAAGAAAAGTGTATACGTGTGAAAGTGGTGTATATTTTGCATGATAATGTAACTCTATATCTAGGGGAGAAAAGGAACACTTGTTAAATCAATTTCAATACATTTCATTTTGAAAGAATAATTGTTAGTCTAAAAATAAAGTTACTAATTTTTATTCATTTGCTTAAATGAGTATGATATATTCTATCGAGAAACATAAATGTATATTTTGATATATTTCATGTTGCTAAATTGTAAATGTCACATCTTTTGTTTCTAAAAAAATAATGTATTTACCTTGCAAGAAAGATAAAGGGGGTTATTCTAAATTTTAAGATTACAAATTATTATTCTATAAAAAAAAAGAGTAAACCAATAAATGAATGCATGTAATAATGATTTAATAATTTCAATCATAATTTTCTTATCTTCCTTTTATTTCAGAGATATTTTAGAGAATGTAAAGGAAGAAAACTAGAGTTATTAGTGTAGTTACTGCTCAATAAAAATACAATGAACTAGGTAAAACAAGAAAATAAATTGCATGTATTCAAAAGGAAAAAAAATAATGAATAAAAGATAAAGGAATTCATGTATTCACAATTATACAAGATTGTAGTTTGTAGAAAGATGTATAGCCTCACATCCAATACTTAATGCAAAAAGGCATATATATTTGTGTGATATATCATAAAAATCTGCAATGTTACAAAGATTTAATAACAAAATTTATGACATACCAATACAATCTAGCATCGTGCGTAGATTTGGTGCTAAGTATGTTACAAATTACAGATAAATAATGACACTGAAACAAGATGTATAGCTTGCCTAGGGTACCTTTGGACTGAATAGGAGTCAAAGAAAATCTAAAATCCTTGTGAGTAGGCATCTAATAAGTTCCTATCAACCCATTTTATCCCTACTTTACCTCCTTAAAATGTGCTAGGTGAGCCTCTAAATTTTTCTCTGCATCGCACAATTAGGAGTCGAACTATTATTAATGTGTTGATTGATATGTTGAAGAGATATATATAAAAATAAAATGAGAATTAAATAAACCCAAGCCTTAAATTTATATATCGACCAAGCTTTGGATACCTATTTACAATATTGAATCTGTAGATACAAAAAAATATACATAATTATCCTGGTTTTAGTAACACCAGTTCGTCCTAAATCATCTTTTTTGCTAGTCATTTAATTAAATAATCTTTATTTAATTAAATTCATCATATTTCATTTCTTAATTAAATAAATCAATTTTATCTGATTAAGTCATCATCTTCTATTAATTAAATAAATCATCTTGTTTAGTTAATCCTATAGTCCCCCTTTTAATTAAATAATTTATTTTATTTAATTAATCTCTAAAGCCATCTCATTTGAATTAAATAAATTTATCTTTATTTGATTTAAAACTAACACCATTCTCTTTAACTAAATAAATTAAACTTTATTTAACCAAGTCTAAATTCATATTCTTCTCAACTTTGATTTAAATCAATCCAAAATCTAAATTAAATTGTCACATCAGCTAATCTCCTTTTAAATTAATCAAACACTGATTAATCTTAATCCTAATCCCTCAAATCCTCTAGCTTTTGCAACTTGCACAATAAAATCATTTTAATTGATTTATTAAATCTCTTATTTTCTCTCAACATGGCATCAAAAATGGAATATTCTTCAAATTCAAAAATCTCTCCAAAAGGATGTGTACATCCAACAAGGCATTAAAGGCCTCTTACATGTCCTTTGCATTGAGCTAAGTGGCATTAACTCTATTTCTTTCTCCCTCCAACTTGTCATTTCATCAATTTCAAATTCCACCTAACTACATTTATTTGCACATTCATCAAAATGTGCTCATTTCTCATCCACTAACATGTTGACAAGTGGCACCTTGCCATTGGCTCATGTTTAGTCTCACATTCATCCCTTTTATCTCTTTCTCCATCATTCTCTTATATAAATAGAAGGATCTCATTTGAATTTTGGATCCACAACTTTATGCAACATTACTATTTTCAATTTTTGAGCAATCTCCATCCACCTTTGTCCATTTTCATCCATTTTTCATATTGCCTTAGCTAGGTTATGGCCAAATTTCATCAAGGAGCATCAAATCTTCACCATTGATCATCAAAATTGTAAGGAATTGGGAAATGGCCATTTTCCACATCAAAATAGCACCAATTCCCCCATGGGATTGAGAGTTTGAGCATTTAAATAGGATTTAATAGTTTTTTCATTGTATTTTTCATTTTATTTCTTGTTTTCATGTTTCAAATGAGTTTAATGGGAAATGATGTTTCTAACTTGCATATTGGGCTAATTGTGTGTTTGCTCTTTGTGTTTGTGCAGTTTTAGGATCACCATTCACATTTTGGCGCTAGAAGGAGAGTGAATGTGAAGAATCTAACACATTTTTTTGAGAAATTCCATGGTTTTTTGTTGAATTTTTGTGTCTACAGGAAAACTGCACCACTAAATTCAAAAATCCACTATTATCAGTCCAATGGCACCATATAGCAATGCTATTAAAATTTAAACTATGACACTGAGTCCTTCGTGCCCAAAAATTTGAATTTCAAACTGTGATGCTAGCCATCCAAACACCAAACTTTGTTGTTGGTCAAAATAGCATCGCATTTGCACTCATTGGTTTATGCACAATCTTCCACTATTAGTCTCAATAGCGTTATATAGTGACACTGACCTCTTCAAACTACATCGCCATCATAGACTACATTGTTGGAGTGGGGTAAAAGGAAGTTTTGAAATTGATTTCTACATGCGCTCTTTTATTTTGATTGCTTTTAACTCCTAACTAGTTTTTGGCCTATGTTTCTGTAGTATTAACTAGTTTTTGTAGGTTGGCTTGATCAAAACTGAAGAGAGGAAACAAAGATAAAGACTTTTCTATGACATCATCATTTCGTTGTATCAAGTATTTTGAACACTTTGGGGAGAAATTATAATCCCTTTTCTAAGGATTTTATCATCTTCATGCTTTTAGGACTCAATAATATTTGTTTGGGCTTAAAAGAACCATAGGCAACTTACTAGATTTTGTTTTGGGCTTAACAATTGAACAAACAAATCTCACACTTCAAAGTTGGTGCTTAAAAAGAATTCATATTCTTGCTTTTGAAGGATTAAAATGAACATATGTCTTTTATATTTTTTAATCCCTTATCCAAACTAATATAATTTAAAAATATGTATGCACTTCTCTCATGTCTCACAGTGATCTTGAGAATCAAAAGGTTTTTTGTGATATTAAGTTGTGTAAGTGATTACCTCCACACTTCAATTTGGGTTCTTAAAATTGAACCAAATCTTGCTAGTGTGAGTGAAGTATATCACAAGTGTTCTCTATTTGTTCCCCAACAAATATTGATCAAACTTTGGATGTGCTTGATCATTTTTTTTATCCTTAGAGGGCCTGCCTAGTGGGAAAAAGTAATCACCCCAAGGAATGACCCAATCGATAACACTCTAAATCCAAATGACTTCCAACTAGTATATAAGTGTGGGTACTTGAGGAAAGTTCAAGTATCATGAGGATTGTTCTAACAAGAAGGAAAACAATGGTCTCTTGCCATATGGATGATCCCCCATGAATTAAATGCATATACTAGAACCCTTTGTTTAAAAGGCCCAAATCCCTAAATCTATCTATTGATGCAAGAACGGTCATTCTGAAGTCATCCCACAATTTTATGAATCTTGGTAGAGATGAGAAGTATGCCATGGGTACTGATGCTTGGCTGACTTGAGAAGTGTATGTCGTGGAGGGGAGCTAGTGTGGTCAAGCATCTAATCATCCACTAAGAGTAGGTGTAGTTGGATTTATCCAAGTGGGAACTCAAAAAATATTGTCTCATTTTATCCTAGGATTGTGTGTCACTTTTGAATCAAAACACGTTGTTTGGGTCTAAAATGCTCAAAAAAAAACATCCACCAAAATCCTCAAAAATTTAAACCCTTTAGGAGGAACAAATACCTTTGAAAAATCCCAAGTGCTCTTGCTTGCCCTAGGGATTCCATCCTTAGAGGCTTCTAAGTATTTGGATTTATATCATAATTTGTTCTTACTAAAGCCAACATTAGGAAAATTTTGCCTTAATTTCTTGGATTTCTGCATAATGGACCTTGTGGGATGAAAATAAATTAGGACATTAGACATTCAATTTGAAACATAATCGAGAAAGTGTTTGTGGTAAAGTAATCAATCTAAGCAAGATAATAGACAATTGGACCTCACATGTGCTTGATCCCATATTTCCCAAAAAGTCAAAATTCCCAAACCAAATCATCACAAGTTCCTTAGTCCAAAATCTCATAAGGAACATCTTGCAAAACTTCACAAAGTTAGAGAAAGGTTGGTTTATAATTTTTACAAGAAATCTTCAAAGAAAAATACTAATTTATACAAATTTTATTACCAGAAAAATCCAAGTCTCTTTGAAAGGTTTGAATTTCTCACATAGGAAGTACAAGCATGTTCTTCAATATCTAGGTCTTGTAGAAGGGAGTCCTATCTAGGTCTAATCTAGGATCAAAGTCATCATTTTCACCCATCCTTCAAACATCGATCAAATATCATCCCACCAAACAACTCTTTGAATCTTGGAAAAAATCAAATTATGCTAGACTTTTGGCAAATCCTTTAAATCAAATGAAAAAATCATCTTGTTTAACTAAGTGTGTGTAGATGAATCCTTTTACATGTTCTTAGTTAAATTATCAATCCTTGTGAACAAATTTACTCAAGATAAACATCCAACCTCTTGGGGTTTATGAGTTCATTTTCCAAATCCAAATCGAAAACAAATCAAATCAAGAATCAAAAATCAAAAATTTCTAAAGTCTAGCATCCCTTCAAGATTCTAAAGAGTTTAATCATTCACACCATTCAACCCTCATCTATCTCATCACCATCCTTTGATCCTTGAAAAAACTTGGTTTTTCTTCCTTGTACCTAAAGGTTGATCCTTCTTTTATGGTGCAAACTCGATCTCAATACAAGAAGAACATGGAAACCAACAAGGAAAAATCTACTTCAAGTGACCTAAGTCAAACTGCACCTGAAATCAATCCTATGGGATCTATCAACCCCCCACCCAATATTCCTCTACTACCAAAAGATTTTCAAGAGGAAGTTCAAGTGGAAGACATCACAAACAATGTTTGGGGAATGACTCAAGATGAAATTATAGAAATGGTCCAAAATCATGAGAATCAAAAAAATTGTCAATGCTATGATGAGACTCAATCCTTCACAACACATGCTAGAATTGGCAAAAGAAGGGGCTAAACTCCCTTCAGATTTTGACGTAAAAATTAATG
Organism: Sequoiadendron giganteum; assembly: GCA_007115665.2. Classification (NCBI taxonomy): domain Eukaryota; kingdom Viridiplantae; phylum Streptophyta; class Pinopsida; order Cupressales; family Cupressaceae; genus Sequoiadendron; species Sequoiadendron giganteum. The sequence goes on from CM021107.1 coordinate 271,242,869, forward strand.
TGTTGAAACCTCTTGGGAATATTCCCCCAATATCATTCACACCATCTATTCAAAGCATTATTCAACCCATTCCCCAACCCACATCATCTCTTGCTCCAACTCAACCAATTGTCAACAAGGGAAGCTCCTTACTTTAGGATCTTCAAACACATCCCCTTGTGAACAATCAAGACTTGGATGAAAACACCATCTTGGGTCAATCCATCCCCCAATATCCAAAACACCCCTATATTCTTCTCATCTTTCATGACACCAATACTCCTTCTACTTTCATTGCGGTTCCAACCTATCCTCTTAACACACCAATATCTCTCCCCATGACCTCACAAGGAGAAGGTGGATTATTTCAACAAGGGGGAATATTTGATCCCTCATCCTCATCATTTTATTAAGTAAATATACCACCCATTTCCCCACCAGTTCCTCCACTAATATCATCACCAATCCTTGGTTTAGGGCAACCCCCTTTACTTATCCAAAATCAGCCAAATCAAGTCAACACATCAAGTGTCCCAAATAATCTAGGCATACCACCAAAATTGCAAGAATAGGTGGTGCAAATCCAAACACCTCAATCAATAAGACACCAAGCATCTCAAAATGTGGTATCCCAAGGACCTAGCTCATTCACCATACCTGCCACCTTGCAACCCATCATCATCACCCAAATGCCTCAACAACCACCCCAACAAAATCTCATCACACCATCAAATACCATTATGAATCCTCCACCTTTACCACCAAATACAAGCATAGCCAATCAGTATAGCATCACTTTTCAAGTGGAACAAAAATCCTACCAAAAGGTGCTCATGCAATTCCAAACCCAACAAATTATGCAAGCCGCACAACAAGCACAAACACAACAGGCCATACAACAAGCTCAACAGACTGCTCAAGCGCAAGAAAAAGCGTTGCTACAACAAAAACAAGCCCAAGCACAAGCACAAGCACAAGTCCAAGACCAAGTGAAATCTTTATTGCAAAAAAAACAAGCCGCTGAAGCCGCTCAAGATACCCAAGCTGCACAAGCACAAGTGCAAGCCCAGCATCAAGCACATCAAGCCTTGTTACAACAATAGGCTTACCAACAAGCCTTACAAAAATACTAAGCACAACAAGTGGCTCAACAACAAGACCAACAATAAGCGTTGTTGGCACAACAACAACAAGACCAACAACAAGCTTTGTTGGTACAACAAAAACTATAAGCATATCAACAAGAGTTGGCTATGCAACTAATTCCCGCTAATACACCACCCAGTACACAAGTCACCACACCCATCATCCAAATCACTACACCCACCAAAAATACATTCATTTCACCACATGACCCTCAAGGTGATTTATCCACCCAAATAAAGAAGCTATCACAATAGGTGTTGGACATCCAATCAGGGAAGACCCCTAAATCACAAGGAATCTATGACCTTATTCGTTCGACTAGAGCATTGTGATGAAACCATTTCCACAAGGCTTCAAGATCCCAAAATTTGACAAATACCATAGACTCGAAAACCTTGAATATCACATAAGGTAATTCCATGTGCATTGCATGGATGTAGCCTATGATTCCTCCTATCTAACGAGGCTCTTCCCATGAAGTCTGGTTCTCTTGAATGGTTCTCTTGAGGCCCAGCCATGGAATGGTTCTCTTGACTTCCTCTAGGAATCAAGAAGTTCCAAGAAATTATAGATGCATTCATGGAAAATTATGCATTCAACATGGGCATGGATGTAAGCTTGGAGGAACTATCCAACCTCAAGAAAAACAAGGGAGAATCATTTACATATTTCTTACAATGATGACAATCCAAAGCCAATAGAAGCAAGTGGGCCATGCCAGAAGAACAAAAAGTTAGAACTATCATTACAAATCTTGAAGGAACTCTGGCCTTCCATCTCAAAGTACAATGCATCACCTCCTATGACCAACTCATCCCTAAATCTCCCAACATTGAAAGAACTCTCATCACACAAGGTGGAACAACTACTTATCAAGATAATCGCCCATCGACAAGTTATAATGACAAACCATGAACATGGGTAAAAAACAAGAATGTCACCAATGATGGTGGTGTTGATACTAAGGTGGTGATCAATGCTCTGAAGCCAAACATGCAAAAAAAAACATATCAAAAACCTCAGAATAATACCTAAAAAACCCCTCGATCCAACATGTCTTATCATCAAAACAACACCCAAATAGTCAATAATGTCAATGACCAAAGTGGACCATCCACAAGAAACTGGTATCCCCTAAAATGCAAGTACACACTGCTTGGAGAATTGGTTGAATTCATCATGAAGCGACTCATTGATGGTAACATCACCACGCTCCCAATCATTGAGAATTACCAAGAGCCCCCAGTTAAGCCACCGTGGTATAATGAGAAGCACTTGTGTGATTTTCATAAAATCAAGGGACATACAACAACCATTTGCATGAGGCTCAAAAATTTAATCCAATACCTCATTGAAAACAAGACCATCAAAGTTGAACAATAGGTTGGAAATCAAGACCTTAAGATATACACAAATCTGATGCTGGATCATGAAAAGTCTAACAACAACGGAAAATGAAAGAAGTATGGAAGTATCAACCATGTTTATGACCATGTTGTCACATCCTTTGATGAATGGGTAAGTGTTGTCCATATCCCAGGGTCCAAATTTTATTATGGAGTCACCACACGAAGTGGCAGAATCACCATCTCTAGACCCCCCACAAATTCAAAATCCGTTGCCAGTGGCTATAATGTTTTGGAACATCTAAAGAAGACCCCCACTCAGATCTCCATCATGGAATTACTAATAATTTCACCCATCCATTGAGATATTTTAGGAAAGGCCCTTGCTGAGTCTTCTGTACTCATTGACCTTGATGCAGATCAATTTCAAGCTATGATAAAAAACATCACCATACCACATATCCTCTCATTCTCTGAACAAGACCTCCCCACCTAGACATCTCACAATCATTCACTTCATTTTGAATTATTCATCCATAAGAATAAAGTTAAATGGGTCTTGGTGGATGGAGGTGCAGGGTTGAATATATGCTCCCTCAAGTTAACAAAGAATCTGGGATTATCTGAAGACATGATTGAAAAAATCAAAGGAATCATGATCAGGGCATATGATGACCAGGAGAGGGTGTCTCAAGGCACTATTTAAATCCTTATTCAAGTAGGGCCAACCACCATGGAAACCACATGTCAGGTCCTTGAACTTGATTTACCTTATAATATTCTCTTAGGGCACTCATGGATCCATGGGATGAAAGTTGTTGCATCCGCATTTCATCAATGTGTTAAATTCCCCTATGAGAACCAAGAGGTCACAATTCATGGTGATCCTGAGCCCTTCGCCTATTGCAAAAACATGGAAGCAAAGTTCTAGAAAATCCCTAAAGTCCTAAAGAATGATGAAGGCCCTTCAACTCCATATACAGATCCATCCAACATAGCCTCCACTTCTGGGATAAAGATACCCACCATTCCTAGCATCTTTGATATCAAATTCATTATCCAAGACAATGGATGTGGAGATTACAAAATGAGGAAGGGAGCCTTTGTGGTAGGGGAGTTACCTCAATCCCCTAGATCCCATGGATAGCCGAAACCTACCAATACAACATCTCAAACCTTCAGGGTAGACCCCTCTTGATTCAGAAGTTGGGGGGATCTAGGCTGAGAAGTGGTGATATATATACTATCCTATATCAAGACGAAAAACCTGTACCAACCCTTCCTATGGATGATGCTAACAGAGGGCTTTAATTAATGTTGGGTGTGGGCTATAATAAGAATGAAATCCTTGAAAAGAAAAACAACGACCAATTAGAATCCATCATTGCAGAGAATCATGTAAAAAATCTTGGCCTTGGATGTACCCCTCTGAGTATAACCATACATGGCATAAGTCTCCCCATTAAAGTAGTCAAAACTCCCCTTCGATTACCACTATCTACAGGTCTACCCTTAGATAATTTTACTTTTGACATAACTGAGGTATGTGGGAGTGACAGTGATGAGGACACCATTGTTGACCTACCTATGTTGTTTGAATAATCCTCCTTATTCATGATTTCCACTGTATCCTTTGAGCTGAACAACCAAACCCATGAGTTAAAACTAGTGTATCCCCATCTCATAGACTACGACCAACAAGGACCGCAAATTTTAGACACATTCAAAAATGATGAGGCACTCTCAAAATTCATGGGATTACGAGATAATATACCTTGTGGAGATTACAAAGCTGGATTCGACATTGAACTAGACACACATGCTTATTGTGGGGAGATGATTGAATCCCTCATTCACAAAAGTGAAAATTTGGGAATAATCTCTAGGTCTTTAAGTGAAAACCACACTGTGGCACTTTTAGACCCAAAAATAGTTAAAAAAAAGGATGCATCCAATAGAAAAAACCTCTCTAAGGCATCAGAGGATGGGGGATTCAATATTCCTCTTAGTGCCATTCATCAGGAGAAGTCAATAGTCTTAGAAAAGAAGTGCAATCTGGTCAACTTGGGAACTGAGGAAACACCAAATATAACATTCTATGCAGAGTCACTTCTAATCGAAGAACAAGAGCTCCTAGTTGCCTTCCTAAGGGAAAGGAAGGTAAACTTTGCATGGACCTATGCCGACATGCCTAGTCTTGATCTGGAAGTTGTGGTGCATCATCTAGTTGTATATCCAGAGGCGAACCAGTAAAACAAAAGCTAAGGAAAATGCACCCATAGATTGCATCGTTTGTCAAAATGGAATTGCAAAAAATCCTAGATTCTGGTTTCATATGGTCAATTGACTATCCAAAGTGGGTTTCAAATCTTGTGCCTATTTCAAATCCCACTAGGGGTATCTACATTTGTACTGATTTTAGAGATCTAAACAAAGCATGTCCCAAGGATGACTTCCCTCTCCCAAACATAGACATGATTGTGGATATGATGGTGGGACATGAAATTCTATCACTAATAGATTGATTCTCAAGATACAATTAAATCATAATAGCTAAGGATGACCAACACAAAATGACTTTCATTTGTCCATGGGGGACATATTGCTGGAATATGATGTCGTTTGGGCTAAAGAATGCAGGAGCTACCTATCAAAGGGCCATGACACTGATATTTTATGATATGATTCAAAAAATTGTGGAATATTATGTGGATGACATACTGGCCAAGTCAAGAAATCATCGAGATCACATATCATCATTGAGATCCATCTTTGATAGGATGGAAGAATACAAGGTCATGCTAAATCCAAAGAAGTGTGTCTTCGGGGTGCAATCAGGAAAACTCCTAGGGTACATTGTGTCAATGAGAGGGATCAAGATAGATCTTTCCAAGGTTAAGTAAATCCTCAAGATGGAGGCACCAAGGACATTGAAGCAACTAAGGGATTTACAAGGAAGACTCTAGTCCATCCATTGATTCATAGCATAATTAGCAGATAAGGCTATCCCATATTCTCATCTACTCCAAAAGGGGGTAGCATACAAATGGGATGAGAAATGGGACTAGGCCTTAAAAAAATCAAGGAGTACTTTCTCACACCACCAGTTTTTATGCCACCAATTCTCAGTAAACCCTTGATCCTTTATATATTAGTAATAGCACCGGTCCTTGGTACTCTCTTAGCACAACATGATGAAAATGGGAAAGAGAGATATATTTATTACATTAGTAGAACCGTGGTGGTACATGAGCTGAATTACACATTCATTGGAAGGCCTGCTTAGTAGTCATGTTCAGAGTGCATAAATTCAAACTATATAATTTGGCACATCAGATAAAACTCATCACCAAGATAGATCCTCTCAAGTACCTTATTTCTAAAGCAACACTCATAGGGTGAACAACTAAATGGGTTATGATCCTAACAGAGCACGATATTGAGTATGTGGAATAGAAGGCTATTAAAAAGACAAGAAATTACAGATTAGTTGGCCGAAGCAACCATATATTCAAAGAACCCAGTTGTATCAGAGTTCCCTGACAAATCCATCTTCAACATAAATGTAGATCATTGGAAAATATATTTTGATGGATCCTAGACACAACATGGGTCAAGAGCTAGAGTCTTCTTCATTACACCACAAGGATATTGCATACCCAAGTCATATAAGTTGTCTTTTGCTTGCACAAACAATATTGCAAAATATGAGGCTCTTGTCATAGGGTTGAGAATTGCGGCACAATGGAAGATCATGGCACTCAAGGTCTATGGAGATTCACAACTTATCATAAACCAAGTCAACGAATAATATCACACAAAGGATGATAAGTTGACTCCCTGCAAGAGACTAGTGGAAAGCCTCAAAGAGTCCTTCATTGATATCACCTTCGAACAAATACCAAGGGAAAATAATAGAGTAGCAGATGCTATGGAAACAATTGGATCACTACTAGATGTCCCACACAATGTCCCAAAGCAAGAATTTCTTGTAGTGAAGCTTCTCATACCAACATTTGAGGTACTAGAGTCTAAATTTGTGTGTGAAACTGTTGGTCCTAGTAACCTGTGGTATCATGAAATATACACCTATCTTAGAATAGGAGTCCTCCCTGCTAACATCACTCCCAATCTTAAGAAAACCTTTGTCAAAAATTCAACCCACTTTGTTATCCTAGGTGACACCCTATACCATAGGATTATTGAAGGAACCCTATTACAATGCTTAAACATTGAGGAAGCTTTGACTGGTTTAACGAAGGTGCATAATGGAATGTATGGTTCACATTCAAGCGGTATGACCTTGGCCAAGAAGTTGTTGAGAATAGGGTACTATTGGTCGACGATGGAGAAAGAAGCCCATAAATATGTTCAGAAGTGCTTGCAGTGTCAACAACATGGGGAACTCATCCATGCACCTGCTTAGGAGCTCCACCCAATTGTTACACCTTGGCTCTTCTCATAGTGGGGGCTCCATATCATTGGAAAAATTACCCCCACCTCATCTAATGGACATAAGTTCATTATCACCGCCATAGAATACTTCACAAAGTGAGTAGAGGCCATACCAATGACCTATATTACAAGAAAGTAGATTTCCAAGTTCATCTTGAATTACCTCATTTACCGCTACAGTGTCCCTCAAGCCATTATCTTAGATAACGGGACACCTATCAAAAACCAGGATGTCCAAGACCTATGTCAAAAGTTCAATATCCAACATCGCTTTTCCACTCCATATTACCCCCAAGGTAATGACCAAGCTAAGGCTACAAATAAAACCATCTTAAGAATCCTTAAGAAGATAGTCAATGAAGTTGATCATGACTGGCATCTACAATTGAACCTTGCCCTATGGGACTACCAAATAAGAATCGACACACCAACAGGTGCAACCCCTTTCTCCTTGATCTATGGATCAGAAGCCATCCTCCCTATTGAGATCAAGCTCCCATCCCTAAGAATATCACTGCAAAATATCATAATAGATGAAGAGTATCATGTATCACAATTGAATGAGCTAGAAATACTGGATGAGCGGCGTATGGATGCCTTAAACCATTTACAAGTCTACCAAAACCATCTCAAGCAGAGCTACAACAAGAAGATCAGGAGTCGGATCTTCCAAGTTAGAGAGCTGGTATTGAAGGAGAATAAAAAAAATATGTTGAATCATGATAGCAAAGAAAAATTAAACCCAATTGGTTGGGACCCTTCATCATCACAACAAGCTACAAGTCAAGGGCATATAAACTATCAACGCCCAAAGGGGAGCCTCTACAGGAGCCCATGAATAGCTCCCATCTTAAAATGTTTTATGCCTAATATTTTAAGGGTAAAACCAAAAATTAAAAAAAAATAAAAAATGATTAAAAACAGTAAAGATAAAATTTTTCCTCTAGTGAAAACCACTTTGGTGGTGCTTTGGGAAAGTACCTTGGTGAAAACCTAGCAAATAGGTGCCTTGTGTGAATAAAACACTCTCCATCCACCATGATTTCTATGAATTATTCTACATCACCTACCGTTTCCTTCCATCATCCATCCATTACACTTCCATCACTCATCTGCGTCCTCATCATAGCTTGATCTTGTGTTTGTATCATGTTCCACCTTGGTACTACTTGGCACATTCTTAAGGTCAGTTTGTCCTACCTATATCAAAGTAGTCTATCATATTATTTTGGGGGCATGTTCATTTACCTACATTTAGATCAGATTCATGTATATCCTTGAAGTCTTCCTTAAAATCCAAAAATCCAAAACATTCATAAAATCCTTGAAAAAATCCAAAAACATTCGTAAAATTGGAAAATCTAAAACATCAGAAAACCAAAAATCCAAAACATGTCAAAAATCCAAAAAAATTTCAAAAAATAGAGTCATCTTGTCGAACTACGTCATCTCTGAGCTTGAACATAGACAAGGCTAATATTTGATTTGGCCCCCTGAGACACATTAGGTTAGTCCATTAGGCATCAGTCATAATAAGCTAGCAATCCATTTATTCATATATCATCAGAAATTGAGTCTATGTCAGTCAAACTACGTGTTCTCTGTGTGTATAATGTAGGTAAGGCTAATATTTGATCAGCCCTTGAGGCCCCTAGGATAGGTATGTAGGTTACTCTCTTGGTCAAAATATCAGAAAACCCCAAAACATTAGAAAATTCGAAAATCAAAATATTTGTAAAACATCTCGAAAAGAACCAAAAAATAGCCTAAAAACATAAAAAAAAATTCAAATATATGAAAAAATCCATCTGTCCCATTTCGCTTTCACCCACAATAATCAATCACTCATAATAAATCAATCATCACCCTCCCCCCTTTGGAGAAGCAGTTGGAAGAAATTCTAGCAAGTTCAAAATTGAAAACTCAATTGTCAAGGTCCCAAGTCTAGATTAGTAGGTAAGCAAGTTAGTCATCTCAGAGTATCAATAGCCTATCATCCAGTCAATCCCAAAATCATCTAATAACATCATGTCCTAGGATGCATCCTTCCTACAATGGACATCAACATCGGACATCATCATAGTTTAGTCTTGGCTAACGGTATGAAGAAAATTATCTTGCTTGTTTACTTTATCTTTGTATTTTTTACTTATCTTTTTGTGCACATTTTGATGACCTCTTGATGATGTCGAAACAAAAGGATTTAGAGAGAAAGAAATGGAGCAACGATCATTTTATCTTTTTATCTATTGTGCTTGTTGGATATTCTTGTAATATAACCTAGTCATGTGTACTTTGTTTGGGTGTAGGGAGGATGTTTTAAGTATCTTGTTGACCACATAAGAAGGCTCGCCTTTCTATGTTTTGGTCTAAGATGTTTGAAATATCTGAACTGCATTTTATATAAGGTTTCATATGTCAGGTGTGAATAGGAGTACTCCTATATGATTGTCAAGTCAAAGTCCATCACACTAGGTACAATGCCATCCTGGTTCTTTATACCTTGATGCATCGCACCTATGTGTATGGTCAAACATAAGGTAAATGACACTTTTAAAATCCCAATTCCTAAATAATATAGGCTTGTTGGATTCTCTTTTCATTGTCCTATTTCTTCTATCTTATTTTCTGTACTAACATGGTGTCATGACAGTTAATCAAAAACATCACTAATGCATCCACCTTACATCCATAAGCCGTCAGCATAATACATATCATATCATATCATATAGGAAACATTAATCATCTTACATGCACTGCATTTCATCATTAATATAGATTGGTTATGCAAAAAATCTCATACACCATAAATTTGCATTCATTTTATACACATACATAGGCATTATTAAATCATAGGCATTCTTAAAATCATTTCATACGCAAAACATCCATTGCATAATCACATATACACCATCATATCATATGCATCATCATATCATTTATTTGCATCATCACATAGCACCCCATAATCATTACACATCATAAATCATTATGTATCAATAGGCATTCATATCATTGGCATAACAAATTATAATAATATTGTTACATTTCATAAGTCATGTCATAATAATTCCATGCATCATTAATCATTGCATGTCATAGTACATTATCACATAGTATAACATTGCATCCATGAATCAGTGCAAAACATGAATCATCGCATAAGCATATCACATTCGCATAATCATCTTGTATCACCATCATTTCATGATCATTTTCATATCACATCATCTTAATAAAAATTGCATTCATATCATTGCATTCACATATCATAGATCACAATGCATAATCATAATCATTACATAATATAACCATTGCATGCCATCATAGGTCATCTCATAACATCATCATAATTAGTTTAGCATCATTGAATTTACATGTCATGATTACATTGATCATATAAACAACATAAATTACTATCATAAACGCATAGGGAAAATACAAAAACATTGCATTTACATATCATGACATATATCACAAAATCATTTAGGATATCATATAAGATTTTTAAGCATCTCATAATTAGACATTTGCATCATCATATCATCCATATATGCATCATCACATCACCATCATAAAGTGCATAAAAAATATACAAAAAGAGTGCATCCATAACCATGTGCATCAAGAAATATCTGCATATCATGAACGATACATAAATAATCATTCATCCATAATGCATAAATAAAATAGGACACATCACATGAACGAATTGAACCATATCATATATATATATATCATCAAAAAAGTATAGTTGTCATGGTACAAATATCAGGATCAAATGTATGTATCAATCAAGTATACAGTGTCCATGGGGCTATAAAAAATGGAGCTCGAGGATCTCAAAGAATGGTGCAAATAAAAAAGGTATCATGATGGCTAGCCCTATTGGATACTCCCCTCGCCCACCTATCTCTCGACCTAATCCTCTACTCGCCTCATGCTAGTCTACTGAGAATACTCTCACACCCAGGACCCTATTGGTATGGCCTGATGATAATGTAAATAGTAATAATCGGCCTCTCTAACAGCCTCGCGGTACATCCACATTGAGATTGTCCTTCCCTGGGAAGCAGTGGTCATGCTCTCTAGTTGTTGTCTCTGGCCCACCTCTTGATCCCACTCTGATCAGGCGTGATCTCTCTCTGGAGTAAGGGCCTAGTCCTATTGTTTGGCTTGGTCCTTCTCAGTCGTAAGTACTTGCACCTGTGCCTATAACTATTGGATCAGGGTGTCTCTCTGATTTGGATGAGGTGGTGGTGGTGACGGGGGCTGCTACTGGTGGTCTCTTAGGGCATCTCTCTGCCTATAACCATCTTTGGGTAGCTAGTACCCATCTCTCCTCCCATCTCCATGCACCTATCCCCTCTGATCTAGAGGTGGCCCACCTCCTCCTCTACCCTCATCTCCATCCCTATCTCCTCTGCCTCCCTGCCCTACCCTCACCTTGTTGATCTGCCTTGGGGCCTCCACCATAGGGGTGTTGATCGTAGAAATGTCAATCTAATAGGTGGCCTAAACCATGCAATATAGGCTTGTGTAACCCATGTATTTGCTTGCCCCTGATCATATGGCCATGGCCTATCCACCAGCTATCTAAATGATGTAACTTCCTCCTCGTTCGAAATTGCCCTACCCCATGTAGTCTCCCTCATAGTAAGTGAAAATATGGGCATGTATTGGTCATCAGGACGGTCTTGTCTCTCTCCAAAATGCCTAGCCACCTGATCTGGGAGATATCACTCTATCATAGTGTGCTCCCTACCCTGCATGAGCCTTTCTTGTCTAGCAAAAAAGAGTTGTTGAGCGTCACCATATCACATAGGCATACCAAGCCAAGACCTCCATGTGAAAACTATCATCTCATCAATAACCCTCCTCTAGTGAGGGATGTTGGTTACCCCTGTGTGAGTAAAAGTCAAAGATCCTCTATATCACCAGACTACAGGATCATTTGGCTCTGTGACAACTGTGTAACCCATGGGCAAAGCATTCTAATGTGCTCTTAGGCCCAAATATGTAAGAGTGTCACCCCAACCCCAATGGCTCTTCTATCAAAGTAAGAAAACTCATGAAGATCATGATAGAGTGAGGCCAGCATCATTGGCCTCCATGAAAAGCACTCTCTCCAATGGAGCATCCGCTCCCAAGCAAGACCCCATCCTGTACTAAAATATTGACACATCAATTTGGCACCACAAGGCCTAAGATGATAGTGACAACAATCAATCTAAAGGTGGGAACTATGCCCTTATACCACTCTAGCTCGATCTGCCCCTCACAAAAGACAATCTCATCGAGTTCCATAACCTTAAAGAAAGAATCCTTCCTGACATCCACATCATAGATAACACACTCTTCATGGATCGACAATCAAAGGATGCACCAGAAATCCTCTAGGGTCACTATAGCCTCACCTGTAGGCAACTGAAACGATGATGTCTCACTGTGCCATCACTCTGCCAATGTGGTTATCATGCCTAGGTGTGTCCGAATAGGAGCTGCATAGGCAATATACCACAACCCTATCGCCCCAAGGTGCTCCTCAAAGAAAATCATGTATACCGACCAATCTGCTAAGAACTGGGGACCTATGCTCTCATGAATGAAAAATCTGTGTCCTCCTACACGAGTAAAGTGACAATGCCAAGTTTCATAAAATGTCGAGATCCTGTTTGAATTTTTCGTGACTGAAACAACAAATGTGTCACTATTTTCAATTGTGGCATTGTTTGAAAGTTCCAAACTACGTCGATGGAACCCTCTAAAGTCCAAACTACGCTGCCACGTCATAGTTTTACCGCAAACCATTTAAACTCTTGAATCTAAATTCTAAATTGCACTATGGCGATACAATTTGTAAATGCGACAGACTTTGATGCCTAAACTGTAATTCCTAAACTGGACCACAATGATGCAAGACTCGATAGCAGCATAGTTTAGGGCCATGTGACACCGATTGAATGCTTACAATGACACCAAACAACACCGCTTGACTAATTTTGACTTTAGACCCTAATTATTGTGCACAGAAAAAGAAATGATAAGTTAGGTAAGGGTCACATATCAGTGGTCCTATGCTTGGTATTGTAATACCCCTTCATTTTGTTCTTGTTCAAGTTACTTTATGCTATGTTTGGTTGCAGTTACTTTGATACTGGATACATTTTGTTATGATATTTTGATCGCTACTATTGAGTGACAACTATTATTGTGGGATGTAGTTATCTTATTATTGTTTCACATGCATTATGGATTAATGATGTTGTAGAGTTAACATGAGATGTTATTATGAGATTACTGGATTATGATAGAAGTGTCAGTTTCGATGAGTGTATTGGTGAAGAGGACGGTTTCGCATCACTCACTTGCGAGCGCCCTACAAATCTGTAATTTCTTCTTCATGGTGTGTATTATATGCTAGATATATTGTAAAATGTTGTTTACTTGTTTCAGGATTGCAGGTACATGATATTGACTCCACCTGGTTTTACAGGTTCGAGCGTGTCGATCCAATAGTTAAGTTGAATAGGAGATATTAGTAGGTAACATGTGTCAAGTTTACACCCTAGCCTTAGTGTGTCGTCAGTTGTGTGTGTCGAGTCATTGTCTGTCTTACTTTAATGCTATTTAATTCAGAAGGATTCTTGATTTAGAAATAGATATTTAGATTAATTGCATTTAAATCATGTTGATGGTTATTTAATTTAAATAATGCAATATGGATAAAAGTTTATATTTAAATTAATTAATTATATTTAAATTATTTAATTAATTAAATTTAATCCAAGGGGGTTGAATTTAGTTATTAAATAATTAAATTAATTAATTAAACGTGATGCAAGAGAATGAAAGAAAATAAAAGAATTAAAAGTAATTTTGGAATTTAATTTCAACGTGTGGGAATTAAATTAGAAATTGTAATTAAATGTTTATTTGGGAAATTAGTTGCAACTTTGGAAATTAATTTATTTTTTGAAATTGCATTTTAAATTGAAAGTGGCTTTTCGAAAATTAAAATTGAAATTGAAACTTGAAATTGAAATTGAAATTTGAAATTGAAACTTAAATATTTAATTTGCATGTAATGTGAATTAGGGTTGTATTAGGTATTTTTGTTTTATAATGAATGCATGTTTTAATTTTTAAGGCAGGGAAAAAGTTTTAGAAAAAAAAATACATTTTTACAACAAAGAAGAAATTTTGGGAAATTGCACAAGAAGGGTTTGAAGAAAGTTTTGATTGTAGAATTGATTGAAGGAAAGATTGTTTGCATTTGTTGGGTTTTGGATTGGATTCATTGGAGGCTTGAAGAAAATTCAGGAAATCTTTGGAGGAGGCTTGCATCAGAAATTCATCTCTTTCTGTAGCTTCTTGTACCAGGTTTTCCTCTTTGTGTTTTATTGTTCTTGATTATTTTTTTTAAAATAGTAGTGATTAAAGATTTATTTGTTAAATCCGTTTTAGAAAACAAATTTGATATTAGAAGAAAAAAATTAAATAAATTTACAGACTTTGCTTGTGAAAATTCTTGAGTGAAAATTGTGAAAACTTCAGTTGAATTTAAATTATTCAGGGAAATCGATTATGTTGTTATTGAAATCAAACATAGAGATTGAACAATGCATTTAGAATGTTTTTAGAAAATGAAACCCTCTGTTTATTATTAAAATCGGATTTTAAAATCCGTAGAGTAGTTATATTTTTCATGGTAAAATGGTCTGGTTGCGTCGCATATAACTCCACTTACACAAACTGGGTTGTTAGGAAATTTAAAGGGTTTCTGCACCTTGAAATTTTCTTATTTCTGTCAAAAACTCATAAATACCTAAATCGTAGTTTTTGAGTTATGCTTGAAACACGAGACTGCTGTTAAGTTATTTTCCTATGGCTGCTCTGATAATAAAATAATAATAAATTGATATTTATAAATATTAATATTTTATGTATTGTTATTATAATATTAAAATATTATTTAATAATATTTTATATTATAATTTATAATATTAAAGTATTATATTTATTTATATTATTTTAAATAAAATTTGTATATTAGATTAGTGGAATTAAAATTATAAACATATGGGGAAATTATTGTTTATTTTAAAATGGCATGTTAAAGTTTAATTGAAGGAGTTAAATATTTGATTTAAAGAATGCATAATTTAAAATTTAATTGTGAAATTTAAATTCATGTGTAAAAGGTCCAATTATTAATTTGATTTAATTGGAAAAATATATATATGATATTGGGTTATAGTCCAAATATTGATCTTATTTTAACACAATATGTTATGAACAAGACCAAATGTTAATTTGATTAATTTTATAATGATTTAATTTGCAAGGGCAATTGGTTATTTAATTTAAAGCGAAATGTTTTGAGTTATAGTTGAAAATACTTATTTTGTTAAGAACAATTGGAGAATAAAATATTAATGTAATTTCTCCCCTATCTGAAAAGATGAATTCTTAATTTAGTTTTATCGATATAATGAATTACGTAATGAAATGAGAAATAGATTTAGAGTATCCAAATGTAGTTTTTTCTATTGCCTTCAATGATTATGTCGTTCGTGTTTATGCTTTGAGAATGGGTTGAGTACCTGTTAGTTTATAAGTCTTCCAGATGGTTTGTTGTTTGTGAGGGTTGTCATTGTGATATCAACCTGTTGTGAATTCTCTCGGTAGTGCACGGGATCGTGTTGTTTTAAAAGTAAATTCAGGAATTGATTATTATGAAGAGACAATTAATTATTTTCTATTTGAACAATTTATTTGTTGAGAATGTATATTTTATGGTTTGAATAAATGGATGTATGTAATAAGAGTTTGGAAAGGGAAACTTTTAGATGAGATTAACATAGGGTGTTGTTGGAAAACTAGAAGAAATATAAGGTTTGGGTTAGGAAATTGAAAAGAATTATTGTAGAATATTTATGTTAATTTTAAAGGAAAACAATGGATTCGACTTAAATTATTTGAACTAGTCTATCCTTTATTATAAAGGCACTTATTTAGTTTTTTTTTCAATTAATTTTGAAAGGGCAATAGTTATTATGTTTTATTTCCATAGAGAAAATTAATCGTTGTGATTGGAATATTAAAGAATCTATATAATTGAGTTTATTAATATATATGTTTGGTGTATATATAATATGGAGCATATAAAATATGTTAAGGGTAAATTCATTATCGTATTTCATTTTAATAAGATGTATGCAATATATTATTGAATAGATATTTAAAGTGGATTGATTAGTGTATATGGGTAAATGGGTAGAGAAATGATATTTTATTATATTAAAGTGATTGCATGTTCTAAATAAGAAATTGAATGAAATGTAAGATTTGGTTAGGAAATGGAAAGAGTTTACTTGCATGGATTTGTGTCGATTTAAAAGTAAATTAAGAAGTTATTTTATTGATGAAGCAATCGATTATTTTATTTATTAATTTCTATTTAGATTAATTGAATCATTGTGATTGGATTATGAAAGAGATATGGATTTAGTATATCCAAAAGTAGTATATTCCTCATTATTATCTTAAAGGATTTAATTCTCTGTATTTAGTAAAGGGAAGTAAGTTTAATTGTTTTAGATTTCCAATAATGAAAGGGGAAATAGGGGTTATGATTATTTTAGATGATATAGTTATTGTGTCTTTGACTTTGTCAACACTACCTATTGAATGAGTATGGATTTAGGAAATCCAAATATTAGATTTGATTATGACTTGAATGCTTTTGTTGCTATGTCGTCAAGTTGCATTGTTGGTTTTTGGGAATTAGTGTTAGTCCTAGATTATAAGTCTTCCAGAAGAACTTAGATGATAAGGGTTGTTGAATCTTTATGCCATCCAGTTGTTTTCCCTTGGGTAGTGCATGGTGTCTTTTCAGTTTACTCAGTTTCCTTGAACGGGGATCTTTTATACCTTCTATGAAAGGAGTGGACTATGTGATTGTTGCCTCCAAGATGTTTGGAGTGAGTTCTATCTTTTGTTTCCTCATTGTTTTGGAGTGGATTATGATGCCTAGTTGATATGCATTTGTGTTTCCCTTGGTGGATTGTTTGGGTGTGTGTTGTCGAATAGAAGAGTGGCTTTTGTTAGGGGCCGAAGCCCAAAGTGGTAAACCGGGTAACCTTCAGAAGTGAGTTAATCAAATGCTAACTAAATTAATATACTTATATGATTAGGATGCATTCACATTAATCAAGATAAATTAACCTCACTCACAGATGCAAGGGCTTGTTTAGACTTGGGGTGAGTGAGAAGGCCTGGAATGACAAGATCAACTATCTTGTCCTTACGAGAGGTAGTTGATTCCGCTTGAGTGAGTATGAGTGCCGGGATTCGGTTGAGGCCACCAGGATTTCCGAAGCCTATGAAGAATGCCCAGAGGAGATCTCATGACAAACCTTGCGATGAAACTTTATCTAGGACAACAGTTGGTTTTGTTTTATGTGTATGGTTCTCTGAACATACTTGATTAATATTATGTCTGGAAGCAATGTGACCTATGTCAGTGATGTTGGAGTTGTACTTGATTTGTAATTTTATGGTGATTGAGTTGTACTTATTAGTTCATTTGTTTGGTTATATCAGTATGAGTCAGTATGAGTCTGCCTTTGGTTAGTGGATTGTAGATCTTTGTCCATGTTACTTTGTTACTATCTCCTAGTATGGGGGGTGGACCTTCGGGTACCACTTGGTTGGGTGGAATATGCACCAAAACCATTGGGTCCCCATCTATCTTCAGTACTTGGTGGCGAGATATCCAGATGGATAGCTCGTGGTTCTTTTTGTAATTTCTTGCATTGTAATATTTTAATTTGTATAAGATATTTTATCCCTCTTTTGTTATGAGGTGGAATTTTGTAATTGTATCTTTGAGTACTATTGCCTCATTCTGGGAATGAGTGTTGTTGTTAATTATTAAGTGAATGTGTATGTTAAATGCACTTTATAAAAAAAATTGGTTCACTTAAGATGTTAATTGCAACTTCCTTTAAGGTTACTTGGCGGGGCATTACAGGTATTCATTGGTACACTCACACTCGCTCTAAAACGTGACGTGAAATCATTCATTGCGCCATCTCAAACAATGGTCAGAGCTCAAAATTACTAAATCTCTAAGGGTTGAATGTGCAAATGAATTGGAAGTGGCCCCTCAAGGTCTATTTAAGCTTGAAAGTTAGGGGTTTTTGACCCTGTTTAGTCATCCAGCTAGGGTTTTGGATCCTCGATCCCATTTTTGTCCAACCAAGGGTTCTTTTGCATCATTTTTTTCATGTTTTGGCACATTTTTTGGTATCCTGGACCCATCAGGCAACTTGTCCTTCTTTTTCGTGAGATCACTCAAAAATCTAAATTCTCATCTGATCTCTCAAGGGGGCAGTATACCAGTGTAATCCTTCTCGCTGGGGCAGTAGTGGGGCATTTGAAAAAAAAAGAAAAGAATTTTGATCATGGCAGTTTATTATTTGAACCAACGCAATAGGTACATTGCTTCAAAGAGGGGAAAAATGTAGACACAAAAAATATACAGATTGATTTTATACACTTGATCTTGATTTTATTAACATCAGTTCGTGCCAAATCATCTCTTCTGCTAGTCATTTAATTAAATAATCTTTATTTAATTAAATTCATCATATTTTATCTGATTAAGTCATCGTCTTCTATTAATTAAATAAATCATTTTATTTAGTTAGTCCTATAGTCCGCCTTTTAATTAAATAATTCATTTTATTTAATTAATTTCTAAAGGCATCACATTTGAATTAAATAAATTTATCTTTATTTGATTTAAAACTAACACCATTCTCTTTAATCAAATAAATTAAACTTTATTTACTTAATTCTAAATTCATATTCTTCTCAACTTTGATTTAAATTAATCCAAAATCTAAATTAAATTATCACATTAGCTAATCTCCTTTTAAATTAATCAAACCCTAATTAATCTTAATCCTAATCCATCAAATCCTCTAGCTTTTTCAACTTGCACAAGAAAATCATTTTAATTGATTTATTAAATCTCTTATTTTCTCTTAACATGGCATCAAAAAGGGAATATTCTTCAAATTCAAAAATCTCTCCAAAAGGATGTGTACATCCAACAAGTTATTAAAGGCCTCTTACATGTCCTTTGCATTGCGCCAAGTGGCATTAACTCCATTTTTTTCGTCCTCCAACTTGTCATTTTATCAATTTTAAATTCCACCTAACTACATTTATTTGCACATTCATCAAAATGTGCTAAATCCTCCTCCACTAACATGTTGACAAGTGGCACCTTGCCATTGGCTCATGTTTATTCCCACATTCATCCCTTTTTCCTCTTTCTCCATCATTCTCTTTTATAAATAGAAGGCTCTCATTTAAATTTTGGATCCACAACTTCATGCAACATTACTATCTTCAATTTTTAAGCAATCTCCATCCATATTTGTCCATTTTCATCCATTTTTCATATTGCCTTAGCTAGGTTATGGTAAAATTCATCAAGGAGCATCAAATCTTCACCATTGATCATCAAGTTTGCAAGGAATTTGGAAAGGGCCATTTTCCACATCAAAATGGCACTAATTCCCCCATGGGATTGAGAGTTTGAGCATTTAAATAGGATTTAATATCTTTTTCATTGTGTTTTTCATTTTATTTCTTGTTTTCATGTTTCAAACAAATTTCATGGGGAATGATGTTTCTAACTTGCATATTGGGCTAATTGTGTGTTTGTTCTTTACTTTTGTGCAGGTCTAGGATCACCATTCACATAATCGACTGGTCACACCTAGCTATACCTTCCTCCATCTAGTTGCTAGTTAATCTTCTTAACTTAATTATTGTGAAGAAAGTTTGCACATGTATATAAATGAAATGAGATAGATAAGAATAATAATAAAATTTTACCTGTATCGACACCCTCTCCTATCAAGCTTTGACCCATCATTCGTTGGGTCCATCCTCCACTGCCCTGCATAGGGATATGGTAGTATGGGAAATGTTAGTCATAGAGTAATAATCTCTTAGCTTCACTGCCTGTTATACATTCTACTTGCAATGGGGATGGTCAATCCATGAGTAAAATTTGGGTGTAGGCTGCATTACTCCAAAATTTTGTGCCCCCTATCATGCCTCCGGTAGGTGCCCCATTCCTTATGGTAAATTCATTACTTTTCAAATATCCTTGTCTTTGGCTTGCATAGGGGTAAAACTCTTCCCATAGAGAAACTTAAGCAACATCCTTTTCTTCTAATCGCACCCCATCTAAATGTTTTAATAATGGTAATGTTTCTTGAGTGTCCATTTAAGTCCTTGTATAACCTCAATTTATGTTACCACCATATTCACTGAGCCTAGATGTTGGTGCACTGCACTCTCTCGACAACTGGGAGAGAATAGGGGCCAAATCTCCCAATCAAAACAATATTTATATAGTTAAATATATTTATGTAATCACTCATCTATCTTCAAAAGAAGAAACTGGATTGGTTGGGTGCCCTGGTAGCCTGGATAACATCTCCATGCCCACAAAATTGAATTGTCTTACATTTGTTGTTACCTTATGTTGAGCACCCTAACTTCGTGCTTCTAATTATTCTATGTGGAAATTTCAAATCACTCCCAATTTTTTACAGTAGCTTACTTGACAAGTCCCCTACTTATAACTAAGGTTTGAGGGCCACATCATCAAATATGATGCCACATCAACATTATTTTTGTCAAGGTGTCCAAAAAATCCCCCCAAAAAAGTGAGACCAATACTTGTGCATTCACAACATGTTTTATTGAGTGTTGATGTGGAATCACATGATTGGTTGCTCTTTAGATCAAAGGAATACATTTTGTTTAATTATGGGTGGTCATCATCAACACTTACAACTTTAAAGTCACAACTATTAGTCCAATATTGATAAAAATATTGGGCATTATATAAACAACTACTATCACAACTATTGAACCATGCTCAGGTACTGGGTCCTCTCCCCTAATATCCCTACACTATTAATATCACTATTTCACTATCTTGGCACAATTATAATATTATTTTCATATGATTCATTAATGATATTAATAATGATCAACATAGTAATTACGTCGATAGGTGTAACTTTACAATGGCAGCATGATGTTTATAGGAGGTCAACACAATCTGTTACAAAAATAATAAATGTTACCTTTCCACATTTCAATGCCCATACCATAGATAATGTGGACATGATGTTATTTTTATTTATTTTTACTTGTATATTTCTTATCTAAACAAGTTTCAGGTAGTGGTTAGTACTTGTCTTTATAGTATTCTAATTATTGTTTTCTAGATTTGGAAAAAATAAATGTAAGTTTTACTAATGTGAATAAAAATAAATGTAAGTTTTGTTAATTATAGTGTTTTATTATTGTTAATTATTTCTCTGCATGACCTAAACCTAACCCTAAATTTAACCCTAACAATAAATTCTAAACCATTATCCTAATCCTAGACCTATCTCTAACACTAACAATGGTCATAATCTCAACCCTAACAATAAAGAATTGTAGAGTGACATTACAAAAAAAAACTATGAATTAATATTGGAAATAAGATTTGAAATAAAGATATTAAATGAATAAAAATTTTGAGCATTATATCTATTAATCATATTTTAGTGATTTTTATTAATAATATTTTATTTTTAATTTATTTTAATTTTTGAATAGTTCTAACCATAATTTTTACCTTATTCTTAATTTTATCCTAATCCTAATTATAATTTTTTAAAGATTATATTAATTACTAATAATAGGATTAG
Organism: Sequoiadendron giganteum; assembly: GCA_007115665.2. Lineage (NCBI taxonomy): Eukaryota > Viridiplantae > Streptophyta > Pinopsida > Cupressales > Cupressaceae > Sequoiadendron > Sequoiadendron giganteum. The sequence continues at coordinate 271,264,596 of CM021107.1, forward strand.
AATTATAATTTAATTAATAATTATAATAATTTTAGTTATTTTAATTTAATTTTTATTTGTATTTATGTATGTTTTAAAGTTAAAAAAATCTAAAAAATAAAAAAAGTGACAATATCAAATAGTTTAAAATTTAATTTAAATTATGTAAAATCAAATCTCTAGGAAATTATTTTATTTGCTAGTTTATGGATGCGCTTTAATTTAAGTTTTATTTTATTATTTTAATAGTGTGAATCCAAATCTTTATAAAATAGCTAATTGATTTTTGTGATATTTTCTTTAATAAAAAATAATAATTACATACATAAAAAAAATCATTCTTAAAAAAATGTTAAAAATAAATAATTTATTTATTTTAGAAAGATTTAATGAAATGACTTTATAAAGCAAAAAATGTTAAAAAAATAGTTTACCTTGCTTTCCCTACAAATTTTTCCATGACACCCCAAACTTCTTAGTCAATTATGTTCAAGAAAAACAAGTTTTACAATTTTTAAAGCTAAGTATTTAACATGTTCACTTAAAATATATATATATTTGAAGAGCATAAAATTATATTTTTTAATTGGTTCAAAACCAACTTATTAATAACTAATTAACAAAGTGAGTTGAAGAATTGATTGCAATAATACTATGCCTAAAAACAAGTATTAATAAAATGGGCACGACATGAAAGAAAAAAAGTAGATTTGGGGGCTAAGTATAAAGGAAACATGGTTTATTTAGTATATTCTTTATATATGCAAGAAATTATAAAATTTCATATAAGCTTTAACAATATATATATGAAACACAAATAATCATTCTATATAACAAGAGAGTTGAACTGAGTTTTATATATATAAGTGAGTTGGTTATTATAAGAAAATGAGGCCATTTATTATATATTATGTATTTAAATTATATAAGTAAAATAAATATCTTTATATGTTAAATTGATTGTCTTGAAAATAGGGGATTTAAATATTTTATTATTTATATTTATATATAAATAATATATCACATATGTGATTATAATATTTGGTTTGAAAGTTAGGAAAATGAATGGTTAATTGATTTTTTTTTAATTTTTTTATTATATCATTTAGAGAGAATTATGCATAATGAAACTTAGATAGTCAATGGGCCTTGTCAATAATTGAATTACATTTTTAACCTTTAAGGAAGCTAATTCATATTACTCCAAATAGTCTTAACGAAAGTGGTGAACTAGTAGGGATCACTTGATGGATGCTTGACATAGCACTGCCATTAGAATGTTAAACGTTACTTAGAAGAGTAGAATCATAAGGTCAATCAAATCTGATTTAGTTAAGTTTACCTTGTTATTGATATAAGGTGTATGTGATGGACTCAACACATCCATTCACTCTAGTTCATCTTCTCGCTATCGAGCGATGTGTCAAAGATGTTGTTGCATGAGCAATGCCATTCAAAGCATGTAATGTTACTTCCATGTCAAGCATAGAAAATAATTTTAGTGTGGGAATGTATATATATTTATAAAAAAAATTAGTTGTGTTTTTGCCCTTTAGTAAAATTTACCTAGGCATTATGTATATGAACACAATAAACCAATAATCTTGACTCATTTTTCATTTTTTCTTGTAGATTTAAATTTTCTGATCTATTTTTGTGGGGGCTTTTTAATTCATTTCTTATTTTGTGCTTTTCATAATTAGTTGAGTGCAAATTAATCGGGCTTATTTTGTATGTTATCTTATGTTTCTTGGGATTTGTTCTAGTTTGATGCACTTTTCTTGAATCAATGTTTGTGTTTTATCATGACTTATTTGTTTCATAGATTGAAAACTTTGTCCTTGGCACACAAATGGATTATTTAATAATTTTAGGGGTTTTCACTTTCTTCACTTTTAGTTTATTTATAGTCTTTTCCGATCCTAACATATTTTTCTCATTGATAATTTTTTGTACAAGTTAGATTTTTTTGCAAGTTTGTTTGTGTTAATTTTTTTCCTAGCCATGATTTGGTACACCTCTACTTGCTTCAATATTTTTGTCATAATGCAATGCCTATGTTTAATTATTCAAGGCCTCCATATCCTGACCTTAAATTACATTTTAAATCATTATAAGATTTTATTATTTTTTATAGTTTGGTTTTTTTATTTATCTAACTCATTAACCTACTTTTCTATCATTGCTAACTCTCTACTATGCAAGTTCCCAAATTGACATACTTGTTTCTTACTTCAATGTCTATCTCTATATCAACGTCTCTATTTGTACCAATCGACACCTTTGTAGATAATTACTGGTAAAAACAAAACATATAGTTTGAAATTTTATTGTTTGGTTTAATGTTTATGTTATGTTATCAACATTTTTGTTTTTCTATTGACATATCTTTCCTATGTAGAACTATATATTTTTCTTTAATTTTTATGCTAACACTTGTTGCAAATCGCTAATGTTAACTTTGTTTTGTGGTTACCACTTTTCCAAGACTTTTAAGAAACTATTAACTCATTTTTTGTAGGTTTGATTGTGAAAGGACTCATCTTTTTTACTCTAGTCAAGTTGCTTATTAATTTTCTAAGGGAGATAATATTTGTGTGTTGTGTTTGTGAGGATATTTAGTGTGTATGCTCTCTCTTTGCATTGAAAGGTGATCTTGGAGAAAAAAACCACCATTTTTTCCTCTTTGTGTAGTTTAGAATTCAAGGGGATCAAGGTGTTTATGCTCTCTCCTCATGTTGCAAGGCCATCTTAGAGATAAAAATAATTAACATTTTTTCCTCTAGTTGTCCTACCTTGAATTTAATCACCAAGGGGATGAACTAAACCCATGTGTTCTAGTGGGGTGTGTTGAAAAAAAAGATGTGTTGAGAGGAGGGTGAGTTAGCATATATTAAAACTTAACTAATTTCATTTACAAATAAACAACTCATTGTTTACCTCTTCTAGGGTGTTTATATTAATAAACTATGTACACAAGAAGTAAACGGAATTATATCTAATGCACAGAACATAACAATGTAACATGCCAAAATCATAAGATGTTTGTATTCATTTCCAGTAAGTATCACCATGTACAATCACAAAGTATTCCCATACAATCAATCATGCATTCATAATCATAATCATAATGGTAATGTCTCCCGACTACAACCTGAAGTATATATAACGTTCGGCGGTTGGTTGAGCAACCAACCGTCATGACGTTCCATACCAGCCCCCTACAACTAATTGGGACTTAATTACCCAAAAGTACATGCCAACAATTATTTCCACTAAGACTATAGTTTTATTACATTAACTAACTTGGCCGACTACGGCCGACTACGCTTACATTTAACCCCTTACATCATCCCCCCCACAAAATAGGTCGCCTTCTAGGCGACAAGATAAAAAAAATAGGAAATGATGTTGTACAAAATTTTATTGAGAGGAAGGGGGGAGTGAGGACAACCCTGGATGAACTAATGAGGTGGGAGTAGCAGCAGAGGAGTGCTGGTCCTTCAATTGCTTAACTTCCTTTATGCGTACTCGAAGCTGGCGATCGGCAAGAATTTCACGTTCCTTGGCAGCCTTCACCATGTGAGCTACCTCCATCAATTGGCTCTTGGCTTTGTTCGTCTCCAAGCTCGTAGTTTCCAACTACTCCTCTAGTTTTTTGATCCTCTCACTCCACATTTGTTCCTGTTGCCAAGTCTCCTCTTCTTTTCGCCTAATTGCCTCCTCCTTCTAGCGATTCCCTTCCTCCAAACTCATCACCTTGGCCTCCAAGGTGGCTATCTAGTTTTCCTATGACCCTGTTACCTGAGTCTGGTCTACCAACTGGTTTTGTAGATTCTGTATGGTTATGGCAGATTCCTCTTTTACCTTCTATAACATGCGATAGGCTTCCACCTTCCTGGCTACTGCCAACTCAACCGATAATATTTGCCTCTTCACATTGTAGAATACATCTTGAAATGCGAGCTCGATGTGGTAGAGGTTTTCTATGACCCCAGCATCTCTTCCTACCATCCTAGGTGGCTTGCCTCTCTAGTTCCTGAGCATTGTTGTGGTTTCACTTGCGGGCCACCCCTGGCTAGTGAAGATACGAGTGAACTCCGCCTCGCACCCCAACTATACAAAACCCTTGAGACGTTGTACCTCCTGGCCCACCAATGGGGATCGGCCAATCTTGAGGTCTTTCGATATGTGTCCCACCTGCATCATTGTTCGCCCCATGTGCTGGAGCTCCTCCACGTACCTCTACACTGTCCCCAAGGGGTCTGATGGATCTAGTTGTGATATTTCCACTACATATCCATCATACGCACTATCCTCATCATCCTCCTCATCAGGTATGTCCTCCTCATCTAGAGGGAGGTTCTCTACCCCTGTCTACTCCTCTACTGGCCCCATCCCCTCTGTGGCACTGGTGACTACTGGTACACCTCCTCTATCACTGGCTGCTCCCTCGCTGGCTCTCTTATTGCATCCACCCCCTCTGGTATTTTAGCCGTATCACTCCCCTATGTCTGAATGGCTGATCCCACCACATCTATATCGCTAGCCAATCCTTCTGGCGAATTCTCCTCTGGTGTGTCGGCCACCTCCACTCTCAGGCCATATTCCCCTAGCCAGTTATCAATCTGGGCTACTCCTAGCACTCCTGGTGGTGTGGTAGAGGGAACTAGCTCCTGCGGAGTGATGGATCCCCAAGTCCTTGGGGCTACTGAAGGTTCGGTAGAAATCACTGGTGGTGTCCCTGGCGAACCCACCCTGGTTGGTGTTGTCTCTACTACCAACCCTGACCGTGTAGTTGCTGACTCCGGCAGAGTAGGTGCGAAGCCTGGTGGTGGCATAGTGTTGCCTGAGGCTGCTGGACTCGATGATATGGTTGTCACGTCTGCTAATGGTGCCCACCCTGGCAATGCGCTAGGTGCTGAGGCTCCCACTCTCAATGTCCATCTGCCGCCAATGGACGATGCTAGCAATGTGAAGGTAATAGTCGGTGAACTCTTCTGCCCCATTGGTGGTGCTAGCAAGGTGAACCCTGCTGGCTGGAAGGGTGGTATCACCACTTCGTCCACTTGTATTCTAGTCTATGCATCCCCAGCCACTAATACCTCCTCATCCTCTGGCAAAATTTCTACTGATGTCGAGGAAGATAGCTCAATGTGCTCCCCTTCTCCTTCTTCCCCACTCTGTGCTGACGTTTCCTCTTCTACAAATGCTTCGTGACCTTTCCTTTTTTCCCCTACTATAGAGCCTTCGTCCACTTGCTTGAGTTCTAACATTGTCTAGTAGAATACCGTTGGAAGGCTTGGGTTGAGATGGGTAAGATGCTGCAATCGACCCCACCTGCCTTTAGGTACTTGTGTGTGCACAACATCTAAGAATAGAGCAATGGCATGCTGCATCATATAAAATGCTTTGTGCCACTGAGACATAAACTCTCACATCCACTCTGCAAGTAATCGTGCCCAATTATATATTTAGTCGATGCTCAATCCCACCATGTAGTCTACCATCTTTATGGCAATGTCGAATGCTTGGTTGGCACCTGTAAGTCGACACTTCATCAAATCCAATATGCACTTCCATTCGGCTATAGCCAAATAATGTTTTCAAAGGCCTCTGTTGCCAGTGTTCCATATAGTATCCTTCTCCTCTCGTGTTAAATTACTCTGGCACACTTTCTTAATTAGGACTTCCTTATGTTGTTGTGTCATCTTCTTTGGCTTATTAACTCCTATCCCTATGGCTAAAATGTCAAAGACTCGCTCAAAATCCTATGGCCAAAATGAGACTATAACTGGACAGCCTCGGTAATCTATCACTGACTTGTGGGTGTGCCTGCAATAATTTTCTACCATGGCTCTCAGCCAAGGTTCAAACTCTCGTGAGTTAAAAAATGGCACCAAGATGGCTTTCTCCACTTGAGCATGTTGTAGTGCAATATTTAGGGGGTGGTCATCGGCTATGCTCCACCACCACTGTTTGCACTCGTTACCAGTTAAATTATCCCAGGACATCGGTTCAACGTCTGCCTCCATCTTTTTCTTTCTTGCCGAGGCTATCCTTGGCTTAGGCTGCGCAACTTTCTTTCCCTTGTCCATTGTAGTGCCGGCTTGGTAATCTCGGCCAACTTTATTTACTTCTAAACGATTGCCAAAACTGTCCGGCTTCAGTAACTGCCATACCAGGTAAACCTGGGGCTTTCGAATTTTTTGACAAGGCTATAATTCCTACAGGTTCTGAAGCAGCCGTATGGTTTGGAAGTCTGCCAGTGAAGAGTGCTGCTGCATGATTTGAAAAACCTCTGTCAGTGAAAGATGTTGTACGGTTTGACAAAACTCTGCCAGTGAAAACCTTGCCAGTGAAAGATGTCATACGCTTTGAACTTCTGCTAGTAAAAGTCATGCTAGTGAAAGATGTCGTATGATTTGAACTTCTTCCAGTGAAAGCCATACGATTTGAAAATACTTCACCAGGGAGAGATGGTGTCATACAACCTGGACCTCTACCAGTGAACAGGGATGCCATACGACTTGAAAAATCTTTGCCAGGGAAAGATGGTGTCGTATGATCTGGACCTCTACCAGTGAACAGGGATGTCGTACGACTTGAAAAATCTTCGCCAAGGAAAGATGGTGTCATATGATATGGACCTCTACTAGTGAACAGGGATGCCATATGACTTGAGAAAAGTCTACTAGTGAAAGAGGATGTCGTACTCTTTCCTTTACCAATGAAAGACAATGTTGTACGATTGGAACCTCTGCCAGTGAAAGCCGTACGATTGGAACCTCTGCCAGTGAAGGCTGTATGATTTGGAAATGCTCTAGGTGTTGTACGGATTGAGCTTCTCTGTCTATCACAAATTGTACAATGTGAATCCCTATGTTCTACTTTTGAAGTCTCCTTTCCTATTGTTTTCTCTGCCCTAGTGGTTTATGTGGTCATACGCCCTCCTTCTTAGCCGAACTTATGTCTCCTTTCACTTTGAAATTTTTTAATTTTCCCTTTGGTCGTACGACCTCCTCTTTGGCCCCACTTTTTATTTTTATTTTTATTCTTCTCCCTTTAGCTGGCTTTACCACTTTTATTATTTTATTATTTTTTCTAGATCCATCTAATAATTCTATCCTACTTCTTTTATTTCCAATTTGTTTTACTTTTTCCCTCTTTTTCTTCAATTTTTTCTGTTTTAATTTATTTTTTTTCTCTTTTTGATATTTTTAATATTTTTCTATTTTCACCATCTTCTCTCTCTTCATCTTTCTCTTCTTTTCTCTTTTTGTCTCTCTCTTCTTCTCCTTTTATCTGTAGCATGTTGTAGTCTGGGTGGAAAACTTAATAATCCTCCATCTACCAGTGAAATAACCCGTTCAGTGAACTAGTTTCATTTTTCGAACAACTCCCAATTTCTAGTATGCCTTCCTCATTTGGTTCCATTATTTTCCCTTTGTCGTCAACATCCGACCCTCCATCAAATTTTGATTCTAACGATGCCAAGTCTTCACTGACTACCTGATTCTTTAAATCAATAATATACTTTTTCCCATGGCTCTCAATCGAGAGCATATTGCTTTTCTAGTTATGATTTTCCTTGGCGGAAATTAGCTATCCTCGTCCTAGTAGTGCATCGTACGCTTTTCTTTCTAGTGGGATGATGAAAAAATTCAATAGAAATTGTTGCATACCTATCACCACTTTTTGTGCCATCAACGTACTGATTGGTTTGATATTATGTTGATCGGCACCCACCAGTTGAAATGTCGGTGGTCAGAGTGTGGGTTTCCCGAGGCTCTTCCATGTATCCTTAGGTAGTACGTTAACTCCTGATCCTCCATCGACGATGGTATTAGAGAGTTTCATCCCTAGGATTTCCATCTGTACGACGGCTGGTTTCCTCGCGCCGCTTATTATGAGTAGCGTAGGATCCGTGGTTGCTCATATTGGTTCTCTAGTGTCTTCAATCAGACCCATTTGTGTATTGTCTGTCATGATATTTGTGAGTACTACTCTTAGTTGCGGCATGGTTTGCAAAAGGTATGTTACCTTGACTGGTATAGTTGTGTGAAGTACTTGTCGTATGATGTTCTTTTCCAACTCTGACTACAATGATGTACTAGTCACTTTGGTAATTCTCCGTTCATTTTCCATTACTTCTTCTACTTCCGCCCTAGCTTCTCGGAGTCATTCTTTCTTCGTATGGGGGTTTGGGTAGTTAGCCTTCTTTGTCTACGCCCTTGTAAGTGCTAGGACTTCTTCATTGGCTACCTCCAGTATGTTGATACCTTTCTATTTGGGATAATCGGTGTCTTCATGATCGCTCAGACTGCACCACTTGCACAGCTTCCCTCCAACGCCTTGGCTGCTCTGGCATTCCCTAGCAAAGTGGCCCCACTCATTGCATCTCCGGCACTAGATCATGGGTCGACCTTTGCTGTCATATTGGATTTTACTTCTTGGTGTGGTGTTTCTCTGGTTGTTGTGATAGCCACTAGGGGATGCATTGTTATTCTAATACTACCCTTGTGTGAAGAACACTTACAGACTCCGTGTTTTCAAATTGTATGGGCATTCTTTGACAGAGTGTCCCATAACTTGGCAGATGTCATAAAACATCTTCTTTGGGCAGTTTTCTTTTGTATGGCCTTCCATTTTACATTTCGTACACCATAGTTCGGTTGGTTCCTTTGACCCTTCCTTGTCTGCTTTTAGTTCCTTCATCATCCTTAGCATGTCATGATAGAGTGCTTGTATAGTTTTTGATTCATCCTCACTTTCCCCCGTGCTTTCTTCTTCATCATGCTTCTTCCCTCTAGAGGATGTCTTGTTCTTGCTTTCAATATCCATCACACGATTGTATGCTTCAGTGTACGAGGATGGAGGTACTACCTTCATGTTCTTACGTAGTGAGGGAAGCAGCCCTTCGATAAACCATCTCTTCTTTAAACCATCTACTGGCTGTGATTCTAGTTTCCCCAGCAGGTCTTTTAATTTTTGGTTGTAAGTTCATATGCTTTCATTTTTCCCTTGTTTGGTGTTGTAAATTTCGGCCACAATTTCATTGTCATCCCTCAATAGTTTAAATTTGTCTTGAAATGCATGTTTCAACACCCTCCATGAAGCTTTCTTTGTTCAGTCCAACTCTGAGTACCAGTCAATGGCACTATCTCAGAGTGTCATCAGAAATACTTTCAACTAGTTATCCTAGTCATCTTCTCCACTCGTTGTCCAAATTGTCTCACATGTCTTACAGTGTCGTACTGGATCCTCTGACCCATTCCCCGTAAACTTCGGCAACTTTTTCCATTCTGAAGTCACCATCCTGCCCCGCTATCCTCCCCATGTATTGCACCTGACTGGACTGGTTTCGGTACGTTCTAGTGCGTCACTTGCACTCTCGGCCACGTCCGAGTCACCCTTTTGTCCTCTATCAGTGTCCTCTACACCTTGGGTTTCCTGGGTCCCACTCTGATGCTCCCTCTGCCAAGGGGTCTTGGCTCGGATCTCCCCGTCCTCAGCCCTTCGTCATCATCCGATATGGACAACTCTCGAAAGCGTTGGATACTATTTTCAAGTTCGTCGCTCAAGTCTTCCTCATTTTCTTGGTTTTTATGTTTTTCTACGTATGTGGTGCCGAATGGTTCCTCGTACTTCTCTTCCTCAGGGTGCTGATGTGATTTACTAAATCTTAACCGTCGGTTTTCTTCCTCTTGTATTCTTAATGATCACTGAATTCTTTCCTCCTCTACTTCGTGCCCGACTGGTACTCGGTTCTTGTCTTTGTTCGGTCGTATGGGCATTTACAGGTATTTCACGCGATCATTGTTGGTTGCTAGCGGTACGTCTCCGACTAGTGTCCCTTTCTTCCTCTTCCCATTTGGTTCGTTCCTCGTACCGCTACAAGGTTTGCTCCCTTCGGCATTCTTGTTCCTCCTCTGCCCGAAGTTCTTGTAGGATGATGGAATGACGGGCCAACAATCTTGGCATGCAGTGAAGAAGGTGATCAACCTCGTCGTTCACTTCGAGGTGATCCCAGATAACTGCCTGAAGGACTTCTCGTCGGAGGGCTTGCCTTCGTACGTGGTCTTGTAGGGATATGTTCTAGAGATTTGTCAAATTCCATGTCAAGTCGTCCTCTCTTTCTTCATTCGTTACTATGGGTTCATCCACTGGTTGGCCCATTACGCTGCCATTACTCTGAGTGCTTCCCTGGTCTACTTAGGCAATGACGCCAAATGTTTACCTCTTCCAGGGTGTTTATATTAATAAAATATGTACACAAGAAGTAAACGGAATTATATCTAATGCATAGAACATAACAATGTAACATGCCAAAATCATAAGATGTTTGTATTCATTTCAAGTAAGTATCACCATGTACAATCACAAAGTATTCTCATACAATCAATCATGCATTCATAATCATAATCATAATGGTAATGTCTCTCGACTACAACCTGAAGTATATATAACGTTTGGCAGTTGGTTGAGCACCAACCATCGTGGCGTTCCATAACAGCCCGCTACAACTAATCGGGACTTAATTACCCGAAAGTACATGCCGACAATTATTTCCACTAAGACTATAGTTTTATTACATTAACTAACTTGGCCGACTACGCTCGACTACACTAAGTACATTTAACCCCTTACACTCATCACATTAACTAAAAGGAATAAAAAAGAATATATGCATCACATAGAGACACTTGGATTTTACTTGGAAAACCCAATGAGGGAAAAACATGATGGGAATTAATCACATTATATGTACAACTCACTGCTAACAAGAAATTACAATGTTTGAGGTTCACTACCTATGGACTTGCAAACTAAGGTAATATGCCTTAGAGAAAGATACAATGGACCTAAAGAGATTCACTGTCTTAGAGCGGGATACATGAATTTTAGAGAAAGAAAATGATTATGAACTACTTTGAAGAATCATATAACACATGATGATGATGCAATCACTATTTTGCACAAGTATCACTTTACACTGATTTCATACACTTCATATTTTCATTCTTCTTTCACTATATCATCACAACCATCATCTTCACAAATGATTTTGATCTTCTATAGTCGACTCCAAGAAGACCGTTGGATGAAACGATTGATATTGTAAGGGTTGTCTCCAAAAAATGTTCAAAATAAAAGATGATTAGTTGCATCACAATCCATTCTTCAAGACAAGATTAATTGATCAGGATCAATTGCAAGTAATTAAACAAGTCATGTTGGCCCAAGTAGTATCAATACCATCAACAATTGTTTGATTTCACACAACCAGGGAGATACCAAAATTATTATGTGAACCAAGGTGCAGGCATTGTAGACCATGCACAATATTCATTCAACCTTTTTCTTAAGTATTTAATCATAACCTACTAAAGTATAGTAACAAAGCATTTTAGACAAACTGTAGCTAACTATCATTCAAAAATAGTACTTACAGACCACTACATCGCTTGATATTGATAAGTAGTATGTTTTTATCATTATAGAACATATTTACAAAACCGCAAGAACATCCATTCACTTTTGAAAGAATGTAGAGCATTCCATGAGGCTTCCATCATTGCTTTCCTCTATCAAGGTTCATACTAGAACATTGTTACTTTTTACTTTTACTGTAGAAAGTGTGATGACATGATTCCTTGGATGTGGCACTTTTACAATATAATAATCTTTCCTTCATAACTGCACAATTAAGTACTTATTTGTGAAAGAATGCAGATCATCATATCATGACTTTTCCTTGTGAGTTCTTTAGCACAACTTCTGCAACATATCTTTGTGTGTGGTACATCAACCTGCAATTATATCAATGTATGCATATTATGGACACAACAAGACATGAGTATCATCCTCATCAACATACTTAGTGGGTGAAAGCACGAAGTTGAGTCCACTTAAGGTGGAATTTTTTGCCTTAGAAAAAATCTTGAAATCATGAAAGATGAATCAGAATCCTATATTTTAGCAATCGGGAACCTATTTTGCTTTGGGGTCCTAAGCCTAAAACTAAAACAAGATCTCATTTTTTTAAAAATCGAAGTCCCATTTTGAAAAGTTTTCATTTTTGGAAACTTTCCATGTTTGAAAGTTTTCCATTTTTGAAAACTTTTTAAAATGAGATCTCATTTTGAAAACTTTCCATTTTTGGCAATTTTTCAAAACGGGGTCCCCTTTTGCAAAACAGGATCCTGTTTCGTAAAAGCATAAAAAAATATTTTCTTATGAAATGTGATCTTGTTTTAGAACGAGATCCTATTTTTAAAAATATGAATTTTTAGTCGGGTTTGTGCTTTGTTTTTTGGTTTGGGAAAAGGCTTGGGGACCTGAACCTAAGCTTTGGACTTGGTTTGACCTGCAAGTTGAAGGTCCTATCAATGCGATAAGAAAATAGTGACTTTGGACATATGTTTGAAGACCTTTTTTGTAGAATTCTTTGACAAAATTAAAACCCATTATAGATAAGACATTGTAGATTCCAAATATGTACTTTTTTACAATTTGATTATTTTTTCTATTTTTCAATTAATTTTTATGAAACTGGTCCATAAACTTGAAATATCCAGGTTTTTTAGTATTTTAATAACTTTTTATTAAAATAAATTTTTGACAAATGAATTGCATGAAAACGTACTTCAGACAATTATTTTTAATTTGAAAAATTCAAAACATGATAAGTTTAGGTCATATTATGCATGACATACATGGCGATTTTTCAAAACAACAAATATGGCCAATAAAAAATAACAAAAAAATTATTTAATAAAAAATGACAAAAAAATATCAAAATTGTGCTTCAGTGAGTTAAAAATATTTTCCAAAAAGGATTTAGAAAAATATTATTAGTTAGGTCAAAATATGGATGGTGTACACGTGCATAGTATGGTAAAAAAGGTGACTTTTAAATAATAATTTTTAGAAACACCTATTGAAAATCAATTTATATCATCTAAGTATTAAAATAAATTACATATTTGGAAACTGGACTCCGAGTAGTACATTTTATGATTAGTGACTTTTTCTAAGATTTCATCTCTAAGTGCTTCAAATTTTAAGGTCAAATGTGACAAATTTTCAAAATTAGGGAAAACACTTACACTTTTTAGCCAAAAAGTGGACTCAACTTCTTCCACACACCCTAGTTAGCATACTAATCATTATTCTTCCTTGTAGAACTCTACAAAATTGCTCCAATTGATATCACAACATGAAAACTATCTACATAGAGTGTTCACACTTTAGCATCATATCTGACATCAAGGACAACCTATATTGGGTTAACATCAATGACAACAACTATTGCCAACAATCTCCCCCTTAGTTATTGATGAAAACACCCATATATACCTCTCCCCTTTTACATTGATGGAAAATATTATGATAACTTCTATTTACAACATCCCAAAAATATGAGCTCCCTCTTACTATATGAATTCCGTAGATAAGGGGGATTCACTACACAATTTATCTTCATTCAGAGAGCCTCACGAGGTGAACTGCACTAAACTACCTTAAGGAAGATGAGTTCTAGAATAAAAAAGCATAGGTCACAAATATTCTTTGGACAAACTAACAAGCTCTCAACCAAAGGAAAAAAGCGTAGGTTTTAGATGGCAGCATGACACGCTAGTGTCTCTTTGGCGCGCTAACGTTCGTATGGACCAAAAAGTGAGAATGTCACAAAAAATAGCTTAGTGGCTACTAGCAATCTAATTAATGAGAACTTCAAAAGTACTGGAAAACAACATAATACAATAAAGTGAAATAGAAATGATAAAGAGAATAAGAGATAGAAAGGAAATGCTCACAACCATGCAAGTGATGAAGTCTCCAACAAATAAATGTCTTCAATAACTGCAAGCATAAGATCTAGAGAAAGTGTTGGGGTTGTATAGGGGTTTTCCTCAGTCAAACCCTCATTTTTGGTGTTCCCACCTCCACAGACAGTTAAAAATATAGAGAGAGTGAGAGAAGTAACAAAATGTGATGTGATAAAAATGAAACCTCACTCGAGGAGGAGAAACCGTATTACATGTGAGTGATAAAAGAAAATCCCACTGGAGGAGGAGAACCCATATCACAAAATGTAGATGTAATAGATAGGGGATATGGAATCCCAGGATGCTCGCAAGCACAAGACAAGGGAGGTAAAGATAGCTAGCCGCAAGAGCCAAGAGTGTGGTGTAGGGCGTTTGAAGCTGCTATAGAAAGTTAAAAAATAACAAGAGAGAAAATTCTAGAGCCAAGGCTGGAAAGAAGCTAGACGTAGAAGAGGAGCTATCAAACCAAATGGATTGAGAAGATGATGCTTAAAGAGGGAAAAGAAGAAAAAATAAGCTTCATGGGCGGTTACAAGGTGACCCAAGCCTTTACCACTAACAAAGGGAGGTGAAAAGTGGCAAACATGCTCGAAGATGGTTATTTGAATGTTGAAATGTTGCAGGACACTAGCACGAAGCACAAAAATTTGTGCGATGCGCTAGTGTCTAGAAGCATCATGCTACAGAATGACACAAACAGGGAAAGCACAAGGTTTAACATAAAGCTAATGTGCAAAGGAAGCTACTGAAAAGGGGTTATGAGCATATGGAGAGGGAAAAAGGCTTATGCAAGGGCTAAAATGAGCCTACACAAGATGCTAAGGGAGTGGACACTAAAGCAAGTGCAAGTATGCATGTTAAATTGCAAGGGGTGCAATTTTATGACTATACATTATGTCCCCACTTTAGCGAGCATATGAATCTACGCTAATATGCACACTAAAGGAAATCTACTAAACATAAATAACATCATTATGCCAAAAGGATACTATAGAGGAAGCAAAAAAATCTTTGAACTGAGGAAGCATGCCCCCAGGCTGAAGACTTGCAAAACAAATAATTAAACAAGAAAAACCTGCACCAGAAAATATTGTTAGAACATAAAAAACTATAGGATTTGAGTTAGCAAAGTGAAAGAGACCTCAATGTAGAAGGATGTCTCAGTACTATGCGTCATCCTCAAATTAAGAACAATAATAGATAGAAGAATTCTTAAAAGAAGAGAACGTAAGGAACAGTTGCTTCAAGAGAAGAATACACCTAGAGGTCAGGGAAGCAACCAATGTAGAAGAGAGAAAAAGCATTTACTCAGGATGAAGAAGAATATAGAATTTTTATCTAGTATATACAATTTGAGAATAAAATTAAAGAGATAGAAAGGAATGAATATTCCAAGAGGGATAGCTCCACAGGTACTCTCTCTTGAGGAGGTTTGAATAAAAGGACCCCATAGCTCCATAGAACTATGAAGTTGCACAAAGTACATCAAAAGCCTTCAGACCAATGATGGACAAATCCCATAGGATGAAAGCGTCTCACAGGACCACGGACCTGCAAGGAGGAAGCCCCCAAGATCTCTCACATGAAGGAAGCCCCGTGAAGTATACGACTTAAAGGCCCACAAACCTGCAAGAAGGTATCCCCTAAGATTTCTCACATGAAGGAAACCCAGAGAAAAAAGTGTCTTACAAGCCCACAAGCCTACATGGAGGTCTCACCCAAAGAAGGGGACTTCATAGAGTTGAATTCGAAAGAGGATTTAGAGGTGCACCTACAAAGCGATATGTTTACCCATAGATAAATCATGTTTGAAAACAAAGCGGCCATGCAGGAAGTCAAGCGAAAATCACACAGACCATCAACAAATTGGAAAGACTTTAAAGGGGTCCCTTAGGAACCCTTCAAAAGAAGAGGGGTCCACTCAAGAGATGCATTTTTTGAAAAGTGAGGTGTAGTTAGGTTGCCCCCAAGCTAGACGTGAATGTATAAGATAGGTCTAGTTAGGCATCCCCTAATATATAGGAGAGGAGAACCATTCAAGATACTTAGAAAATACAAGATAGAGGTAGACCTTGATATCACTTGTCATTTGAAGAAAAGGTAGGTGCATCAGCTAATAAATGAGTTATGGCACCTAAATCATGATTTTTTTGTATTTTATCCTATATTTTGTTCATTAATCCCACAACCTTTATGCCCATATCCATATTTGGAGACAAGCTTAAAGCTAGGGTCATAACATGCTTGCAAATCTTGGGAAGGAGGATGATCTTCATAAAGAGCATTGTTCTAGAAATGGGGATCACACTCCTCTATGGGATGACCATCATCCTCTTTAATAGGACTTCCAAGATTATCCTCTTTAATAAAAGTGTGATCATCTTCCTTAGAAGGAGGATCAACACTAAGAATATTACAATTCATGTTCACACTATCCTACAATACAAAAGAATAACCATCTTCAATAGTAGGTTGGGATCATGTTATTGAAAGGTTTTGTTACAAGTATGGATGTGTTTGGTGGTGTTTTCATTAATGTTATCATTTATGTCAACACAATTCAGGTTGAGTGAGTTGTGTATTTTCCAAGTGCTTTTGAGAAAATTTGAGAAATAATGAAAGCAATGTTGAAGTGTGTTATGAGTGTGTTCTGAGTGTGCTCTCGTATTGTGCTTTGCATTTCTTCTGTGTTGATCCTATGCCTATGTGGATATGTAGGGGTTCTCATAAGCTTCAATAGATAATATATCCTGATTTTTAGCTTTTGGGTCGATGGAGAGTAGAAGATATGTTCACTGGTGTATGAAATAGTTTTCCATAACTATTTTTTGTGGATTGGGAGAAATGATTTGGCTCTACACTCTTCTGATATTTGGTTTCAGATCTTGTGGATCTAGGATATGACTCTTTCTGATGGTTTTTATGTTTTGATAAATTTTCTTGTGGTTTGGCACTCCAAAAGACCTGCTCCTGAGCGCCTATGTTTTTGATGGTTGGTCTAGTTGGACTAGTGAAGAGTTCTCTATGAGTGAAGTTTTTTGTAATTGTTGTGGATGTACCTGAGGTGTTCTTAGAGATGGTAAAATGACTAGTGAATCATATTGAGTAATCCACATGTGATTATCTTGCTGGAGATGCATGTACTTCAAAAATCATTTGTGTTTTCATTAGGTTTGACCGACCTGGTGTTCACACATTACATTAGGATTTTTTATTGATTTGAGAAAGTGTGTGCATGATCCAAGATGTTTTTTGGGTCCTAAATCAAATATGTAAGTGGTCCTCTCACATTCTTATCCACTACGGGAATGTTGAGTAGCCGACCTAGTTTGAATTTGTAATTTTAAATTGTCTAGCTGACCTTGGTGAATGTTTCTAAGGTTGAAGATGGTATAAAAGAAAATAAAGTTGTGGCAAATTTCATATCCATCCATCCATCATCCATGAATCAAGCAGGTGAGTGAAGTGTGTGAACAAGTGCAAAAATAATAGAGTGGAAGAGTGAATTGAGGCAACAATACTTTAAGGTGTTAGATTCATGAAAGCAGTGAGATTATGGCATCTACAATATTTTGATTAGGTTACGAATGTGTGGAACCCTAGTGGTGGATCTTCATTTATCTCTTTCTATTTTTTTGTAGGCAGTGAACCTCCTTTCTAGACAGTGAGCCCTTAATCTAGGTAGTGAGCCTTTGTATTTGGGAAATGAGCCCTCTAGCAGTGAGCCTTTGTATCTAGTATTGCATTACTACTATATAGTGAGTTAATCCTCACCATGGGTTTTCCCTCATTGGGTTTTCCATGTAAATCTAGTGTCTCTTGTGTTTGCTTTCTGTTATTTGCATTTCATGTTTAATCTTAATAATAGATTGAAGTTAAGGTGAAAATATTAAGATTATAAGTAAAGTGATTTGATACAACAAATTCACCCCCCCTCTCAGTTGTCTTGTTCATTTCAACAATTGGTATCAGATCTCTAGTTCCTCAGTGAAAAGCTTAACCGCTTGAGGTAGATAAAAAGGCACACAAGTTACAAATTCCTATTTTTTATGGAGTTGATTATAGTGACTAGAAAGAATAGATGAGAAGTTATCTGATTTCACTTAGTTTCAATACTTGGAAAGCTATGGAGACAAAGTATGTAATAACAGCAACTGGTCCTTCCTTTAATGATGAGGTTGCAACTTTTGAAGAGAATGAAAGAGCAAGGTATGCTATCTTCAATGCTTAATCTAAAATTGAAAGAACAAAAGTTATTTCTCTAGCTACTGCTCATGAAGTATGGACAAAATTGAAAGACATTTATGAAGGGAATGATATAGTAAATTTGTCAAGGAAACTAATTGCTAAGAAAAAAATTGAGAACTTGAGAATGGAAGATGGAGAAGACATTGCAAGCTATTATCAAAGAGTTGAACTTATAGCAACATAAATCAACAATCAAGGTGGCACCATGACAAATGAAGATATAATTGAGAAGATCTCAATGACCTTACTAGAAAATTATAGTGACAAAATATTTTCTCTTCAAGAAAAATATGATCCAAAGACATTTACTAAGGAGTGTCTATGTGGTGTCCTGACTGCATTTGAAATGACTAAATTTGCAAGAGATAAGGAGAAGACTGAAACAACCTTTAAAGCAATGAAGATAGGAGATGATCCAAATGATGATGATACAAAAGATTTGGAAGCAAATTTAAAAAGGAGATTGAAGAAAGGTACTTGTAAATACAAAGTTAAGTTTCCTTTTAAGTGTTTTAGTTGTGGAAATATTGGTCATTATGCATCAAAATTTCCTAATAGAGCTACACAAAAGAAGAACAAGGACAATAAATAATTACAAATATAAGAAGGATAAGAATTTCAAGAAATTGTATTATGTCAAGGAAGATCCGGGAATTTTTGATGATGAATTTGACCTTGAGGAAGATAAAGATGAATGTTTTTTTCTAGCCTTGGAAAAGAAATGTGCAAGAGAATCTAGTCTGGAGAACAAGAAGGATGAAATAGAAGGTACTTTGGTAACTGATTTTCATGCTAAAAAGGATGTGGGTAATTGACAATGGATGTTCAAATAATATGACTAGAGATAAGAGTAATTTTACTAAACTTGAGAAGTATGATGGAGGAATAGTTATGTTTGGAGATGACTCTGGTGCTAATATTGTTGGTAAAGGAACAATTAGATTTGATGGAAAAAACAATACTAATGATGTTTATTATGTAAAGGGTTTAAGGCATAATCTATCAAGTGTTGGAAAATGTGTAACAAAGGTTTTAAGCTTGTGTTTCAGGATAACACTTGTGAGATTAGAAAAGGAACCGAAACTTTGGTAGCAGCTAGAAGAAGAACTCATGGAAACATATATCAACTTAAGGGTGGTGATGGTCAGTGTTTTGTTTCTCAAATAAATAAGAGCTGGCTCTGGCACCGAAGGATGGGACATGTGATTTTTGATAATCTATTTAGGATCAATTATAGGGAAGTTTTCAAAGATCTACCTAGAATCACAAAGCCTTCAAATTCAATTTGTAGAAGTTATCAGATGGGAAAACATACAAGAAATAGTTTTAAAGGAAATGATCAATCATCTACCAGAATGCTAGAATTAATCCATAAAAACCTCAATGGTCCTACAAGAACAGGAAGCCTAAATGGTGATAGGTACTTTATGCTCTTGATTGATGATTGCTCTAGGATGATATGGGTTACATTTCTTAGAGAAAAGGCCTCGGCTCTTGATAGACTCAAAGTGTTTAAGGCAAGAGTAGAAAATGAGGAAAATATAAAAATCAAATGCTTAAGGTCTGATAGAGGTGGAGAATTTACTACTGGTGAGTTCAATGCATTTTGTGAAGAGAATGGAATAAAAATACATTATTCTAATCTTAGAACCCCTCAATAGAATGGAGTTGTGGAAAGGAAGAACCAAATTGTTCAAGAGGTTGCTAGAACTATGATGAAAGAAGAAAATGTTCTTGATGTGTATTAGAGAGAAGAAATCCATATTGTTGTTTTATTGGCAAGAGAAAATATGAATTTCATCTAGTGTTGTCATTGATGGAAACCCTAGTCATTGATTTGATTTGCACTTCAATAGTCACTTGTACTAGAAGTCAAATTGAAGTTTTGTGACTAATTGTCAAGCTAGAACAAAGCATCCGAAAAAGTTGTATTTTTTGATTCATATGCAACTCTCTATTGTCATTTTGAGTTGTGGATCTCACAGAAGGTTTTTCAATGTATGATCTATGCTATCCATGAATCATAGAGCCTTGTATTTATTCGTGTGCAAGTAAGAAGATCTGGTTGATTAATTTCCTATTTAACAGTGTAAGAAGGCCGACTAAGTGAATATAGCATGTTGTGGATCTTTGTGGGCTAACTGCTTAAAGTTTTTTATGCTCAAACATGTTTTTTTGGGTCCTCACTATGTTGTGGACGAATTTGGATGGTGCACATTAAAAATTATCTATGGATTGAGCTAGTGGTTTGTAAATATTCTATATCTTATTGAAGTTGACATGTGGTTGATTAAATCTTTAGATGCAGATATATATAAGAGATCATTTATATCATTTGGATATATGTACGAAGTGAGTTTATATTTGTTAAAAAATTGAGAAATATTGTAGAGCGATTATGCATAATTTTACTTGTACACAAGAGGATTGGTGATGCGAATTAAAGCAGACGGAGAAAAAGAGTAGAATCAGATAGAAGGTCAAGAATGTGATTGATGTGCTTAACCATAATTGTAATCAGGCATTAGTAGATGTTATTCTCTTAGTTCAAATCTTTAGATGGATTTAATCTAAATCTTTTGTAAGATAGTGAGTCTTCATTTTGTATCTGAGCAGTGAGCTCCAGGTAGTGCGCCTGAATGCATGTGCATTCCCATTTGTAAACACTTATATTTGAGTATAATCAATTGTGGATTGGCCTTCCACTGTGGTTTTTTCCCTAACAGGGTTTCCATGAAAAAATCCTTGTATTATGGTGTTATGGTTAATTGCTTCGTGTTCTTGCATCCTTCTTTTAAGTTCAATGTTGTAAGTGGTTTAAAGATCAAATTAATAAAATTTAAATTTTGCAAAACACTAATTCATCCCCCTCTCAGTGTTCCTTAATTCCAACAATTGGTATTAGATCCTAATTCCTCAAAAGCAGTTGAAAATCTTGGCTAATATTCGGGAAAGTGATCCAATGGATTCAAGAAATTTTCAATAAATTTTGGTGGCACTAGATGATCTTGATCGGTCCAAATATGAAGTTGGGGAATTGTAGGCAAGCCTCTTGAATGCTGAGAAATTCATTCAATCATTCAAAGATAAAATCAATGAGTCAAGAGAAAATAGAAAGGAACTTTGTGATCAGATCAAGCAGAAAGATAGTAAAAGCATGGAAGATGAAAACCTAAGTCAAGCCTTGAAGGAAAAGACAAAAGAATGTGAAAAGCTCACCAGAGAAAATGTTGTTTTGAAGCATGAGATGAAATCTATTATGATGAGGATGACCAAGGAGATTGAAGAGAAAAAGAAGAATGAAGAGAATAATGCTTAGTCCTTGAAAGAGAAATATGAATAATGCAGTCAAATCAATGATGGATTCATTCATTTGGTGCTTGAATTGCAACAATCTAGAGACAATGAAGAAGAGCTTGAAAGACACATTGTTTCCCTTAGAGATGAACTTGCTACTAAAAATGAATACAAGGAGAAGTTCAAGATTATCTTAGCTAAGCTTGATGAATTGATTAAAATTTAGAGGACTGGAAGTGACAAGCGAGGTATTGGATATGAGGAAGGAGAAATCTTCGGATATGGACAAAGGAGATTTAAGGAAGGAAACTAGATGAAAAAAGCTGGAAGGTATCTGATAAGACAACCTAATGCTCAAAGGTTTAATGGCTACTATTTTGGTTGCAATAAATTTGGTCACATGGCTACTTAATGTAGAAGTAGAATCAATCTAGGTGGTCCATCATTCTCTGGACAATGTTTCAATTGCAGTAAGTATGGTCATAAGTCAGTTGAATGCAGAAATATGTCAAAAAACTTTCTCAATAGAGATGCCAGATGTTATGCATGCAATATATTTGGATATATTGCTAACCAATTTAGATCAAGAGAAAATAAATGGAATAAGTAGTCTAGAAAATAAATGTGATATGCTATAACTATAACAAATCCGGTCACATTGATAGATTTTGTAGAAGCAAAAAGGGTCTAGAAAATCAAAAGAAAAACATGCAGAAGGATGAAAAGGAAAAAGGGAAAGTTACTGTAGATGAGACCAGGATTAAAATGAAGAAGACATGGGTGAAGAAGAGTCCTTTTTTTGAAGGAAATGAGCCAACACTAGAATCCGATTCTGTTAATTCATCCAGGAATTAGTTTAAGGCCTCTGGCCTAGGGGGAGTTCTCAAGAAAATATTTTAACCCTATTATCGGTAGTTGATTTTCAGAATTTGGCAGATAAAATTGATTACATTAGTGATGTGCAGATGTTTTGGGATCTCTTGTGGAGGAGATTTGTGAAAAATTGAAGGTCCGGTGAAGAATTTTATTTCATATTATGTGAAAATAGGGTATTCAGATGACCTAGGGAAAAATCATTTATTGCAAATAAAAAGTTAGGTGCGTGAATGATAAAAAAATATTTCTATCTCTCGTTTTTCACCTTGCACTTTGATAAGAAGAAGTTTGGAGAGCTCTGAAGCGAACTTTGGCAAAGATTCAAGTCTAAAGGCGATTCAGTGATCAAACCCTAATTCAATGCAAAGGTATTTATCTGTGAACTCATGAACTTGAAACTTTTGGAAATGGTTGCTCCATTAGTTGTCGATATTAAGGATAGGCCCCATCCAAAATTCAAATGGCACCCATTCAAATCGATCAAGACAAAACCATTAGGTGCATTTTCTTTCGTTTTGTATGGTATTTTGCATATCAAAGATATTAGGGCATACATTCATGCAAATGTTGAAGAATTAGGAAGCTCCTAGTTGTTGAATTTGTACAACAATCACATTGTGGGAGAAGATTTATGTGTAAAACCTAAATTCAAGACTTTGGAGGAGAAGAGGTTCACTCAAATTGTGAAGTTTCTTGTGTTCAAAGAAAATGAATGGGTTCGGTATATATTGAGTCGAGTACATGAAGAGTTTATGTGGTTAAGTCAGCCTTTCAAGATTACAAAGGAAGCTATAAGGATTGTTACTAGTTTGAATTCATTTGGTGGGTTGCCGAAACTAAAATTTCGTGAAGAACCAAATAGTCACAAATGGAACCGGTTCCAATTTCGATAGAAGAGCCATGACAGCTAATGATATCATCAAAGTGGATGTCATATTTGCCTCTATGGTTATTGGTTACAAAATCTATCACTCCAACTGGGATAATTCTATATCCGACACTGCAATTTATGCAGCATATCAGATGGTCAAAGAATTCTTGAGGAATCTACAATAAATTATTTGAATAATTTCAATATGAATCTCATTGAAATAATGTTTGGGTTACCTAAAGGATTATATGAAGTCCTAGAAATGAGGAGAGTGAATGCAAGATCTGAAAAAGAGTAAATGAGAGAACAAATACTTGTTGATCTATGTCCGGTGATGTCAATGGATGAAATGAAGAAGATCCTATGTGATGCAAAAAGGGATTTTAAGAGAAAAATAAGGGTAAACAAGCCGATGATTGGAAAAACTAAAGAATTTGCAAAAGACACTAAGAAAATCCTAAACATAGTGTTGTTGAAAAATAGATATAATGTTAATTTTGAAGATGCTCATAGTGAAGATACTCCATCTAGTCTGGTAAATGAAGAAGGAAAAGAAGATAAATTTGATGATAGTTTGAATCCTCTTGACATGAAGATACCAAAATTCCTATGGAGACTGAATCTCCTAAAGTTGTTTCAATTCATGAAATTGAGATTCCTGAAGTTAAGGAAGAATCAGTGATTGAAGAAAAGAAGGCTAAAGTGAAGGAGATTCCTTTAGAAGCAAGAGACACTACTAAGGGAGTAAAGGATTTTTTGGAAGAACAATAGGATGAGTTTGATTTCGAACTAGTTAAAGGTCCTATCAACTTGGCCACTCTATCTCCTATTGAGAAACTAAATGTAGCATCGTTTGCTCAGGCCAAGGCAAGGGAGGAGATTTTGAAATCTCACATTGAAGACAACGAATTGTTAAATCTTGCATCAAGTATTCTGGAAAATATCATGCCTACATATGTCAAGGATTCATCTGATTATCCATCCGGTCAACTGAATAAACTTTTCAATTATGTAAGTACTCACTTTGAGTCTCTTGAAAAGTTAGCTATGGATAAGGTTCAGAAGGCATTTGATGCAAACAAGTTCGGTAGATTGAAGGGAATGATTGCTAATGATAAATGTTTGTTAGCTACCTATGTAAATAATATTAAAGGTGCTTTGTCTGAAGGTGGAAACATTTATAAGTCATGCTTATCATTGTCTAAGTTCACAAAGGACACTGAAAAGAAAATGAAGGAATATGAGAAACAATTAGTAGATATTTCTGAAGCATTTGATCCTCTAATAGTTTATGTGAGAAAGCATGAAGTTCAAATCATATTCCTTCTTGAAAAAATAAAAATCTTGAAGCATGAAGAAGGAAAAATTGTTGAAAGAGTAAGCAAGCTTAGAGGACTAATTGGTCCTAAGATGGAGACAATTCTTAGTGCATTGAAGGAAGCATAGGATGTTATGGATTTTAGTGATCCAACAAACCTTGAGTCAGCAAAGATGCAATCTTACTTATTTTGTGGTCACATGACTATTTTGGAAAGTCTCAAAAAGAGTTGGGATATAGGTTTGAGTTTGTTGAAGAGTAATTTTGTAGACATATTCAAGTTTATGTAAGTTGTAGAAGTATGGTTGCACATATGCAGTTTGTTCATAACAATTTTGTTTGATCTTTGGTATGCGGATTCTCATCTTTTCCATTGATGTCAAAGGGGAAGAGTGGGATAGTGAAAAATATCATATTCATCTCCAAGGGATTTGTGTTGTGTTTTGAAGTTTTGAAGGTTGGTAGTGTATTCATGTTGGTACTAATCCGATACTTACTCATTTTTCACTAAGTGTTGCCATCAATTCCAAAGGGGGAGATTGTTGGAAAGAGACACTGAAAATGCCATCTCTTGTTGTCATTGATGGAAAACTTAATCAGTGATTTGATTCAAACTTCGGTAGTCACTTGTACCGAAAGTCAAATTAAAGTTTTGTGACTAACTGTCAAGCTAGAACAGAGCATCCGACAAAGTTGTGTTTTTCGATTCATATGCAACTCTTTGTTATCATTTTGAGTTGTGGATCTTAGGGAAGATTTTTCAATGTATGATCTATCCTATCCATGAATCATAGAGAATCATATTGATTTGTGTGCAAGTTAGAAGATCCAGTTGATTAATTTTTTGTTTAATAGTGCAAGAAGGTCAACTAAGTGAATATAGTGTGTTGTGGATCTTCGTGGGCTAATTGTTTGATTTTTTTTGTGCTTGAACATGTTTTTTTGGGTCCTTACTATGTTGTGGATGACTTTTGTTGGTGCACATTTAAAATTATCTATGGATTGAGCTGATGGTTTGTAAATATTTTGTCTTATTGAATCTGACATGTGGTTGATTAAATATTTAGATGTGGGTATATATAAGCAATTATTTATATCATTTGGATATATGTACAAAGTGAGTTGATGTGTGTTGAAAAATTTAGAAATATTATAGAGCGATTATGCATAGTTTCACTTGTGCGTAAAAGGATTTGTGATGTGAATTAAAGCAGATAGAGAAAAAGAGTAGAATCAGATAGAAGGTCAAGAATGTGATTGATGTGCTTAACCAGAACTATAATCAGGCATTAGTAGATTATATTCTCTCAGTTCAAATCTTTAGATGGATTTAATCTGAATGTTTTGTAAGATAATGAGTCTTCATTTTGTATTTGAGCAGTGAGCTCTAGGCAGTGCACCTGAATGCATGTGCATTCCCATTTTTAAACACTTATATTTGAGTATACTCAATTATGGATTGGCCTTCCATCGTGGTTTTTCCCCTAATAGGGTTTGCAAGAAAAAATCCTTATGTTATGGTGTTATGGTTGATTTATTTTTGTTCTTGCATCCTTCTTTTAAGTTCAATGTTGTAAGTGGTTTAAAGATCAGATTAATAAAGTTAATTTTTCATAACACTTATTCACCCCCCTCTTAGTGTTCCTTAATTCCAACATGTTTGCATTCTTAACAGAGTTCAGATCAATGGTAACAACACGAAGACCCCTTATGAGTTATGGATTGCTAAGACTCCCATTGTGAAATACTTTAAGGTATTTTGAAGTAGATGTTACATTAGAAGAGATGAAGAAAATCTTGGAAAGTTTGATGCTAGATGTGATGAAGGAATTTTCCTTAGATATTCAAATAACAAGGCTTACAAATGTTTTAATAAGAGACTAAGGAAAATAATTGAAAGTGCTATTGTGAAGGTTGAAGAATCTATGTATAGACCAGTGGAAATAATTGAAGTTGAACCTGATGATCCTATCTCCATGCAAATACAAGAAGAAGAAAAAAAAGAGAAAGAACAGAGTGATGAAAAGGAAGAGACTCTGGAACCTACATGTAAGACTCCTAAATATATTCATAGAAATCATGAGGAGGAACAGATAATTGGAGACAAAAGTGGAGTGAAGACAAGAAGAAAATTGGTTGAGGTAAACTTGTGTCTACTTTCTAAAATAGAACCTAAGACTATGAATGAAGCATGTAATCATGAAAGCTGAGTTAGAGCAATGAAAGAGGAACTACATTAGATAGAGAAGAATGAGACATGGCAGCTAGTCCCTAGACCTGCAAACAAGAATGTAATTTGTTCAAAATGGGTATTCAAAAAAAAGTTGAATGAAGATGGTGAAGTGGTAAGAAATAAAGCAATACTTGTATGTAAACGATATTCAAAAGTTGAAGGAATAGATTTTGAAGAAACTTTTGCACTTGTAGAAAGAATGGAGGCCATTCAGATCTTCTTGTCATTTTCAGCTCATAAATACTTCAAAGTATATCAGATGGATGTCAAGTCTACATTTTTGAATGGGGAACTGGAAGAAGTATATATGGATCAACCAGAAGGTTTTAAATTGTCAAACAAATTGGACATGGTTTTTAAGTTAAAGAAGGCATTGCATGGACTGAAGCAATCTCCCAAAGCTTGGTATGCTAGATTAAATAGATATTTGACAAAGAATGGATTCAGCAAAGGGTTTGCAGACAACAATCTTTACTTCAAGATTGAGAAATAAAATATACTGATAGATTTGGTATATGTTGATGACATCATCTTTTTTGGAAATGAAGGTATGTGTAAGATATTTGTAGAAGAGATGCAAAAAGAATTTGAAATTTCTATGATTGGTGAACTGAATTTCTTCCTTGGACTTCAAGTAAATTAAACTGACAAAGGGATATTCATTTCACAATCTAAGTATGTTAAGGAATTGTTAAATAAGTTTGGAATGAATGACTCTAAACTGGTTTACACCCCTATGGTGGTTGGATGTAAGCTGAGCAAGGATGATGAATTTGCTAAAGTTGATTAGAGCATGTATAGATCCATGATTAATGGACGGTTGTATCTTACTGATACTAGACCTAATATCATGCATGTAATATATTTAGTTGAAATATTTCAAGCATAATCTAAGGAAGCACATGTTACAGTTGTGAAGAGGATATTCAGATATATTAAAGGAACTCCAAACTATGGGCTATGGTTTCCAAAGGATAATAATTTCACATTAAGTTCCTACATTGATGTAGATCAGGTTGGTTGTGTAGATGTCCAGAAGAGTAAACTTGGTGGTGCATTCTTCCTTGGAGGAAGATTGGTTTCATGGTTGAGCAAGAAACATGATTCAAATTCTTTATCCATTATAGAAGCAGAGTATATTGCAACAACATCCTATTGTACACAAATACTTTGGATGAAGAAAAATTTGATGGACATAAGTGTGATAAGTGATGAACCTATCTCTATAATTTGTGACAATACAAGTTCTATAAAAATTTCAAAGAATCCAGTGATGTATTCTAGAACAAAGCACATATCTATCAAGTATCACTTCTTGAGGGAGAAGGTATTAAGGAATGAAACTAGAATTGAATATGTACCTACCAAGGAAAAATTTATAGACATATTCACTAAGGCCCTTCCAAAAGATAATTTTGATTATCTCATAGGGAAGTTAGGGGTTACTTCCCCTCCTTCTTTGAACTAAGTGCACATGGAGGTGCATCAGTCCAGTGGATTCAAAAAATCTTTTGTTCTGGACTGATTGAGGTCTACTCCTTAGGGGGAGTAGAGAAGTGCATTTTTGTGGTATGTGATGTGGGTGTACTCCTTAGGGGGAGTGAATAGAGCTTTACATGGTAAGACTTTCCTGTTCCATTTATGTCAAAGGGGGAGAGAGAATCATGTGAAAAATTTATGCTTGGCAGGTTGTCGCTTCTGAAAATCATGTATGTTGTCTTTTGATGGTTTTTCACATCACGTGTTGCCATCAATGACAAAGGGGGAGATTTTTGCAATTATGGATGTTTTTGGTGGTATTTTCATTAATGTTTTCATTGATGTCAACATAGTTTGGGTTGATCGAGTTGTGTATTTTCCAAGTTCTTTTGAGAAAATTTGAGAAATAATGAAAGCAGTGTTGAAGTGTGTTCTGAGTGTGCTCTAGTATTGTACTCTACATTTCTTCTATGTTGATCCTATGCCTATGTGGATCTGTAGGTGTTTTAATAATTTTCAACAGATAATGTATCATGAGTTTTAGCTTCTGGGTTGATGAAGAGTAGAAGATATGTTCACCAGTGTGTGAACTGGTTTGCAAGAACTATTTGTTTGTGGATTGGGATAAATGATTTGGCTCTGCAATCTTCTAATATTTGGTTTCAGATCTTGTGTATTTTGGATATGACTCTTTCTAATGGTTTTTATGTTCTAAAATTTTTTCTTGTGGTTTGGCACTCTGAAAGACCTACTCCAGAGCTCTTGTGCTTTTGTTGGTTGGTCTAGTTGGATTGGTGAAGAGTTCTCTACGAATGAAGTTTGTTATAATTGTTGTGGATGTACTTGAGGTGTTCTCAAAGATGGTAAAATGACTGGTGAAGCGTATTGAGTAATCCACATGTGATTATCTTGTTGTAGATGCATTTACTTCAAAGATCATTGGTGTTTACATGTTACATTAGGATTTTGCATCGATTGGAGAAAGTGTGTGTGTGATCCAAGATGTTGTTTAGGTCCTAATTTAAATATGTAATTGGTCCTCTCACATTCTTATCCACCACGAGAATTTTGAGTAGCTGACCTAGTTTGAATTTGTAATTTGAAATTGTATAACCAACCTTGGTGAATGTTTCTAAGCTTGAAAATGGTATAAAAACAAATCAAGTTGTGGCGAATTTCATATCCATCTATCCATCATCCACGAATCAAGCAAGTGATTGAAGTGTGCGGACAAGTGCGAGAAACAGAGATTTGAAGATCAAATTGAGGCAATAGTAGTTTAAGGTGTTATATTCCTGAAACAAGTGAGCTGATGGCATCTACAATCTTCTAATTAGGTTGTGAATGTGTGGAACCCTAGTGGTGGATCTCCATTTATCTCTTTTTATTTTTATGTAGGTAGTGAGCCTCCTTTCTAGACAATGACTCCTTCTCAAGGAAGTGAGCCCTTAATCTGGGTAGTGAGCCTTTATATCTGAGCAGTGAGCCCTCTAGCATTGAGCCTTTGTATCTGATATTGCATTACTACTATATTGTGAGTTAATCGTCAGTGTGGTTTTTACCTCATTGGGTTTTCCATGTAAATTTTGTGTCTTTGGTCTTTTCTTTCTCTTATTTTCATTTCATGTTTACTCTTAATAACAAATTGAAGTTAAGGTGAAAATATTAAGCTTATAAGTAAATTGATTTGATACAATTGAATCACCCACCTCTCAGTTTTCTTGTGCATTTCAATAGGTTTAAGTGGATCTGGTCGACTTTATGTTCTCCATATAAGAATTATGTAAATTATAAAGAACCCCAATCATCACCAAGGCATGCATTCCTTTGAGAGGTAGAAGGAGAATACTTAGGGTTTCTTGCTTTAGAAGGATCTTCCTCAGGGACATCTATCTAGAGAGTAGGAACAACTGAAACCTGACCAACATCTGCCATCTCACATAATTGCATAGCATCAGGGTCAGCCCTGTCTGTGACTACTTTGATGTTACAAATGAACTTAATAGATTTAAGCAAGGTAGAAGGGACTGCACCCATAGCATGAATCCATGGTCTACCAAGATGAAGGTTAAATGGTAGCTTTTCTGACACAACATATACAAGGGTAGGTATAGTAATGAGTCCTAACCTCAAAGGAAATACTATCATGCCTAAATATTCTCGATCGACATTATCAAACCCACAAATGACAATAGAATAAGCATTAAGAGAAGATGAATCAATGTTAATCTTAGGAAATAGATCAATGCTACATATGATGAGTGTCGAGCCAATGTCAATCAGAGTATGTCTAATGCCAATATTATTAATGTTAACTATTATCATTACAGGATCCACTTTCTTCTATACTTCCAAATACGAGAGTTCTTGCAGATAGAATGTAATATTTGATGAATTCACACAAATACGAGCTATCAATACATCAGCATCTTCCAGCCTAGTGGAAGAAGGAAAGATGATCTTTTGTAAGGCTTATTGAAGCATACTTTGATAAATCGGAGTAGACTGAAGCAAGTACCATAGTGAGATCTTAGCGGGAGTAACGCGAAGTTTCTCAACAAGATCATAATCACTAGGTGCTTTAGCTCTAGGTTTAGGTGCTTGAGGAAGACTTGGTTGAGAGGGTGGAAAAGAATTAGGTTGATCAACATTTTTTTATTCCTTCTAGTATTAAATTATGGGCTACCCCTCTATAAGAGATGTTGATGGTGAAAATGACACAAACAACGTTAAACAGAATATCTCTACTCTATTTCTCCTGAAAAAGAAAGAGAACATATAGTAGCCTAACTCCCAAGGTCCTAGTAGTTGGTTCACAACTATTAGGTGTCACTCAATCGGTCCATGCAACTGTAATATTCAAGGGGCCTTTTTTGGTAATAAGGAATGCAAGAAATGACTTATTCATTGAATTTTTTTAATGAAAAGGGGTTTTTAAGTAAAAGAGAAAGATAGATCAGGGCGTACATTAGTAAAACATGAATATAACTTATCTAGTATCTAGACATATATCTTGAACAACAAATTTTCTTCCAACAGATCAAGAAAACCATAGCATGATACAATTTATAAAATAGTCCATAATATTGCATGCATCTAAGGTGCTTATTTTAACATCACAATCACACATCATAAATATTTCAAAGATAAAAGAGCACACTCTCATTCATTTCCAAGACCATAGATCAACAGACCTCAATAAACTCAATTCACAGATAATCTAATGAAATAATCTTTAAATATGGTTTCTTCTAATGATTCTCATCACATAAGAAACACTCATGCTTGAGCACAATCACTAGCATATAGATAGACTATAATTCATCAACCTTATCTAATAAAACTCAATTCCAACTCCATATTGCATAAAAAAACAAGAATTATATTCAACTGTAAATAAAGTAACAATGTATCTCTATAAAAACTAAAAAAAAATAATATCTCCTACTATAAGGTGGCTAATCTTATTCTCATCAGCCAACCCTTACAATATGATACCTCACAAGTATTTATAGATATACAAAAAAAAATTAGAAGTCCTTTCTATCTTAGGTCGATCCACCTTTTTAGGGATTAAAGCCATCTTGGAAACTTAGTTAAACTAGAAGACAAGAATAGAGAGGAGAAAAGAAATCCATGTGCCCAAAATCTGCCAGTTAATGAGGTTATCAATTATGAATGTGAAGCCTACTTTGTAATGTATTAATCATAACTGGAGAAGACTTATTGAATTATGTCCAAATCTAGCCCATCAACCCAACTGTCTTCAAACTTGATCCTCTCTAATTTCACAACAGAAAATCCTCTCATGTCCTTTAGCTTTTTAACTCCCTCTTAGCTTCCCTTATCTCTTCTTTAATATCCATTAACCGATCTAATAGTAGGTCTTCTCCATCATCTCCTTTTTGCAAGACCTCTTTAAACCTATCATCCCCTTTCTCCTTTATTTAACTTAAAGGTAGGCCCTCCTTTACCAGTATATTAACATTTACTATGGCAGCAATAAATTCTTCCAACTCTTCAAACTGTTCATTCAGATCCTTGACAGAATCTTGAACTTCACTTTTATGCTTTTATAGAAAGTCAGACCTAAACCAAAGTATACTGAAAGTCTTTTCCAATAAATCTTTATTGTCCTCTTCAAATATTGACTATTCTAGAAGAGTGGACTTTGGAAATTTACTAACCTCCTTCAACCTCTGACTATATCCTCTGTAATCCTCCTCTTTTTCTCCCAATACGTTGACATACTGGTTCAATTCCTCTGTTAGCTCCTCTGTCAATTTTTGGAACTCAAAACTATTGTCCAACACCTCACTTATTTCCTAATTTATCTTATCAATCCACCTATCCAATATCTTTGCCTTAATCCTTACCTATACCAAATCATCCACCTATTTCTTACTAAGAAAAAATGGTTTTTCAATGGTGGCAACTTGTTATGACCCCGAAGAAGAAACACTTTTCAAGAAAGAATGCAATTGATCTAACTAAGCCTTAAGCTCATCCTTTCTCTGCTTATCTTTCATCATTCTGGATTTAGTGGATGAAGCTACCACATCTAGCAAATTCATCTATTGATCTCTAGTGGGTCTCCCCAAGTTAACAATGCCCAACTGGTAATCAGTCAATTGCATGTCTCCTACATCCTTGTCCATCATTGGTATGGCACATTCAAAAACAATTTCTCCTCTATCAGTGAGCCTAGTGGAATGTAGAATTTTGGCCTTCTTCTTGGGCCTTTCCTTTTCAATTTCCTTCATCATATCATCCCAATTGAGAGGCTGTAAAGTTGTCACTGATCTCTTCTAAAGATCCAATTTTAACCAAGTGGGAGCACCTAGAGTAGTGTTCATTATAGTTGAAGAAGAAGCAATAGTAGTAGTAGAGGGTGGTTTCACATTTAATTGAGGTTGAGAATAAACCCCTTGTATCTCTTGTTGTTCTTGCTCCACATTTTTCTGAGCAAGATTTTCAGCTTCCTCCATATCCTTCTATTCCTGTGTCCTCTTCTCTTCTTCTTCCTTTTTCAACTTTTCTTCTTCTATTCTCTTCTTCTCTAGTTCCCAGTTTCTCTCTTCCTCTAATTCCCTCAATCTATCTGCATCTTCGTTTTCCTTTTGTTGCTTAATAAGCTCCTCAACATCCTTTTCCTTTTGCAGTCGTTCTGCTTCCTCTTCCTCTTTATAAGCCTCTCCAACAAGCTTCAACTTGGCCACAAGAAATTCTCTTTCTCTTCGCTGCTTTTCCTTTTCTTCCTCCAAATCATGATTTTTCTGTATTAACTCCAGCTTATCATTTTCTTCTTTGATCCTGAGCTCCTGCTCCTTTTTCCTTTGCTGCTTTTCTATTTCATCAGCTCTTCATTTGGTAGCTACCTATTGTTGTTGGAGTAAGGCATCAGTTTGTGCATTAGAATCAATTGCCTTTTTCTTCTCTATGGCCTCTACATGTGCCTAAGCATCAAAGGCTTTCTCTGCCTCCTCAAACAGGTCCCATTGATCTTCCTCAATCAAAATATAATCGATTTCCTCGTCTAGAAGAATTTTTTCTTGTGCATCTTTGTCTAATAAGGTTTCATCAGAGTATGTTTCCACCTCATGGATCTCCTTCTCTTTCTCTTTTCCCTTTAATTCTTCAACTATACCATGAAGAGTTCCTTCAGGCATATCTCCGCTTAGTTTCTCTGTAAGAGGGACTTGAGCAGATGACTCACCTACTGTTGATGTGAAAACCACCGGTCCTCTTTGGGCATCCCCCTCTTGTACTCTAGGTGACTCTTGGGTAGAGGCTTCAAGTTCGATCTCTTCAATGTCAGGAGGGAAGAATTCTAAGGGCTCCTTGGAAGGAAACTTACTCTTGATTCTTTTGTATCCCTTCCCCTTCTTAGGAGCCGGTCCCTGAGGAGTTTTGGTTCTTAGGATAGCCCAGTGAATACTTCTATCCAAAACTAGCCTCCCTATTAATTTGATATCAATAGTCTCCTCACCATCCCAATCCAACAGATCCAAAATTTTGGTGCCAATATTTAACACCTCCTATGATGGATCTAACACAACTCCATCATCTACTAATGTATCAGGGATGTCATCTTTGATCCCAAATTCTACATGAGTGACATGGGTAACATCTCATAATTCCTTTTCATAAGGTCATACTCATCTTGAAGACCACTTCAGAAATCCTCTAACAAGTTGAAATGTTTAAAAAAAATCGAAGGCAACAAGGAATTCATTTTATTTTGTGGGTCAAAATACTTCCGACCTATGTACAAACCTAGTTTCAAATGTATTAATTCACTGCAAACTACCTTAGCTCCCACAAGATGTTGACAGTTGTATTCACCCAATTGCATGGGAAACTTATGACACGCTATTTTGTGCTTCAATCCAAATCGAGCATTGACCCCCAACGCTTGATATACAAATTCCATTAGAACCATCCTATTATTACAACATCTTGGAAGTAAGTGGGGATGACCTTCAAATCTAGCTAGCTTGAAATAATTGAACTTGGGGTATTGGATATACCAACATCCCCATTCCATGATAAAGGCCATAGCTTCTTGGCTCAATCTATATCCTACATCTCCATTAATCTGGTTAATGGTTATAAACAATAATTCATCATTAACCCTTCTAAATTGTGTTTCAGATACTTGTAGAGATAGTTGATCATAATGATCCCATACTTTCTTTTGCTCATCAGCTTCTCCCAATATTCCCACTCTATTCAAACTTGGAAAGACACCTCCTCTAGCTGTTGCATAGACACCATAAGAAGTCATAAAGAAGCTCTTGGTTTCCCTTATCCTAGTTAACTGGTCATGAATAGCATCAAAGACAATCATTGGCCAATCAAACTGTTGGGTGCCATTAAATATTGTCTAAATAACAGGAAACATCCACTCCTTGAAATGAAATGCATCCGTCTTCCCAAAGACCCTAGAAAACATCATTATCAGGTTTGACACTTCTTTGTAGAATTTTGTCCTCTTTGGTTGATCATGAAGCTTAGTCAGAGACTTCTTCTTTGATCTCAACCATTTCTTGTTCAAGTGAGCTTTGTTGGCCTCCTTGTGTTTTTTGTATATCTCTAAAGCTTTTGCCTCCTTCAATTGTACTAGGTTCTTTGGATATGGGACACTAAACATGTGTTGAAACATTTGAGGAGTGAAATCAATAATAACATTGTCCCATGAATCCATACACTGCCTAGTGGCTGAATTGTAAGCTCCTATTGCTGTCATGATCAACTCTGGGCACTGGATAGACAGAGGAAATAAGGTGATGTGAGCCAAGCCAAACTCAATTATTCTTTGAGTTATTCGTATTATATCCTCAGCGAATGTTTCTGAATACAACTCCCAAAAATTGTATGAGCCCAGATTGGTGTCAGTTATATCAGACCAATCTGATTCCACTTTGCTTGCAGTGACAACAAGACCCCTATGATTATACCTCAAAGTATAAGGTAGTTGCTCTGACTTAATCTTCTTAGGCTTAGTTGTTTCCTTTGATGTTTTTGTAGGACGATTCCTTTGGGAGGCTTCTCCTGATACTCCTGACATTCTTTAGCTTTCCTGCAACACCTCTAATTAGATCCTTGAATAAACATCACAAAATATGATTTAAAACCTTACCCTTTATATATATAGCGGAGGCAGAACCAAGCATAAAAAACATTCTAAACAGTGTCTTTTGAAACACTGTTGGGTTCGAAGCCAAAACCGTTATTAAGATTATAGTAATAACAAGCGAGACCGGAGTCAGAACTGGAATGGTAACCAGAACCAGAACCAAAATGGAAATTGATTTGGTTTTACTTAGATTTTCTAATTTCATATTCAGTTCCAGTTCTGCTTCCGACTAGGTTATCGTTATTTTGAAAGAATGCTTCTCACTATAAGCGAAGTCAGAGACAGGATGAAAATGGAATCGATTCTTATTAGAAAACACAGTTCAAGGTCTAGACTGATTCCGATCCCGCTTCCGCCTATAATGACCATGACGTCGTAAATGATTTTAACAGTTTGATAAATAACTTCATGATTTAAGGACTAGGTCATATCAACATGAAAGGGGCTTAAACATAACCTAATAAGAACATCCCCATATGACCAAGAGATGATTGTACCTTTTAGGGCATCATATTTAAATTAAAAAAATGAACATAGAAATGCGTCAAAAACCTAAACTAAAAACCCTCGATATATATTAACTAGGGCACAAATTTAAGCCTAATTAAATTAACCAGACTGAATGCGCAATAGATTCCTAAATAACAATGATAATTTATCAAACCCTACTCATTGCAAAAGTAATTAACCTATGCATTTAAAAAAAACTAGGGCACCACGATTTGGTCACGACTAAAACGTGAAAACAACCGTGCTGAAAACAAAGAAAGCAGATACAAAAGCCAAAATGAAGACAAGAAATCCAAACAAACAAACAAAGAAACTAGAAACACACGAACTTACTGAGAATCACGAATTTGCGAACTCGCCCAAAGCCAATCAATCCAAAACGAACATAAATGGAAAACACAAAATCAAAAAGAAGAACGAGAATAGAAAACCCTAACTCGAACACAAATAAAAAGGTTAACTTCCTGAAGCAATCCACATGCAAAAATCTCTCTTTCAAATGATCACTTGCACAAAAGATTTACTGCAACTCTGGTTCACTCTTCAATCTCTTAAGAATAATGGTAAAAACTATGCGTTAATCCCTAATTAAGGTAAACACTCGGAGTGTCACAAATGCATGGCACCTATCATGAATGCAATAAATGCAGTAGAATGGAGTCAGAACTATAGAAGGAACTGACACATTATTGCTATGCGACTTTAGTAAAGTCAACGACCAAGAAATGACAGGAGCATAATCAGAATGAAAAACTATGTTAAAAAATTGTTTAACTTTCCAACTTGGTTCCTTGTTTTGGGTCTGGTTCCGATGACAAAGAATAAAGAAAAACAAAACATCAAAATAAAACAAAAAGACTGAAACAAGAAAACTTAACATACAAAACCTAGTTTAAAATGAAATACCAAAAAGCAGAGGCAGAGTCGAGATGGAATTTGATTTTGAAACTTTGAATAAATTCGGACTTGACTTCCACTCCGGCTCTGGCTTCGACAAAGACAAAATAAAAAGGTCAAAAGAAAGACTACCAAGATGGGAATCATAATGAGTTTTGAAAGAAGTTCCTAAAACCCGATTTGGTTTCAGCTCCAGTTCTAGAAAAACAAAGTGTTTGAAAAGAAAGACTCCAAAATTTATTTGAAAAAAAACCATGGATAAAAACAAAAAGGGGGACCCGTTTTGACCAAGGGAAAAGATGGGGTGGTTATGCAAGGCATAACAAATGGCGACTTGACTGGGAAAATGGTTTACCCATTTTCAAGATACCCAAAGAAAATTTCAGTCACCCTAAAAATACTTGGTTTATGAAGCATGCTAACTTGAATAAGATTAGATATATCTAGAATAAAGTTGAGCTGGAATCTCAGATGTATGTGCTCATGAATTATTTCTGAATCTGAGTGTGTGTGTATATTGTGCATCATTCTTTTATAGATACTTTCTCTACTCCTGAAAAACCATACCTAAGATTCAAGCTACATAGGTTGAGTCCTTTAATTATCGTGCAATAAAATCCTTGGTATTGCTTCGCTTCCAGACAGGTGTCCATAGCCCTGACGGAGATACCTCTAGTTCTCTCAAAGAATTTCTCTACTGCTAGCCAGGTGTCCATAGCCCCGATAGAGATACTTGATTACCCATTTGATATTGAGTTTTCCTTTGAAGTTTCTTTCTTTTCATTATAATTCATTCATTTTACTCAATCTTCTCTTGTGGAAATTTTTATGCACCTTCCTCAATACTCAGACACAATGGATCTGAAATGTGGGTTGAGAACTACAATGGATTTTATGATAGTCTTGGAATCGGATTTTTCCCTTGAATAAAAGGTAGAACCATCCTAAAATAGATAGGCATTTACTTAGGCAGATGTTTTTCTAATTTGGTGACACATTTTTTTATCATAATTCATGAGATATTCACAATGTATCTTTTTATCCTTAATAACTTTTCAAACCCAGATTAGAATGATCATAAAACATGAGTTTCAAAATGAAATCCTTTTCAATGATGATGATGAAAACACCTAAACCAATTTCTCTCCTAGTACCAGTAGCATACTTTGAATAACAACCCCTTGTCTTGAGATGAACAAAATGAAGATCCCCAACGAAACAAGACAACACAAAACAAATAAAAACAAAGAAAAAAAAGAAAAATAACAAAACAAAACACAATAAAAACAAAAACTTAATTACATATGATATAGTATAATACATTTTATTTAAAAAATCAAACCTTTTATGCATCGAAATAGTGCTTAAGAAACTGACCATTAATTGGTAATGGAACAGGCTCTCCTGTTAAGGTACTTAAACGAAAAGCATTCTCGCCTAGTATCTTAGCCACTTGATACAGACCTAACCAAAGTCTATCAAACTTCTGGTGATCTCCTTTCTTTTCTCTAGCTTTATCCCATAGTAACACAAGATCTAATAGCCTAAAGGCTTTTATCTTGGCTCTTTTGTCAAACCAACGTTTGATGACAGCCTAATGCTTAGAGAATTGCTACAAAGTAGCATCCCTTTTCTCTTCTATGTTAAGAAAATTAAGTAATCTAACCTCAATCCTATCATCCTTGGTATAAAATTCTTGCATGAAATTAAGAACATGTATCTATAAATGGATTGGGAAGACAGGGTCTTGACCATAGACTAACTTTTTAAGGCGAATTTCCTAGAGCTGCTTTGATTCGGGTTCAATCTGCCCATAAGGAAAATATCAACTGGGTGTGCCAGTCTCTAGAATTGTTTTCTAGTAATTTTCTTATCACTTCCAACAAGTTTTTATTACTGGACTCAGCCACTCCATTTCCTTAAGGATAGTAATTAGATGAATACTTCAAAATAATTTTATGCTCATATGCCCATTGAATGAATTCAACAGAAGAAAAAGCAAGGCCATTATCACATACCAGAGAAAATGGAACCCCAAACTTGGTTGTGTTTTTCTCTGTCAAAAACTTGATGACCACCTCAGTGGTGCTATTCTTGCAAGGCTGGGCCTTAGTCCAAAGTTTACAATAGTCAGTTGCAGTCAAGATGAATTTATGTCTTGCAGAAGAATTGGGATTAATAACACCTACGAAATCCAAAGCCCATTGAGAAAATGACCTTACCTCATACACTAGTTGCAAAGGCATTGCAGGATTCCTTTCCCTGGGTGAAGAAGTTTGGCATACATGATAGGTTCTGCCATGTTGGTGTGCATCCCAAAATACATAAGATCAATAATAGCCTGATCCAAGAATCTGATGGGCCAAAGAATCCGCAAACGCATGTCTCATTTCATGTCTTTCATGGAACTCAAAAATAACATGCTTGGCCTCTTGTTGATCTAAACAACGAAAGTAGATACCTTAAAAATTATTTCTGTAGATGGATCCCCCTTTAAGCATATAGTGAGCGCTCTTCATCCTCAATGCTCTCCTTTGAGTAGAATTCATTCCTTCTGGACATCTGTTATTAAGGAGGAAGAAAATAAAGTCTATGTACCAGGGATCCTTAGTAAATGACTGGACGGTGTACTAATGACAAGTGATATTTTTGTCCACATCTGCCATTGCTTTTGATAAACCTTGCCCTTGAACAAGCTTCATCGGATGAATCTCTAAGTCAAATTCTCGCAAAATTACCATCCACTTTCCTCTTCATTCTCCTAATTCACATTGCATCAGAAGAGACTTCACAGTTGGATCTGGAACTATTGCCATTACTTGACTTCGAAGAATGTAATGTCTGAACTTCTTTACAGCTCGTACTAATGTGAAGGCTTGTTTTTCCAGTGGTAGGAATCTTAATTCTGCATTTTTAAATGGAGAGCTCATAAAGGCAATAGGTCTTTCTTCTACCTCTCCTCTTCGTTGTGTTAACACCGCTGCACATGAATGGTCAGATGCAAAAGAATAGATATAAAAAGGCTTTAAATAATCTGGGCTTGTCAAAACAGGTGCCTCAGATATAAACTATTTGATCTGTGAGAAAGAAAATTTAGCCTCATCACTCCATTCAATTTTTTCCTCTTTCTTCATCATTTCATTTAGAGGTTTGACAATCTCTGCAAACCCTGTTATAAACTTTCTAACAAAATTGATCCTACCGAAGAAGGATCTCATTTCTTTTTTGCTGCCTGGCCTTATCAATTTCAAGATGGCCTCCACTTGATCAGGGTCTATGGATATCCCTTCTTCTGATATGATGTGACCCAATATTTTCCCTTCAGATAATCCAAATGAACACTTCTTTGGATTGAGAGAGACACCATAGCTTATACATTTCTTGAGAACCTTTTCCAGATCAGAAGCATGGTCTTCTCTATTCTTAGAAAATATGGTTAAATCATCCACATAAATGATTATACACTTTCCTATCAAATATTTTAAATCTACGTCCATTTCCCTTTGAAAGGTTGCTCCAACATTGATAAGACCGAATGGCATCCTTCGATAGGAAAATGTGCCCCATTTGATGGTGAAGGTTGTCTTCATTCTATCCTCATGACTAGAAAGAACCTGATTGTAACCAGAATAGCCATCTAAAAATGACACCATCTGAGACCCATTAACATTTTGTAATACTTCATCCAGAGAGGGCAATGGATAATTATCTTTCTTAGAGGCTTTGTTTAGATTCCTAAAATCAACACATAATCTGATCTCACCATTTTTTTTTGCGCACAGGAACTAGATTTGGCACCCAGGTAGAATGTCTAACAAGAAAGATTATCCTTTCAAATAGGAGATTTTGTACCTCTTTTTGGATTAGGGGCTCAATTAAAGCATTGACCGGGCATTATTTTTGATGAAAGGGCTTGGCTTCTGGCTTGAGAGGTATGGTATGTGTGATCACTGAAGTGTCAAAGGTTTTTAAATCATCATAACTCCAAGCAATGACTGCAATGTTTTTCTCCAAAACCTTAACTATCTCATCCTTAATTTCTTGAGGACAAGTCTTTCCTATGAGAACCTTCCTCTCAAGGCCTGAGTGAGTCAGATTGAAAGATTCATATTTCACTCCTTCATTCTCTATGGGAACCCTTTGATGAGCCCGTGGGTCAGAAACAAATATTCTTTCCAAAGCTACCATCCCTTTTGGAATGCTATTACTTTTCAAATCCAATATCCCTTCTTCACTCTTTTTCTCAGGATCCCAATCTCCCTGATCTCTTTCAGATTCATCTATTATTTGCCCTTGAAAAACATCAAAACTTGCCAAAAAGGCTAATATATGTTGATCATCATCAAATACCTAAAAAATTTGTACATTATCAGGGACTGCTGGCACTGAAATTAGTTCAACTGAAAATCTCTTTAGACCAAAATCTTGCATGGGTTCCAATGTGATAACAACAACAACAAGTGCATCTACAATTTGATTAGCTTCTCTAGGGATCAAACTAATCCCAAAAGCATCAAAGTATTCAATTAAATTCCAAACTCTGTTTCTGTGTGCAACCAGTCTTTTGTTATGACATGTATACTGGCTACGTACTTGTTTTAAAATCACTTTAGAATCCCCCATAACTATGAG
>CM021107.1:271306509-271413082 GCA_007115665.2 Sequoiadendron giganteum
CTGAAGGTGGAAACATTTATAAGTCATGCTTATCATTGTCTAAGTTCACAAAGGACACTGAAAAGAAAATGAAGGAATATGAGAAACAATTAGTAGATATTTCTGAAGCATTTGATCCTCTAATAGTTTATGTGAGAAAGCATGAAGTTCAAATCATATTCCTTCTTGAAAAAATAAAAATCTTGAAGCATGAAGAAGGAAAAATTGTTGAAAGAGTAAGCAAGCTTAGAGGACTAATTGGTCCTAAGATGGAGACAATTCTTAGTGCATTGAAGGAAGCATAGGATGTTATGGATTTTAGTGATCCAACAAACCTTGAGTCAGCAAAGATGCAATCTTACTTATTTTGTGGTCACATGACTATTTTGGAAAGTCTCAAAAAGAGTTGGGATATAGGTTTGAGTTTGTTGAAGAGTAATTTTGTAGACATATTCAAGTTTATGTAAGTTGTAGAAGTATGGTTGCACATATGCAGTTTGTTCATAACAATTTTGTTTGATCTTTGGTATGCGGATTCTCATCTTTTCCATTGATGTCAAAGGGGAAGAGTGGGATAGTGAAAAATATCATATTCATCTCCAAGGGATTTGTGTTGTGTTTTGAAGTTTTGAAGGTTGGTAGTGTATTCATGTTGGTACTAATCCGATACTTACTCATTTTTCACTAAGTGTTGCCATCAATTCCAAAGGGGGAGATTGTTGGAAAGAGACACTGAAAATGCCATCTCTTGTTGTCATTGATGGAAAACTTAATCAGTGATTTGATTCAAACTTCGGTAGTCACTTGTACCGAAAGTCAAATTAAAGTTTTGTGACTAACTGTCAAGCTAGAACAGAGCATCCGACAAAGTTGTGTTTTTCGATTCATATGCAACTCTTTGTTATCATTTTGAGTTGTGGATCTTAGGGAAGATTTTTCAATGTATGATCTATCCTATCCATGAATCATAGAGAATCATATTGATTTGTGTGCAAGTTAGAAGATCCAGTTGATTAATTTTTTGTTTAATAGTGCAAGAAGGTCAACTAAGTGAATATAGTGTGTTGTGGATCTTCGTGGGCTAATTGTTTGATTTTTTTTGTGCTTGAACATGTTTTTTTGGGTCCTTACTATGTTGTGGATGACTTTTGTTGGTGCACATTTAAAATTATCTATGGATTGAGCTGATGGTTTGTAAATATTTTGTCTTATTGAATCTGACATGTGGTTGATTAAATATTTAGATGTGGGTATATATAAGCAATTATTTATATCATTTGGATATATGTACAAAGTGAGTTGATGTGTGTTGAAAAATTTAGAAATATTATAGAGCGATTATGCATAGTTTCACTTGTGCGTAAAAGGATTTGTGATGTGAATTAAAGCAGATAGAGAAAAAGAGTAGAATCAGATAGAAGGTCAAGAATGTGATTGATGTGCTTAACCAGAACTATAATCAGGCATTAGTAGATTATATTCTCTCAGTTCAAATCTTTAGATGGATTTAATCTGAATGTTTTGTAAGATAATGAGTCTTCATTTTGTATTTGAGCAGTGAGCTCTAGGCAGTGCACCTGAATGCATGTGCATTCCCATTTTTAAACACTTATATTTGAGTATACTCAATTATGGATTGGCCTTCCATCGTGGTTTTTCCCCTAATAGGGTTTGCAAGAAAAAATCCTTATGTTATGGTGTTATGGTTGATTTATTTTTGTTCTTGCATCCTTCTTTTAAGTTCAATGTTGTAAGTGGTTTAAAGATCAGATTAATAAAGTTAATTTTTCATAACACTTATTCACCCCCCTCTTAGTGTTCCTTAATTCCAACATGTTTGCATTCTTAACAGAGTTCAGATCAATGGTAACAACACGAAGACCCCTTATGAGTTATGGATTGCTAAGACTCCCATTGTGAAATACTTTAAGGTATTTTGAAGTAGATGTTACATTAGAAGAGATGAAGAAA
Source organism: Sequoiadendron giganteum (assembly GCA_007115665.2). Classification (NCBI taxonomy): domain Eukaryota; kingdom Viridiplantae; phylum Streptophyta; class Pinopsida; order Cupressales; family Cupressaceae; genus Sequoiadendron; species Sequoiadendron giganteum. The sequence goes on from CM021107.1 coordinate 271,308,460, forward strand.
ATCTTGGAAAGTTTGATGCTAGATGTGATGAAGGAATTTTCCTTAGATATTCAAATAACAAGGCTTACAAATGTTTTAATAAGAGACTAAGGAAAATAATTGAAAGTGCTATTGTGAAGGTTGAAGAATCTATGTATAGACCAGTGGAAATAATTGAAGTTGAACCTGATGATCCTATCTCCATGCAAATACAAGAAGAAGAAAAAAAAGAGAAAGAACAGAGTGATGAAAAGGAAGAGACTCTGGAACCTACATGTAAGACTCCTAAATATATTCATAGAAATCATGAGGAGGAACAGATAATTGGAGACAAAAGTGGAGTGAAGACAAGAAGAAAATTGGTTGAGGTAAACTTGTGTCTACTTTCTAAAATAGAACCTAAGACTATGAATGAAGCATGTAATCATGAAAGCTGAGTTAGAGCAATGAAAGAGGAACTACATTAGATAGAGAAGAATGAGACATGGCAGCTAGTCCCTAGACCTGCAAACAAGAATGTAATTTGTTCAAAATGGGTATTCAAAAAAAAGTTGAATGAAGATGGTGAAGTGGTAAGAAATAAAGCAATACTTGTATGTAAACGATATTCAAAAGTTGAAGGAATAGATTTTGAAGAAACTTTTGCACTTGTAGAAAGAATGGAGGCCATTCAGATCTTCTTGTCATTTTCAGCTCATAAATACTTCAAAGTATATCAGATGGATGTCAAGTCTACATTTTTGAATGGGGAACTGGAAGAAGTATATATGGATCAACCAGAAGGTTTTAAATTGTCAAACAAATTGGACATGGTTTTTAAGTTAAAGAAGGCATTGCATGGACTGAAGCAATCTCCCAAAGCTTGGTATGCTAGATTAAATAGATATTTGACAAAGAATGGATTCAGCAAAGGGTTTGCAGACAACAATCTTTACTTCAAGATTGAGAAATAAAATATACTGATAGATTTGGTATATGTTGATGACATCATCTTTTTTGGAAATGAAGGTATGTGTAAGATATTTGTAGAAGAGATGCAAAAAGAATTTGAAATTTCTATGATTGGTGAACTGAATTTCTTCCTTGGACTTCAAGTAAATTAAACTGACAAAGGGATATTCATTTCACAATCTAAGTATGTTAAGGAATTGTTAAATAAGTTTGGAATGAATGACTCTAAACTGGTTTACACCCCTATGGTGGTTGGATGTAAGCTGAGCAAGGATGATGAATTTGCTAAAGTTGATTAGAGCATGTATAGATCCATGATTAATGGACGGTTGTATCTTACTGATACTAGACCTAATATCATGCATGTAATATATTTAGTTGAAATATTTCAAGCATAATCTAAGGAAGCACATGTTACAGTTGTGAAGAGGATATTCAGATATATTAAAGGAACTCCAAACTATGGGCTATGGTTTCCAAAGGATAATAATTTCACATTAAGTTCCTACATTGATGTAGATCAGGTTGGTTGTGTAGATGTCCAGAAGAGTAAACTTGGTGGTGCATTCTTCCTTGGAGGAAGATTGGTTTCATGGTTGAGCAAGAAACATGATTCAAATTCTTTATCCATTATAGAAGCAGAGTATATTGCAACAACATCCTATTGTACACAAATACTTTGGATGAAGAAAAATTTGATGGACATAAGTGTGATAAGTGATGAACCTATCTCTATAATTTGTGACAATACAAGTTCTATAAAAATTTCAAAGAATCCAGTGATGTATTCTAGAACAAAGCACATATCTATCAAGTATCACTTCTTGAGGGAGAAGGTATTAAGGAATGAAACTAGAATTGAATATGTACCTACCAAGGAAAAATTTATAGACATATTCACTAAGGCCCTTCCAAAAGATAATTTTGATTATCTCATAGGGAAGTTAGGGGTTACTTCCCCTCCTTCTTTGAACTAAGTGCACATGGAGGTGCATCAGTCCAGTGGATTCAAAAAATCTTTTGTTCTGGACTGATTGAGGTCTACTCCTTAGGGGGAGTAGAGAAGTGCATTTTTGTGGTATGTGATGTGGGTGTACTCCTTAGGGGGAGTGAATAGAGCTTTACATGGTAAGACTTTCCTGTTCCATTTATGTCAAAGGGGGAGAGAGAATCATGTGAAAAATTTATGCTTGGCAGGTTGTCGCTTCTGAAAATCATGTATGTTGTCTTTTGATGGTTTTTCACATCACGTGTTGCCATCAATGACAAAGGGGGAGATTTTTGCAATTATGGATGTTTTTGGTGGTATTTTCATTAATGTTTTCATTGATGTCAACATAGTTTGGGTTGATCGAGTTGTGTATTTTCCAAGTTCTTTTGAGAAAATTTGAGAAATAATGAAAGCAGTGTTGAAGTGTGTTCTGAGTGTGCTCTAGTATTGTACTCTACATTTCTTCTATGTTGATCCTATGCCTATGTGGATCTGTAGGTGTTTTAATAATTTTCAACAGATAATGTATCATGAGTTTTAGCTTCTGGGTTGATGAAGAGTAGAAGATATGTTCACCAGTGTGTGAACTGGTTTGCAAGAACTATTTGTTTGTGGATTGGGATAAATGATTTGGCTCTGCAATCTTCTAATATTTGGTTTCAGATCTTGTGTATTTTGGATATGACTCTTTCTAATGGTTTTTATGTTCTAAAATTTTTTCTTGTGGTTTGGCACTCTGAAAGACCTACTCCAGAGCTCTTGTGCTTTTGTTGGTTGGTCTAGTTGGATTGGTGAAGAGTTCTCTACGAATGAAGTTTGTTATAATTGTTGTGGATGTACTTGAGGTGTTCTCAAAGATGGTAAAATGACTGGTGAAGCGTATTGAGTAATCCACATGTGATTATCTTGTTGTAGATGCATTTACTTCAAAGATCATTGGTGTTTACATGTTACATTAGGATTTTGCATCGATTGGAGAAAGTGTGTGTGTGATCCAAGATGTTGTTTAGGTCCTAATTTAAATATGTAATTGGTCCTCTCACATTCTTATCCACCACGAGAATTTTGAGTAGCTGACCTAGTTTGAATTTGTAATTTGAAATTGTATAACCAACCTTGGTGAATGTTTCTAAGCTTGAAAATGGTATAAAAACAAATCAAGTTGTGGCGAATTTCATATCCATCTATCCATCATCCACGAATCAAGCAAGTGATTGAAGTGTGCGGACAAGTGCGAGAAACAGAGATTTGAAGATCAAATTGAGGCAATAGTAGTTTAAGGTGTTATATTCCTGAAACAAGTGAGCTGATGGCATCTACAATCTTCTAATTAGGTTGTGAATGTGTGGAACCCTAGTGGTGGATCTCCATTTATCTCTTTTTATTTTTATGTAGGTAGTGAGCCTCCTTTCTAGACAATGACTCCTTCTCAAGGAAGTGAGCCCTTAATCTGGGTAGTGAGCCTTTATATCTGAGCAGTGAGCCCTCTAGCATTGAGCCTTTGTATCTGATATTGCATTACTACTATATTGTGAGTTAATCGTCAGTGTGGTTTTTACCTCATTGGGTTTTCCATGTAAATTTTGTGTCTTTGGTCTTTTCTTTCTCTTATTTTCATTTCATGTTTACTCTTAATAACAAATTGAAGTTAAGGTGAAAATATTAAGCTTATAAGTAAATTGATTTGATACAATTGAATCACCCACCTCTCAGTTTTCTTGTGCATTTCAATAGGTTTAAGTGGATCTGGTCGACTTTATGTTCTCCATATAAGAATTATGTAAATTATAAAGAACCCCAATCATCACCAAGGCATGCATTCCTTTGAGAGGTAGAAGGAGAATACTTAGGGTTTCTTGCTTTAGAAGGATCTTCCTCAGGGACATCTATCTAGAGAGTAGGAACAACTGAAACCTGACCAACATCTGCCATCTCACATAATTGCATAGCATCAGGGTCAGCCCTGTCTGTGACTACTTTGATGTTACAAATGAACTTAATAGATTTAAGCAAGGTAGAAGGGACTGCACCCATAGCATGAATCCATGGTCTACCAAGATGAAGGTTAAATGGTAGCTTTTCTGACACAACATATACAAGGGTAGGTATAGTAATGAGTCCTAACCTCAAAGGAAATACTATCATGCCTAAATATTCTCGATCGACATTATCAAACCCACAAATGACAATAGAATAAGCATTAAGAGAAGATGAATCAATGTTAATCTTAGGAAATAGATCAATGCTACATATGATGAGTGTCGAGCCAATGTCAATCAGAGTATGTCTAATGCCAATATTATTAATGTTAACTATTATCATTACAGGATCCACTTTCTTCTATACTTCCAAATACGAGAGTTCTTGCAGATAGAATGTAATATTTGATGAATTCACACAAATACGAGCTATCAATACATCAGCATCTTCCAGCCTAGTGGAAGAAGGAAAGATGATCTTTTGTAAGGCTTATTGAAGCATACTTTGATAAATCGGAGTAGACTGAAGCAAGTACCATAGTGAGATCTTAGCGGGAGTAACGCGAAGTTTCTCAACAAGATCATAATCACTAGGTGCTTTAGCTCTAGGTTTAGGTGCTTGAGGAAGACTTGGTTGAGAGGGTGGAAAAGAATTAGGTTGATCAACATTTTTTTATTCCTTCTAGTATTAAATTATGGGCTACCCCTCTATAAGAGATGTTGATGGTGAAAATGACACAAACAACGTTAAACAGAATATCTCTACTCTATTTCTCCTGAAAAAGAAAGAGAACATATAGTAGCCTAACTCCCAAGGTCCTAGTAGTTGGTTCACAACTATTAGGTGTCACTCAATCGGTCCATGCAACTGTAATATTCAAGGGGCCTTTTTTGGTAATAAGGAATGCAAGAAATGACTTATTCATTGAATTTTTTTAATGAAAAGGGGTTTTTAAGTAAAAGAGAAAGATAGATCAGGGCGTACATTAGTAAAACATGAATATAACTTATCTAGTATCTAGACATATATCTTGAACAACAAATTTTCTTCCAACAGATCAAGAAAACCATAGCATGATACAATTTATAAAATAGTCCATAATATTGCATGCATCTAAGGTGCTTATTTTAACATCACAATCACACATCATAAATATTTCAAAGATAAAAGAGCACACTCTCATTCATTTCCAAGACCATAGATCAACAGACCTCAATAAACTCAATTCACAGATAATCTAATGAAATAATCTTTAAATATGGTTTCTTCTAATGATTCTCATCACATAAGAAACACTCATGCTTGAGCACAATCACTAGCATATAGATAGACTATAATTCATCAACCTTATCTAATAAAACTCAATTCCAACTCCATATTGCATAAAAAAACAAGAATTATATTCAACTGTAAATAAAGTAACAATGTATCTCTATAAAAACTAAAAAAAAATAATATCTCCTACTATAAGGTGGCTAATCTTATTCTCATCAGCCAACCCTTACAATATGATACCTCACAAGTATTTATAGATATACAAAAAAAAATTAGAAGTCCTTTCTATCTTAGGTCGATCCACCTTTTTAGGGATTAAAGCCATCTTGGAAACTTAGTTAAACTAGAAGACAAGAATAGAGAGGAGAAAAGAAATCCATGTGCCCAAAATCTGCCAGTTAATGAGGTTATCAATTATGAATGTGAAGCCTACTTTGTAATGTATTAATCATAACTGGAGAAGACTTATTGAATTATGTCCAAATCTAGCCCATCAACCCAACTGTCTTCAAACTTGATCCTCTCTAATTTCACAACAGAAAATCCTCTCATGTCCTTTAGCTTTTTAACTCCCTCTTAGCTTCCCTTATCTCTTCTTTAATATCCATTAACCGATCTAATAGTAGGTCTTCTCCATCATCTCCTTTTTGCAAGACCTCTTTAAACCTATCATCCCCTTTCTCCTTTATTTAACTTAAAGGTAGGCCCTCCTTTACCAGTATATTAACATTTACTATGGCAGCAATAAATTCTTCCAACTCTTCAAACTGTTCATTCAGATCCTTGACAGAATCTTGAACTTCACTTTTATGCTTTTATAGAAAGTCAGACCTAAACCAAAGTATACTGAAAGTCTTTTCCAATAAATCTTTATTGTCCTCTTCAAATATTGACTATTCTAGAAGAGTGGACTTTGGAAATTTACTAACCTCCTTCAACCTCTGACTATATCCTCTGTAATCCTCCTCTTTTTCTCCCAATACGTTGACATACTGGTTCAATTCCTCTGTTAGCTCCTCTGTCAATTTTTGGAACTCAAAACTATTGTCCAACACCTCACTTATTTCCTAATTTATCTTATCATTCCACGTATCCAACATCTCTTCCTTACTCCTTACCTATACCAAATCATCCAGCTCTTTCTTACTAATAAAAATTGGTGTTTCAATGGTGGAAATTTGTTGTGACCTCAGAGCATAAACACTTTTCAAGAAAGAATGCAATTGATCTAATTGAGCCTTAAGTTCATCCTTTCTCTACTTATCTTTCATCATTCTAGATTTAGTGGATGAAGCTACCACATCTATCAAATTCATCTGTTGATCTCTGGTGGGTCTCCCCAAGTTAACAATGCCCAGCTGGTAATCAGTCAATTACATGTCTCCTACATCCTTGTCGATCATTGGTATGGAACATTCAACAACAATTTATCCTCTGTCAATGAGCCTAGTGGAATGTAGGATTTTGGCCTACTTCTTGGGCCTTTCCTTTTCAATTTACTTCATCATATCATCCCAATTGAGAGGATGTGAAGGTGTCATTGATCTCTTCTGAAGATCCAATTTTAACCAAGTGGGAGCACCTGGAGTAGTGGTCATTATAGTTGCAGAAGAAGTAATATTAGTAGTAAAGGGTGGTTGCACATTTACTTGAGGTTGAGAATCAACCCCTTGTATATCTTGTTGTTCTTGCTCCACATTTGTCTAAGCAAGCTTTTCAGCTTCCTCCCTATCCTTCTATTCTTGTGTCCTCTTCTTCTTCATTTTTCAACTTTTCTTCTTCTAATCTCTTCTTCTCCAATTCTTGGTTTCTCTCTTCCTCTAATGCCCTCAATCTATTTGCATCTTCCTTTTTCTTTTATTGCTTAATCAGGTCCTTTGAATCCTTTTCCTTTTGCACTCATTCTGCTTCTTCTTTCTCTTTATAGGCCTCATCAGCAAGCTTCAACTTGGCCACAAGAACTTCTCTTTCTCTTCGCTGCTTTTCCTTTTCTTCCTCCAAATCATGAATTTTCTGTATTAACTCTATCTTATCATTTTCTTCTTTGATCCTGAGCTTGTACTCCTTTTTCCTTTGTTTCTTTTTTATTTCATTAGCTCTTTGTTTGGCTTCTACCTATTGTTGTTGGAGTAAGGCATCAAATTGTGCCTTAGCATCAATTTCCTTTTGCTTCTCTATGGCCTCTACATGTGCTTGATCATGTGAGGCTTTCTATGCCTCCTCAAACAAGGCACATTGATCTTCCTCAATCAAAATATGCTTGATTTCCTCCTCTAAATGCACCTTTTCTTGTGCATCTTTCTCTAATAAGGTCTCATCAAAGTCTATTTCCACCTCATGGACCTCCTGCTCCTTCTCTTTTCCCTATAATGCTTCAGCTATACCATGAAGAGTTCCTTTGAGAATATATCTGCTTGGTTGCTTTGTAAGAGGGACTTGAGCAGATGACTCACCTCTGCTGATGTGAAAACCAACGGTCCTGTTTGGGCATCCCCCTCTTGTACTATAGGTGACTCTTGTGTAGAGGCTTCAAGCTCAATCTCTTCAATGTCAGGAGGGAATAATTCCAAGGGCTCCTTGGAAGGAAAATTCCTCTTGATTATTTTGTATCCCTTTCCCTTCTTAGGAGCCGGTCCTTGAGGATTTTTGGTTCTTAGGACAGCCTAGTGAATATGTCTATCCAAAACTAGCCTCCCTATTTGTTTTATGTCAATGACTTCCTCACCATCCCAGTCCACTGGATCCAAAATTTTGGTGCCAATATTTAATGCCTCATATGATGGATCTAACACAACTCCATCATCTACTAATGTATCAAGGATGTCATCTTTGATCCCAAATTCTACCATGAGTGAGATGGGTAACCTCTCATAATTATTTTTCTTGAGGTCATACTCATCTTGAAGATCACTCTAGAAATCCTCTAACAATTTGAAATGTTTATCAAAAATAGAAGGCAACAAGGTATTCATTTTATTCCTTTGGTCAAATTACTTCCGAGTTGTGTACAAACATAGTTTCATATGTATCAATTCACTTCAAACTACCTTAGCTCCCACAAGATGTTGGAAGTTGTATTCACCCAATTGCATGGGAAACTTATGACACCCTATTTTGTGCTTCAATCCAAATCAAGCATTGACCCCCATAGCTTGATATGCAAATTCCATTAGAACCATCCTATTACAACAACATCTTGGAAGCAAGTGGGGATGACCTTCAAATCCCACCAGTCTAAAATAAGTGAACTTGGGGTATTGGATATACCAACATCCCCATTCTGTGATAAAGGCCATAACTTGTTGGTTCAATCTATATCCCACATCTCCATTAAGATAGTTAATGATTACATATAATAATGCATCATTAACCCTTCTAAATTGTGTTTTAGATACTTGTAGAGATAGTTGATCATAATTATCCCATACTTTCCTTTTCCCATCAGCTTCTCCCAATATTCCCACTCTATTCAAACCTGGAAAGATACCTCCTCTAGCTACTGCATAGACAACATAAGAAGTCATAAAGAAGCTCTTGGTTTCCCTTATCCTAGTTAACTAGTCATGAATAGCATCAGAGACAATCATTGGCGAATCAAACTATTGGGTGCCATTAAAGATTGTCTTAATAAAGGGAAACATCCACTCCTTGAAATGAAATGCATCCCTCTTCCCAAAGACTCTAGACAATATCATTATTAGGTCTAATACTTCTTTGTAGAATTTTGTCCTATTTGGTTGATCATGAAGCTTAGTTAGAGAATTCTTCTCTGTTCTCAACCAATTTTTGTTCAAGTGAGATTTGTTGGCCTCCTTGTGTTTTTTGTATATCTCTAAAGCTTCTGCCTCCTTCAGCTATACCAGGTTATTTGGATTTGGGAAACTAAACATGTGTTGAAATATTTGAGGAGTTAAATCAATAATAACATTGTCTTGTGAATCCATACAATGCCTAGTGGCCAAATTTTAAGCTCCTATTGCTGTCATAATCAACTCTGGGCACTAGATAGATAGAGGAAACAAGGTGATGTGAGCCAAGCCAGACTAAACTATTCTTTGACTTCTCCCTGTTATATCCTCAACAAATATTTCTGAATAAAACTTCCCAAAATTGTATGAGCCTAGATTAGTGTCAGTTATATCAGACCAATTTGATTCCACTTTGCTTGATGTGACAATAGGACCCTTATGATTAATCTTCTTAAGCTTAATTGCTGCCTTTGATGTTTCTGCAGGCCGATTCCTTTGGGAGGCTTCTGATACTCCTGACATTATTTAGCTTTCCTACAAAAAAACCTCTAATTAGATCCTTGAATAAACATCACAAAATATGCTTTAAAAGCTTACCCTTTATATAGATAGCGGAGGCAGAACCAAGCATAAAAAAATTCTAAACAGTCTCTTTTGAAACACTATCGGGTTCAGAGACAAATCCATTATTAAGATTATAGTAATAACAAGCAGGAATGGAGTCAAAACTGGAATGGTAATCGGAACCAGAATCGAAATGGAAACTGATTTGGTTATGCTTAGATTTTCTAATTTCATATTCAGTTCCACTTCCGCTTCCTACTAGGTTATCGTAATTCTAAAAGAATGCTTCTCAGTATAAGCGGAGTCGGAGACGAGACAAAAAATGGAATTGATACTTATTGGAAAGCATAGTTCAAGGTCTAGATGGATTTTGATCCCGCTTTCACCTATACTGACCATGACATCATAAGTTATTTTAACAGATTGATAAATAACTTCATGATTTAAGGACTAAGTCATATCAACACGAAAGGGGCTTTAAACATAACCTAATAAGACCATCCCCATATGACCAAGAGATGAATGCACCTTTTAGGGAATCATATTTAAATTAAAAAACATGAACACAGAAATGCATCAAAACCCTAAACTAAAACCCTCAATATATAATAAATAGGGCACAAATTTTACCCTCTTTAAATTAACCAGACCGAATGCGCAATAGATTCCTAAATAAAAACAAAAATTTATCAAACCCTAATCACTGTAACAGTAATTAACCTATGCATTAAAAAGAAGTAAGGCACCATGATTCGGTCATGACTAAAACATGAAAATGAACGTGCTAAAAAACAAATAAAGCAGATACAAAAGAAAAATCGAAGACAAGAAATCCAAACAAACAAACAAACAAACCAGAAACACATGAACTTACTGAGAATCATGAATTTTCAAACTTTCCCAAAGCCAATCAATCCAAAACAAATAGAAATGGAAAATACGAAATAAAAAAGAAGAACAAGAATAGAAAACCCTACCTCAAATGCAAATAAAAAGGTTAACTTCCTGAAGCAATTTGCGCACAACAATCTCTCTCACAATCGATTCACTCACACAAAAGATTTATTGCAACTCTGATTCACTCTTCAATCTCTTAACAATACTGGTAATAAATACGCGTCAATCCCTAATTGAGGTAAAAACTTGGAGTTTCACGAATTCATGGCACCTATCATTAATGCAATAAATGCAGTAGAGTGGAGTTGGGAATGCAAAAGGAATTGACACAGTATTGTTGTGTGACTTCAGTAAAGTCAATGACCAAGAAATGGTGGGAGTGGAATCATAATGAAAATTGTTTCAGAAACTTGTTTAAATTTCAAACTTGGTTCCTATTCTGGGTTTGGTTCTACCAACATAGAATAAATCAAAACAAAACATCAAAATAAAATAAAAAGACCTAAACAAGAAAACTTAACATACAAAACCTAGTTTAAAACGAAAGACCAAAAAGTGGAGGCAGAGTCAAGATGGAATTTGATTTTGAAACTTTGAATAAATTCGGACCTAACTTCCACTCCAGCTCCGGCTCTAACAAAGAAAAAAAAAAGGTCAAAAGAAAGACTGTCGGGATGGGAATCAAAACGAGTTTTGAAAGAAGTTCTTAAAACCCAATTCGGTTCCAACTTTGGTTCTGACAGAATAAACCAAAGAATATCAAAGTGTTGGAAAATAAAGACTGCCAAATTTGTTTAAAAAACAACCAAGGATAAAAACAAAAAGGGGAACCCATTTTGACCAAGGAAAAATATGGGGTGGTTATGCAAGGCATAACAAGAGGGAGACTTACAAAGACCAAGATAATCATCATCAAATGAAACACCATTAATAGAAAAAACCCTCTTAGGAGAGGGACTAGACAACATCAAGTAAATGACCGGTCTCTTAGGCCTTTGAGGGGTAGTAGAGAGATAGATTACAATTACATAATCATCACAGCTAGTCGAATAATTACTTGAAGATGTATTATGAACATCGATCTAAGGAGGATCAGATGTGGAAGGAGATTCATCATTCACCAATGCAACATCTTTAGAAGAGAGTGCATTGGAATGGATAATAGATTCATTATTCACAAATGCATCATCTCTAAAAGAGAGTGCATTGGAATGGATAGAAGAAAGAGTAACATTAAGAAAGGTATCAATGATTTCATCCTCTTGCACCAAAATATCCTTAGAAGGAATCTCAGGAGAAGGATCAAAGATACAAAGCGACATGGGAAAATCCAAGTCACTATCACATGTACGAAATGGAAGATTATTAAAATTTTAAATTAAACTAGATACTGAACTCATAAAAGAGGATATTAAATTAGTTTTGGTGACAAAACTAAGAAAAACTCAAAATCTAGGTTTTCTAATTTTTTTGGTATTTTCTAGGTTCTAGTAATTTTCATTTTCATAGGTCTTCAGAGTAGAATTTGGGGTTGAAACTTGTGTCAGTCCCTAAAATTTGGTTGCCAAAGGCATCATATTTAGGGATTGAACTATTTCTCTTGGAAACATTCCCAACGATGTAAATGGTTCTGAATTTCGAGCACCAGGTCAAAATTTATGACCCGCCAAGTTGGGGTAAATAAATTCCTAATTTTTGAAATATTTTGTGTCTTCACATTAGGTTCACCAAAATGTAGAACAGAGGGATTCACTACACATGAGTTCTCTTCATTCAAAGAGCCTCACAAGGAAAACTTCCCTAAACTACCTCAAGGAACAACGTGAGAGTTCTAGAATCAGAAAGAGTAGGTCACAAAGATTCTTTGGACAAAGTGACAAGCTCTTGGCCAAAGGATAGAAGCGTAGGTCTGGGACAACAACATGGTGTGCTAGCATCTCTTTGGTGCATTGAAATTTGTGTGGACCAAAAAGTGAGAATGTCATAGAAAATAGCTTAGCAGCTACTAGCAAACTAATTACTGAGAACTTCAAATGTACTAGAAAACAACAAAATGTGATAAAGCTGAAATAAAGTGTAATAGAAATGATAAAGAGAATAAGAGATAGAAAGGAAATTATCAAAAAGTAATGAAGTCTCCAGAAAATGAATTTCTTCAATACCTTAATGTGTAATATTGGAAGAAAGTGTTGGGGTTGTATAGGGGTTTGCCTCACTCAAACCCCCATATTGGTGTTCCCACCTCCATGGATAGCCAAAAAGATCGAGAGAGTGAGAGAAGTAAGAAAAATTGATGTGATAAAAGGAAATCCCGCTTGAGGAGAACCTGTATCACAACATGTGAGTGATAAAAGAAAACCCTACTCGAGGAGGAGAACTCATATTACATGTGAGTGATAAAAGAAAACCTCGCTCGAGGAGTAGAACTTGTATCACAAAATGTAGATGCAATAGATAGGGGACATGGAATCCCAAGATTCTTGCAAGCACAAGACAAGGGAAGTAAAGATATCTAGCCACAAGAGCCAAGAGTGTGGTGTAGGGAATTTGAAGCTAATGTAAAAAGTTACAAAATAACAAGAGAGAAAATGCTAGAGCCAAGGTTGGAAAGAAGCTAGAGGTAGAAGAGGAGCTAGCAGACCAAATGGATTGAGAAAATGACTCTTAAATAGGGAAAAGAAGCAAAAAGAAGCTTCTTGGGTGGCTACAAGGTGATCTGAGCCATTACCACCTACAAAAGGGAGGTGACAGGTGGAAAACATGGTTAGAGATGGTTGTTTGAACATTGAAACATCGTAGGATGCTAGCGCGGTGCGTAGACGTTTGTGCGGCATGCTAGTGTCCAAACACATCATGCTACAAAACCACACAAATGAGGAAAGCACAAGGTTTAACGTAAAGTTGATGTATAAAGGTAGCTACTGAAATGGGGTCCTGTGCATCTTGAGAGGGAAAAAGGCTTATGTAGGGGATAAAATGATCCTACACAAGATGCTAAGGGAGTGGACACTAAAGTAGGTGCAAAAATGCATGTGAAATTGCAAGGGGTGCAATTTTATGACTATACAAATTCTAAAACTAGAACTCCCATTGAGATGGAGATGCTTAAAAAACCAGTGTTATGTACAGGACACAAACCAAAAGGATACTATAACATACTCTACAAAGACCAAATTGTCTAGATCATACCTTTGTACCTTCATTAGAAGGTAGGATTTTATTTTGAATTTATTTGAGTTGTGCCAAGGTTTCAACCTAGTTTTCTTTTGTTGAAGAAAGAATATTATTTTGGCATTCACACTACATGAAAAAATCCTTGAATTCCTTTGTATTGCATGGAGTCATAATTTTGTTATCAATAATTTCTGCATTCAGAAACAACCTTGATAGAGAAACAAGTTTCAGGTTGACTTCTTCCCTCAATTGACCAAACCATTTGCTTAACTTCTCTCTCTGGTCCTGAAGAAATGTTATCTACAAATGAAGATCTTTGTTTGATCGCTTATTAATCCATTCACATCTCTTAATAAATCATATACTTCATCCAATTTATTCATCTATGACTCAATGGAGTCAATTTGATCTTTGATATTTTAGGTGGAGCTTTTCCATTATAGGAAAAATGATACAAAGCAGTCACTTCATTTATGCATTCTTTAAACATATTCAATTTTTATTGTAGTTTATTATGTTCACTAGCACATTGGTTAGATACTTCTTCCATTCTTTTATCACTCAATTTTCTTATGGCCTCTTGTTCTACCTTTTTCTCTATGTGAGAGGAATGATCTTTAAAGGAATCCATCAAAGCTCTAGTTTCTATTTTGGAGGTAGGGAAACATCAATTTTTACTTCCAAAAAACCTTCTTGAATGATCTTTATAGCATCATCAATCAATTCACTTTTCTTTATATGTTCTTGTAATGTTTCCTTTCTTACAAAGGTATGCAAAATATCACCAATATGTAATTTGTGAAGGGGAGACATATTAGATAGATCAGAATGTCCTTTATGAGTGGCTATATGTAGAAGTTGAGGATTTATTACCTAGTTGGAACTGCATCTGCAAAGATAATAGGTCTTTGAGCGAGACTAAAGAATATGAACTTTGATCTTTACCTCTAGAGGCATCTTGCTTCTCTGCAACCTTCTCCTTTGTATCCTAAATAGTCTTAGGATTATCTACATTTGTGTGTTCATTAATTTCAAATTTCTCTAAAGGAGCAATATTATGTTTTGGAGGAGGGAAAACAACCTTACTTTGTTCAGTGCCTTGTGTACCAGTTTTCAATGGAGGATTAGTCTCCTCATTATGCTTTTCATCACCAATAGCCATATTACCTTCAAATATTGATATATAAATTTCCTAAGTGGACACATCAAAAATATTCTATAGGATAGTGTCATCTAAAGGAGCATAATCCATGCTCATCTTCATTTCCTCAAGGATCTTGGTTGTCTTCTCTTCAATTCCTTTTTTTCTTTATTTTCTATATTCATTCTAGAGATAATTTACACTTTTTATACACCTAAGATTGCTTCTTATTTATGTTGCTTGGAGGGTCCTTGCATATCTTTCTAACTAGATGTATCTTCTATATTTTTATTTTCTAGAGGATCTTGTGATACACCATAAAAATTACCTTGCATCTCATCAGTGATTTTATTTGTAGTGACTCCAATTTAATTTTGAATTTTCTTTTGTATATCCTCATCTAGGCTCATTAAAATATCTATTCTTCTCTTAGTCCAAAGCTCTTTTTCTTGTTTCCTGACAATATTTTATTTCTATTTCTGGGAGATAGAGATCCTAGACATATCAATTGCCTATTGTTTCATTTCTTCATCAACCTTGATGATTGCATCTCTTATTTGTCTTAGTGCCTCAACAAGTCTATCCAAAAATTTATTGATGTTAGGAATAAGGTGTCTCAACCTTGGATAATTCCTATTCCTATTATTTGTTTTGTAAAATGTATTTCTTGCAAATAATGTAATTAAGTGTGAGTGTACATGTCTAGTTGGCATGTTGATGTGTCACTCTACTTGATGTGTCGGCATCTTGAATTGTGTGTAAGGAGATCATGGTTGAAATGGTTATGACGGATTCCTATGACACGTAAGAGCTATTTCTAGAAGTTTCAATGACTGGTGAAGACAATCAAGACATGTGGCAACTGATAAAGTTGAGTATTGTACACTTCCACGATAGTCGGGTTCCTATTTTCTCAGAGAATGGTAAAACCCTAATACAACTATCTTTGGAAGTTGCCCTAAAAAGGAAAGCGCATGATATAAGCGTTTTTTAGGGTTACAGACTGTGATGGGAAAAGAGTGTATTGTTGGTATGATTTCGTGCTACTAGATTTGTCTTTGAGTGTCGATTGTCTCCTGAAAGAACTTGCATTGCAAGTGTGTTGTAACCATTGTGTTGAAGATAATACATTGTGCAGGTTTTTGAGTGTTAGGGGTTTTCACCGAAAGGTTTTCCCCAGGGAAAATCATTGTGTCATTCTCTATTTTTTGTATGCTGGTATATGATTGCAATATCATTGTTAAAGTAGTTAACGAATCTGAAATTGTAAGGATTTAAAAGAATTTGCACAATACTTTCCTTTAGAGATTAGTGTAGGAAGTTGTTTCCGCACCTGAGTTTCCTTACAATTGACAATGTCATTGAAAGAAATGTTTTGCATCAACATATACTCAATGATAACATTTTCAATTATCATTTTATCTCCCAGAGGAACATCTAGATGTAGCATCATTGTTTCATTTAGTAAATCATTTTCCAAAATTTCATTTAGAATTGCACCAAAGTATAGGGGGTCATGTGTGATTGAAGGAGCCTTCTCATCCTTTTCTTTAGCAATTACTTTTCCTTTCTTTTTATGTAGGGAGATCTCTTCTTATTTTATTTGGCTTTCACTTTTCTCTCTTTTCTTTGAGATAAAATATTTTACTTCTCTAATTTCCTCAATATCATCTTACTCTTCCTCATTTTATTTTTCTCCTTTTTTCTTTCTTTTAGGCCTAACCTTTTTCTTTGGAGTGATTTGAGATGTGGCTTTTCTTTTAATTCTGGTTATTTGAGTGGATTCAGTAGGTAGTGGAGAAAATGTGACAATAGGAGAGGTTCTACTTGATCTTCTTGGACTAGAACTAGCTTTTGGAAGAGAAAATTTGACATTGGAAACCATCAGATGAGCATAAAATGTACCCAAAATCTTGTAAAACTCATCTTTGATTTTAATTTCTGATTTTCAAATTTCTTTTCAATAGATTAGTCTCTCTCCATTTGGTACATGTTTCATCCATGATCTCTATGTACATACCAAATCTTTTGATTTTAGGATCTCTAGGTCTTGACAATAGGATATCTATGTAACTTTGCACAAAAACATCCTCAACCTCATAAGGTAGTTCAAATATCCATACCATTTTAGGTTCAACTACCTCCATAAAATAATGATCCTTTTTTACCATAAAGGTTATCTCATTTTTCATATTTCTGAACCAAACTAGGTGGTATCCTATATCTCCCTTGCAGCTCTTGTTGCAGATTTTTAAAGAAATCCCAATACATGGAAGTGTATGATTGTTCATCTAGCAACCCATCCATATGCTTCTTGATTTGTGTGGATACTAGAGTGAATTTATCCCACATTTTTCCTTTGAAGCTAGGTAATTCATTTGGGAAGAAAAAAGTAAGACATGATCAAGGATCCAAACCTAAAGTTGTACTTGGTCTCCTTTGTTCTTTTCGGGTTTTCCAATAGCTGTTCTCTCAAAAACTCACATAGCTCAACATTGGCACTTTATTTCACCATTTGATGAATGATATGAATTG
Organism: Sequoiadendron giganteum; assembly: GCA_007115665.2. NCBI lineage: Eukaryota > Viridiplantae > Streptophyta > Pinopsida > Cupressales > Cupressaceae > Sequoiadendron > Sequoiadendron giganteum. The sequence goes on from CM021107.1 coordinate 271,325,696, forward strand.
TTGTGGCAATAGCAGAGCCTTCCCTATTTGTGAAATACATTTTTTACGCAATACCCATTGCAACATATCAAACACCAAGATCTATTATATCTTTTACCGATAAGGCTCTCTTATCAAAATTTGCACCAATGAGTTCCATAACAGTTTCATTCTTTATAGATTTCCATACGGGGGTTGGTTTGGAGGCGGAAAGACCAATAACATCCCTAATATCATCCCCGGTGATAAAGTAGGGTTTGTATAACCAAATGAAATTATCATGAATATGACTCAAGATGATTCTTACCCATTCCTCATTTTTGCAAAATTATGGAAAGTCTTTCCAGATGTCCAACCCTTTTGCAACGATGTTCCCATACTCTAAATTGTAGTATCCATTATCATTTCGTAGCTCATTTCACACCATTTCAAATGAAGAGTTACGATTAATTTCATTCAGTTGAGTATGGATATAAATTTTTATGCCCTTGTAGTACACACCATTTTCTTTGAATGGAAATTTCTTGTATTTTGGCATTGACCTCTTAGTAACATTCAATCATAGTTGGTATAGCCATGATACTGCTTTCTGATACTAGGGTTCAAACAACACCAAAAAAATACTTGGAAAACTATTGTTAGGGTTTTCTCGCAACACACATGAAGAGCCTTCTTCTCTTCTTCCTTAACACTTTCATACACTTGACACTTTCAAATGAGATTAATTCAGTTCAAATTAGGAACTAAATATGTTTCGCACCAACCCTAGTTATTATGCAATAAATGCACTTATTTGCTTTTATCACTTAGCAGTTTTTACGGTTTGAGATATTACAAAGATCAAGGATCCTTCATGACACTTCCATTGAAGGCGTGATTTCTTTGGAAGCATGACCAATCAATTTCATATTACTAATTACCATTATGATGAAGGTTTCAACATTACATACATTTCAAGGGTTTGACAAAAACTATAATTGCAACTCCCCTTGAATCAATTCTCTTTTTCCTTAGCTACTAGAGGACTCATCTACACCATGCTGAGGTATAGAATCATTCATCATTTCATTTTCTTCCTTCTTTTACCAATTTTTTTTCATTTCCTTATCTTTCTAACAAATAACATGCTTATTTTGGGGAGCAAAAAATATTACTCTTTCCCTTGCAGAATATGGTAATATGTCTTGGTTTATTGCAATTGTAGTAAATGGTATTGGCTTATAGAGAAAATTTTCTTCTTTGCACATTAGATCTGAAATCAACAACCTTATGAACATACTTGTTGCATGTGTAGTAGTAGCCATAGAAGAATTGAGAGGTCATAGAATTATTCCTTAGCATCTTAATTTTGTATTCATCAACCTTGTGGCCAAATTTGCAGCAAGCATGGCACTAACCATGAAATGTGTACCTTGAAGGCTTGAAAGAGTTCTGACTCATTTTGCTTCTGCATTCAACTACCTTATGACCAAACCTATAACAAGCATAGAAGCTACAATTGAACTTGGTAGGAGTAGTTTGTTTATGAGAAAGCTTTTTGAAGTTCTTCCTTTTGCTACATATTGGAGTGAATCCACCTTATTTATTTTTGTCATGATTTATTTTTGCATATTCTGTACAAGATTTCTACTCCCTTGTCTTAGACTGTCCTTCTACTTTGAAGTTGTCATACAAATTTGTAGATGCATTGACCATGGGACTTTTTCCCTTTTCAAAACCAAGTCCAAATTTCTCTTTTAAGAGTTTTTGAGAGTTAATTAATTCATCAAGAATATTAGAGCCTCCTCTCAGTTTTAGGCCTTTTTCAATTTGTTCTTTGGCCTTTTCAATTTTTTTTTTTAGGGATACAATCTCTTCCTCCAGCTTTAGACAATCAACATTTTTATCATTGAGCTTGATATTCATTAAATCTTCAATCCTCTTACTTTATTCAACTTTGACTTAAATTTGAGTTCATATCTTCAACCTCTTTGGTTTTCATCTCACATCCATCACCACCTTCTATTTGAGTTCTTAGTTAGCAAATTTCTTCTTTCGATTCTTTAGCTTTTTCCTTTAATTTATCTATTGTTTCTTTTGATTTTTCCAACATGCAATCATATTTGAAGTTTTTCAATGTTATTCATCCATATTTTCAAGAGAAAAGTTAAGTTCTCCTTCAAAATCTACTTCACAACCTTCTAGATTGAGATCCCAACCTTCGGGTTCCATTGATTCTAGATCTGGTTCTGGAATAAACACATCATTGATTTTTGTAATAGACCACATGTGTTCAAGAGTAGGATCAACCTTAGTTGTTGTAGTGTAGGAAAAAGTATCCCTTTCTCACTCTTAATTGGGGAATAAATATTAAAATGAACTAAATTATACCTTAATTTAATGTTGTAATATGTATTTTACATATTCACATTAATTTTAAGGAATTATTAAATAAAATGGACTTAATTGTTCGTATTTTAGTGTTGTAAAGTGTACCTCTTTACACTTTCACACTTATCTAAGGATTTATTAATTAATTGAGGTTAATTTACCTTAATTGGTCCCTTTAATTCAAATCCAAGCCTAATTGATTACAATTTCTGAAGAGGAAACCCAACATTCATTAATGCCTTAATACAACACTTATTATTGAGCAATGTGTTTCCTAGGTAAGTGACGTAGGACCCATTTTCCCCTTTGGGAAAATGGGTCCTCACTTAGGCCTAGGACCTAAATTTAAATTATGTTTTTGGTGGTATTTTATTGATTTCAAATCCATATTCACATGTCGGCTTGTGTTATTTGAATTTCGGAAAATTAATGTTACATATTTATAAATATAAAGTCATTTCACTATTTTTCACCTAGCAATTTTATGAGCAAGTGTGATCTAAGAATTTTTTATGAGAGCATTATTGAATCATTTCAAGGCATTCAAGAGAAAATTTATATAATAATTATTGCAGCAATCGAGATCCAATTATCATGTCAAAGTCTTCTTGCATCATGCATTTTATTTAAGATAATATAATGATGTAGTGTTCATAATCCATTCAAGCATTCAAGGCATTATTTCAAATCAAGTTTCAAGATCAAGATCCACATCCATTGAAGTCATTTCATGCTATTTGCAAATCTACATTCCAAGGTTCATACAAGGGTTTGGTGATTTGTGACATAGCTTTGTTCATTCATCATTCCTTCATGTTTCATTATTTCATTACAAGGTTTAATTACCAAAATGGGGCTTGATCAATGTAAACCCCCACTCACCATAAACAAAACATTTTTACCTCTTGATTTGTGTTTGCAGATTTAGGTGGAAGATATCTTGAAGATCTTTGGAAGAGAAAAATTGAAGAAGTTGTCAAAGTTACATTTGTTTTCATCATTGTTGTAATTTCACAAAAACTATCCTACAAGATTTATTTCTAGTTGTCTGACTATGAGAATCATGAATCTGGGAGTGTAGAAAGAGGAGCACAGAACCCATAAACCATTTTTATAGAGAGCTAGCCAAGACCAACTCACCATAGGGAAAATTAGTCCTCATTTAGCTTCAGAAAAGAACTTTTGGTGATTGGTAAACATCATTTTCCTTTTCTCAGATCTGCAATTTGATTTCTAGTTCCATTAGTATTGAGCTTAATCTTTAAGATCCAAGTTGTAGGTTGCATTTTGGAGTTAGTTTTCTATTTTTAATCTTTCTCCCCAAAGTATTGCTTAATCAAGACCCCTGTCCTTGCAAAAAAAGGAAATCAATAGATTCACACTTTGAATTGACTCACCTCAAGGTTGATAGTCCTTTCCATTTGGACTAAACTATTGTTTTATATTGAATGCAAACTATCCTTGTAATTCTATCAAATTGGTAAATGTATTTGGATCAATCCTTGGGAATTTCGTAGTAGTTTCCTCAGTTTATTTCTTAAGTTTCAACCAAGGGATCATAAACTTGTGAAAGGTGTTGCAGAAGTCTACCCAAGGGCTGAAACTAGTGAATTAAGTGGGGATGAGTGCATTCAAGAATTAAATAAATAAAAAATTCTTAATCTAGAAATTTAATTAAATCTTATTTTAATCAATACCATCCTAATTCAAATCAGCACACACTTACTTTGAATTCTACTTTAAATTATTAAGATCAATGTTTTAGAGTTACCACAATGATTTTAAGTATTAATGTTAAGAATATAAAAGATGTAACACTAAAACTGTATTTAAACAACTCGGGCGATAAGAGCTGCAATAACTGGGCAAAAATACCTGTGGTGTCCTCGTGACAAGATCTAATAAAATTGTGTAGACTATTTTCCATGTTCTAAGAATAGCTTGTATTTTAAAAAATCACATATATGCATTGTGCTTGATGTATGTGCTCATGCCACACATTAATGATCTTTTCAAAAGAAAGCTTCTTCCATGCTTAATAAATAAGATCACACTTATATCATTGTTGAACTTAACAATTCATCAACACACTTATTAAATTAGTGAATTTAATTGAATTCATAACACACATATGGAATTAATGAAAAAATATAATTCATACCTCACACAAAACAATAGGAAAATAGATACATACATTGGTTAAGGAGCATGCCATGTCTTCTAACTAGCTGAAAGGAGAACACACTTACACAATATGAAAATTTAACATTGATAAACTGATAATAGTCTCACGATTATATTAAATTCATCTTGAAGATTGTATTTCATACTCAAGAGAGAGCATATATATATATATCTAATTACAAAAAAAAATATAAAAAAATATGTGTCCATGATTTGTAAGTATATGACCAAAATACTTGCTCGGTTCTGAAAAATAGTGAGGTGGTCTCTAACCTACTATTTTCTAAAATCCCAAAACCAATTACAAAACTTGATTACAAAAATAATGACTAAACATATGCTAAAAGACAATAATAAATGGAAACCAAAATATCGCGAAAACCCTCGAGGTAATCTTCACTACTTGTCCTCTTGACCTCAAAATCCCTATTTCACATAACCACCATGTTGGTGTAATTAAATGTTTTGTACCTTGTCCTAGGTCATAATTACACCTTAGTTAAGTTTACTTAGGGACCACATAGGAGTTGTTGAAGAATTTCCACCTTTGGTGGACTTATCATGTTATCACTCTATCACCTCCACCTTTCATGGACATATCATGTGATTAGGTTTCCACCTTTTGTGGTAGATCCACTATTTGTGGTGGTTATCACATTATCACCTTTCCACTTTAGGTGGAGTGATAGCTTTTCATTGTTGTCTCATGTCATAAGATTACGACACTTGTCATAATCTTATGCACTCCTATGTTCTCACCTTGGCTATATAACCAAGGGGTCTCTCATTGTAAACACACATTGAAGCATTATCATTGACTTTGAATACAGTTTATTCTTGTCATATTATTTTCTCTCTTCTTTGTGCTTTCTATTTGGTCCATAGATCTTGGCATCCATAGCCAATTCTAACATGGTATCAGAGCATGTTTGATTCTAACACACCAAAATTAGCACTGCATAATCGGTTAATTGCTAGAGCATTTTGCATCCTTCAATCCACATTAATTAACTTTAATTCCTTATAACTATTATGGAAATTTAGGAGGAGAAAGACTAAAAGGTAAGCTAGGATGAACACAAAACTAGGAAAATCCATGCTAAAATTAATGACAGACTTTTAACCCATAATTTCCCTCCGGCTGAAGACATTGCATGTTCTCATGCATAACTTACAGACTTAGGTTGAACTATCTTTTAACTTTTGCATTTATGTCATTATCTCTTGTCCCCACTGGCCCTTCAAACTCTGGATTATTTGTTGATGCTCGACTTTGGATATGTAGTCAGTTGAAATCTAATGTTCCATTGTGGCCTTCAATTCATTGAATTTGTTCTGATGGCACTCTATAGTCATACACTCTTCAACGATATTTTCTTCCAACGAGGATTTCAAGTTGTCGATTATCTCCTAGTTCTCTTGCAAGTTTATACAACCTATTACTATCAATTTATGTCTTTGAGTCAATTTCCCTTAATTGGAATTTTAGTTCTCTTATTTCTTCAACCTATTGTTGGCTTATAGTATAAAATTGTTGCAATCATGGTTGAAGAAGTAACTAGAGGTTCCAACTGATCCACTTTTTCTTATAAAACCATAATTTCCTCTACAAAATACTCTTCCATCTGTGAGATTTCATTTGAATTTTCTTCTGTATCTTTCTTATGTTCATCATGGCCAAGACAAGTTCCTATTGCAATCCTAGGATTTAAATTTTGTTCATCAAAACTATAGCCATGGGGAAGAGTATTAGTTTCCTGGGTTACCAAATCTTGTTTGTCCCTTTGAAAGTTACCATATTTCCCCTCTAGAGATGTCTCAAAAAAAAAGTCCCCTTGATCACTTGCATCACCCTCTTCTCTTTGGTTGTGAGGACTAGTGGGGAGTTCAAACATCTCCTCTTCTTGGTTATCTAGTTTATCTTGCTCTTCAGGGGATTTATGCTCCGTTGTGCCCTATATTTATTGTTTCTATTTTTTCATCATTGTTATTAGCTTTTCCTATCTCTACCTCTCAAGAGATTAGTGGCCACAATTTCAACATTTGTCTCTTCAGGGTTTTGGGTCATTGTACAAGCAACAATAGCTAATTTCAGCAGACTAGAGGTTGCCTCCTCATATTTTCTTTTAAACCTGGTATTATAAGGGGTCAGTACTGGAGGAATACTAATACCAACAAAATATTTACCCTTCCTAGTATGAGCCCCAAATTTAATCTTCTTATCATCACTACCCTTTGTTGATTTTTTTGGTTGTAAATTCTTAATTTCCTCACTAGGGTTTTCATTTCCACAAACTTTTGTATTCTTATTCATCTACCCTAGGTTTTTATCAATAGGGTTCTAAAGTTCATCATCTTGGTTTTCAAATTTATCGCTATTATCCTCAGCTCCATGAGTCGTTGGCTCAATTTCTAGAGCCAAAGACTTAGAAGAACTTTCTTCCTTTGAAAACACATCCTAACTAACCGGAGGTATAGATTGTGCTAAACCCCTCATAACAAGTAATTTTATCAACCCATGGTGTGCCATAGAATTGTGATGAGCTTTTTTCACTTCTAAACTCATCCTTTTAATTGAATGAAAGAGATAATATGAAATATTGACTAATTCATTATGGCATAAATGATAGAGTAACCTAAAATGGTCTGCAAACACATATACATACCTTCCTTCTCTCGTAAAATGGTGATGATTTTGGCTATGTCTAACCAATGATCTGGAGGTGAATTTTGCAAGGTGCCTTTTTTAGGAGTCATCTACAACACTTCACCTTTTCTTAGAAATCGTTGAGAATGTAGTTGAATTTTAGTGGATTTGTTTATAGCAGACGGAAAATAGGCCTCCCCGAGCTTAGGTAATCCAGTGACCTCAACTATGATTTTCCCAGTGACTAGTAAAGAAAGTCCTCACACCTTTATCGAACTACTGGCACTACTAAAAGCCATGGAAAACTAAAATGTTATTACATCATCATACCCACATAGCTTTGTAAATAAGACATACCATCCCACATTCTTTAAAACTTGGTATACTCTCATTGGCTCTAACATGCTGCATATCAGTAGGTTCCCAGCACTTATGAATACCACCCATGGCGATGAGTAGTAGAAGGAAGTGAAATGAAAACTATTCAACGATAAATCAAAATTGATGTACTTCAAGAATCCTCATATGATATGGACCATAGAAACCAAAAAACACGATAATTATAGCAAGGTAAGTTGTTGTTTGTGATAGGATGATAATCATGACATGGCACACCCACCCCCAACTAAGCTTATGGAACCATCCTAAGTGTTGCCACAATAAATGCAAAGAAAGAAAGGAAATTAATAAAAAATGAATGAAATACAATACCTCTAGTGAGTTACTATTAGAGTACATCGACCGAAACACAAAAAAATGGCAACAAATGATGAGGATACCAATAGGGACAAGGTGGGCCAATCAAAAATTAGCAATAGAAGAATAATGTGTAGAGGCATGTAGAAGTGGTTGTACCAAAGGATGAAGCATGAAATTAAGAGAACACATGTGTGTACCAATAAAATATAGTATGTGAAAGGGCGGGTGAAATATCATCATATAGGTATAGTGAAATGACAAGGTGAAGTGATGGGTCCAGTGTAAAAGGAAGTGGCTAGGGTGGTCAATCTGATGCAAGTAGGTGGACCCTAGATAAAGGGCCAATGTGGAAAAATACATGGATCCTATGCAAAAAATTCAGGGGTTCCCGTACGAAAGGTGAGGCTATCCCATCAAAGTGATATAAAGGCAGAATGTTGATGTGATCATGAAATAAAGGAAATGATAGATAAGATAGGGATGGAGAAAACTGGTGGAAGTGAAGCCTATGAATGAAGTGAGTGGGGTGAATGGAATGGAAATACTATAGAAAGACTGATGTAAGGGAGGCAATGACCGAATGGAGGTGTAGGCATAGATGGCAGAGAAACATGCGAGACAAGCAACGAATGACCATGTTGCACAAGAAAGAAGAAAGGAGCATATAAAAGATGCCAAGTGGAACCGAAGAATAGAAAATGGCATGCAGGAGTGAAAAGAGAAAAGGAAGATGAAAGAAACAAAAAATAAAATGAGTTGACAGGCACCTGTCTTGTCATAGAGGAAAGTGGTGGTGATAGGAGGTCAAAGAAACAAAATCCTATCATAGGGGCAACAAGAGGTCGACGAGAGTACATTATATCTCACCATAATTGTGCTTCTGGTTTTTCTTTATCTTTTTTCCTCTTTTCTCTATATTTTTTAACAATAATAGACTGTTGGTAGCCTGATTTTCACCCTACCACCTCCTAGAGACATTGAAAAACTGGTTTTCACCTCTAGGTTTATTCAATAGTGAATTCCCACCGAAATTTGATTTTCAAGCATTCACTTGCCAACAAAACCCGAAGGTTTTCATTGTTGGATCTTTTATTACTTTTTTTGTGTTTTTGTGTTTTTTAAATTATTTAACAATAAATTATTTTGAAGAGGCGACAGGAAAAAGAGTGAGTTCCTTCGCCATATCACAAACAAAATTTTCTTTTGAAAGGGGTCATTTGTAAAGTTTCAAATGATGCCCATTGTCAAGAAGATCCATGCACTCTAGATCCATAGTGCATAATTTAACAATACCATTATCATAGATAGTCTCAATCTCATAAGGACCAAGCCATAGGGTGTGAATTTTTCCCCTTAAGTCCTAGAACTAAGAGTTATAAAGCAACACCCAATCTCCAAGTTGGAATGTTCGTGATTGAATGAAGTGGTCATGCCACTATGCTCTCTATTTTTGTACCACATCTACATGAAGAAGAGCCTCCTAACACATTTCATCTAAAGAACAAAGTTGATAAATTCACTCTTGTTGGGCTCCACTGAGACTCATCCCAAGTTGAAGAGTAGTGTAGAGAGTCCTCCCTTCAAATTCAATTGGCAAGAAATTTTTTTGTCATAGACAAGCTCATATGGTGTCAGTCCAATGGTCATCTTCCAAGTTGTGGAGTAGCCCAAATTACTTTAGGAAGTCTATCTTCCCAATCTTTCTTGTACAATGCTACTGTCTTCGTGAGAATATTCTCCAATTCTTAGTTTGTCACTTCCACTTTCATATTCTTGCACCAATGCAACAACCAAATTAGAGGTGAATTATGCCCCCTGGTTTGTAGCAATTTCTCTTGGTACACCGTACCTAGTAAAAATCTTAGAATATAATAATTTAGCAACTTTTGTATCCCTAGCATGTTTCAAAGCTACTACCTCTATCCACTGTAACATAATCTGTACAAACTAGAATATATTCTTTATTTTGAGGAGGATTAATAGGTCCTACAAAATCTAAACCCCATTTTTCAAAGGGTTCTATTGATAACTATGGGTGTAAGGGCATCTCATCAGAGCATATAGGTTGACCCATACGTTGACACTTATCACAATGTTGAACAAACCTTTTACAATCCTTGTAGATTATAATAATATCCTATAGTTAAAAAAATTAGCAGTTCGTTGTACTATGAAATGGCCTCTATAGGGCTTAAAATGGTAGGCACAAAGTATATCAAAAAAATCCTCTTCTACAACACATCAACACATAACATTATCAATTCCAATACAAAAAATTAAACCATTAATCCAACTATATTTCCCACAAAGTCCTATAATCTTATGGTGTTCTCTCAGAGAAAAGTAGGGTGGAAACCTGCAGGTAAAAAGATAGTTAGCAATATCAGCAAACCATGGGCTTTTTATAGAAATAGAAAAAATATGTTCATTTGGAAAAGTATCATCCACAGAGATTGGTTCATTATCACACTATAGTCTGGATAGAAAATCAGCTACTGCATTCTCTCATCCTGGTTTGTCAAGAATAGTAATGTCAAATTCCTGCAAGAGAAGCAACCACCGAATCACTCATCTTGTAACAACCGGCTTATCAAAAATCTAATAGCAAAGTGATTTATATGTAAAAAAAATTGTACCCAATTATATAGTGGTTAAATTTTTTTATTGCGTAGGCTACATCAAGGAATTCCTTTTCAGTGGCAATATGTCATGTCCCCAAAATAGCATCACAAAAAAAACCTCATATTAAAATACCAATAAATAAATAACAATATAAATATTAACAATTTAATATTATAATTATTATTATAATATAATACTATAAAATATGTATATATAAAACCAATATAAAAATAAACACATTAAAATAATAAGAAAACATAAAATAGTTGAAGGGAAATATAATTATAAAAAATGATAAATTAAAAATAAATTAAAATATAGTTTCACATATGGACTGACCAAGATTAGTGAAGGAAAATAATTACTTGAATGCAAGAAATTATATTAGTTAAGGCAATGATTCTATTTCATTTGATAAGAAAGGATGCATAAATTAAAGAGCAATTATTTAAAGTTAAAAAGGCAGCGATTGAATTTTTGAAAGGGTAGAAAATAAATAAAGCAATGGTAAGTTTGTAAAAAGGAAGTGATGGAGAAATAAGAGGAGACGTGACTGTTTCTAGAGGTTATCTTCTTTACCAAAGGATGTCTCTCTTCATAGAGACATAGATATATAAATAAGGTTTGAAAAAATAAAAGAAGAGGGGAGAGAACAACAAGCAATATGGGAGAGAAAGATAGAAAATAATATATAAAAGCATATCAGGAATATATGAATATATTTTGAATAAAAAGAATAAGTAGGTAATATCTTTGGAATATTATTAATATTTATATGCAATCATCATGGATGATAATTATTTATATGATTATTAGTATTTATATATATACATAGATATAGATAAATTTTATAATGGATAATATGAATTAAGTAAAGAATATATACATAATGATATATAAATATTTATTAGAAATAATTATGTATATATATATATATATTGTGCAATAATGATGCTTGCAACAATTATTGAGCCTTATAAAGAATTATGATCTTAATATAAAAATGAACAGATTAATATTTATTTATATATTTTATTTTATCCTATGATCAATCAAATGTAAGATTGAAGGAAGGCGATTAAGGAATAAAGAGTCATGAGAAGACACAGTAGTTCAGGTGATGCACTCACTTAGCAATAATCTTTAGCATTTTTTGAATATAAGAAACTAATATTGTTCATTTGATTATTGGTGCAATGCTTTCCTTTGATGTTATCAATATTATAATAGTTTTATGGATTGATGATGGTTCCTTTAGCATTATCATGACCATGAATGAAACTAAAGGGTATGATATAGCTGCATTTAGTTTCCTTCATTGTTAATATTACATTGGATAGTATCATTGATCATAGACAAACTAAATATGATGAGTTTTGGAATTGTTGTACTAATATAGATCCATGTACTTTTTTACATTATGTTACATTTTCATGCATCTATATAATACTCTCAAACATGATACATGCATATAGATAATTCAATAGTAAATATACAAGTGACTGTCCAAAGATTGTTTGCTTTGTGTTTGTACCCTATTAGGATGGGGGAAGCATCTGCCAAGTGGATTGCCTAAAAACCCCACCTTCAAGCCCGTAGGCCCAAGGCATGGGTTTGGTCATGAAGGATGGGGATCCCACCTGGGATTTTTCATTACATAGGCTCGACAAATAGGATTTACAATACGAGGTGGTAGGTCATAGGCCCTTGGCCTTTGGCCCCTTAGGGTTTCCCTCCTCTCCTAATAGGGCTAGTGTTTTCTGAGGTACTGCCATGTGTGGAGAATGCAGGTACTAAGCCATTGGGAAAGGAGGATTGTAGTGAAAAACCTCTCATTCCTAACAAGAAGGCTTCAAGGTAGATCCACCCAAGGCACTCCTCATGTCTTCATAACTGCATTTATGACTATGTATGTATTGGGATATCTAGATATTAATGCTAACTAGCATATGTATATGTGGAAATGTGGTTCATATGGTGAATGTAGGTTTCAATCCAAGATCACTTCGTTAAAGGAAAAAATTATTTGAAAATATGAAACCCTAAACCTAATCAACAAGCGAATTCTAGGTCAAATTGGGTAAGGGACATTACACAATATAATTTACCTCAACACTAATAAAATTCTTACTGACATAATAGATGGAGTAAAAGAGAGAATCTTTCTTCTATCCAATTACCAATCCCATGGAGTTGTTTGATGCATCGATATGGATGTGAAACAATAGTTCCCAATTGGGTCCTCACAGCACAGGTGTAGTTATAAGTTTACCTTTAATTTCTTTGAAGGTTTGATGGAATTTGAGTGTCCATGATAAATCAACATCTTTACCTAGCAAAAAAAGAGAGGTGAGACAATCTTGCTAAAAAATTTAATAAATCTTCTATAATAACTAGCATGTCCCAAAAAACTATGTACATCCTTTGGAGAGGTAGGAACAGGTAAGTCTTGAATTCTTTTTACCTTTTTAGGATCCACTTCAATTCCTTTTGCATAAATATAATGTCCCAAAATAATAACTCTAGTCATTGAAATATGGCATTTTTCATGACTTAAAGAAAGATTAGTATCAATACATCATTTGAGAACTTTTTCTATATTTTCCTTTGCTTCATCATATGCATCACCATAAACAATAAAATCATCCATGTACACTTCCACACAATCATGAATTAAGTTTGAAAAAATACTTAGAACAACTCGTTGGAAGGTAGCAAGTGAATTACACAATCCTAAAGGTAAGACATTATAGGAAAATGTACCCCATGGACAAGTAAAGGTGAATTTTTTCATGATCTTCTGGGGTGATACAGACTTGATTATACCCACTAAATCTATCAAGGAAGGAAAATAACTTTCCAACTAGGGTTTTTAAGACCTAATCAATAAAGGGAAGTGGAAAATGGCCTTTCTTAGTAGCCTTGTTAAGGTCCCTATAATCGACACATATTCGCCATTTTCCATTCTTTTTAAGAACTACCATAAGTGGGGACACCCATTGGCTCTCTGAAATAGGATAAATAAATCCTACATTAAGTAGATTTTGAATTTCATCCTTAACAATCTCTCATAAGATAGGGTTCATTATTATCTAGGGTTTTCTTACAAGTCTACTCCCTTCCTCTATGTAAATATGATGGGTGCAAGTAGCAGGATGTATACCTCTCATATCTTGATAATCCCAAGCAATGTCCTCTTTGTGGGAATGAAAAATAGCAATAAGGTCTTCTAATTGTGAGGCACTCAGGTTGGGATTTATGTTAAGAATTTTTCTAGGTAAGATTTCCATAGCTTGAGACTGGGTAGGGGTATTTATCAAAAGCAATTGTGAATTAGACGAAGATGGGTCAAAATTCCCCGATAGTAAAAATGGACTATATATACAAGTATGTGGTAATAACTTAAGCAAAGTAATTAAATATTGAATAGAATGCGAATTAATAACTAATGGAAAATTTAAAAACAGGAAATTATTACTTATCCTTGTAGGAAAAATCATTGTCTCTAAAACATCATCAACCAAATAATAATTTTGCAAGAAATTATTAATAATAGTGTCTTTTGATATTTCCTCAAATTCCCTACTTAGATAAATTGTCAAAATAGGTAAAGACTCTTTCAAATCACTATTGATCCATAATGGATCCTCTGTTTCCAATAATGGTTGTGTTGGAGGGTACATCATCAGTTGTTTCATTTTCTCCCCATTCAAAATCCCCATGTTGCCAAACCTACAATTAATAAAAGAATTAGTAGTGGCTAACCAAGGTCTTCCTAAAATTAAGGGGTACCCCCCCAGCTTAATCTTTGGTTGCAAAATCATAAAATATATGGGATACTCCCAGGACTCAATAGAAATAATGATGTCTTCAATCATACCTTCGAGTTTTACAAGGGAGTGATCTACCATTTGCAAGACACTAGTGGATTTAGGGGCAACCATAAATGTGATGAAAAATGAGACTAAGGAGAGACTAGCCCTTCAAGGAATGTTCTTCATCAAGGCATCCTCCTCGGGACGTGAAATGGGAAACTTGAAAGTAACCGGGTTGTTGTTGGCCAATGCTCTTTCATTATTGTTGAATCTTGTTGTGTTGTTGTTATTGTTTTTGTTGTTGTCATTATCCATAAATTCCAAAGGAGTGTAGACAATTATGGATGGTTTAGGGTCTCTTGGAGTCTTTCCACTTTGGACTTCATAAGATTCTTGGAATATTTTACCAACCCTATTATACAATTCTTCAAAATACTCTTGATGGGTACTAGAAGGGATCTCAACAATGGTAGAATCAATGAAACATTTTATGATATCTTGTTTGTCTAACTCTTTCTTAGATGATGTGTGCACAACTAATAGTTTTGATTTTGATTTTGATTTTTCTTGTTGACAAATACTGCCCTTATCCTTTAAAAAAAAATTCCCTCTACTATCTCTACTATGATTCATGCACCTATATGATTTATAATAGAGAAAACTAAGGGTAATTACCTGAGTGAGGTCGATGGTCATGCAGAATTTCGCCTTAGCACATTGGTCCTAACTTAGTTCAATAGACTAATAGGGCTTTAACACCATTCACCAACAATGACACCAAAATGTTTAGACTAAATTGTGGATTGAAATTGAATGTAAACTATCCTTGTAATTATATGAAATTGGTAAATGTATTTCGATCAATCCTTGGGAATTTTGTAGTAGTTTCCTCAGTTTATTTCTTAAGTGTCAACCTAGGGATCATAAACTTGTGAAAGGTATTGTGGAATTCTACCTGAGGGGTGAAACTAGTGATTTGAGTGGGGATGAATGCATTCAAAAAATAAATCAAAACACACTTCTTAATCTATAATTTAATTAAATCCTATTTTTAATCAATACCATCCTAATTCAAATCAACACACACATACTTTGAATTCTACTTTAAATTCTTAAGATCAATGTTTTAGAGTTACCACAATGCTTTTAAACATTACTTAATAATAGAAAATATGTAACACTAAAATTTCATTTAAACAACTTAGGTGACAGGTGTTGCAGTAACCGAGCAAAAATACTTGTGGTGTCCTGGCGTTGGGATCTGATAAAACTATGTAGACTATTTCCATGTTCTAAGAACAGTGTGTATTTTGTAAATTTACATATTTGTGTTGTCCCTACAGTTTGTGATCATGACATACATTAAGCATATTTTCAAAATAAAGGTTATCCCATGCTTAATAAATAAGATCACGCTTATATCATTGTTGAACTTAACAATTCATCAACACGTGCTTACAGAATTACTGAATTAAATTGAATTAATAACACACATATGGAATTACTAAACAAATATAAGTCATACCTCACACAAAACAACAAGAAAATAAATCCAGACGTTGATTAAGAAGCAGGATTTGTCTCCTAACTAGCCGAATGGATAATACACTTACATAATATGTAGATTCAACACTGATAAAATAATAATAGTCTTATTCTTATATTAAATTCAACTTGAAGATTTTCTTTCATAGTCGAGAGAGCATACATATATCTAATTAAGTTTCCACAATTTGTAAGTATATGACCAAAATAATTGATCGATTTTGAAAATAGTGAGGTGGCCTCTGGCCTACTATTTTCTAAAATCCCAAAACTGATTAAAAAACCTGATTTCCAAACTGATGACTAAAGATATGCTAAAAGACAATAACTAATGGAAACCAAAAGATCATGGAAAGCCCTCTAGGAAATCTTCATTACTTGTCCTCTTGACCTCAAAACCCCTATTTCACATAACCACCAAAATTGGTACTACATAATCGGTTAATTTCTAGAGCATTTTGCATCCTTCAATCCACATTAATTAACTTCAATTCTTTACAACTATTATGGAAATTTAGGAGGAGAAAGGCCAAAAAGTAAGCTAGAATGAACACAAAACTAGGAAAATCCATGCTAAAATTAATGACAGACTTTTAACCCATCATTTTCATTGTGTGGATCTCATTTTCTAATGAGATAAAGGGAAATAGGTCCCCTAATTAAGGTCATCAATCCCATTTTGGTTAACTTCACTCATCCCTTATTTTCCCTTTGTTTCAGCTGTTAGAATTCTCAAGGCACTTGGATCTAATACCAATTGTTGAACACAAAGCTATGCTGAGAGGGGAGTGAATCAACATATATTAAAAATTAACTAATTTTATTTACAAATTAACAACTCATCGCATTAATTGAAAGGAACAAAAGAGAACACATGAATCACATAAAGACACCAAGATTTTATGTAGAAAAACCAATGATGGAAAACCATGATGAGGATTAACTCACATTATATGTAGCTCATTGCTAACAAGAAATTGCAATGTTTAAGGTTCACTGCTTATGGACTTGTAGACTAAGGTAAACTTCCTTAGAGCAAGATACAATCGAATTGATGAAACTCACTGTCTCAGAGCATGATACATGAATTTTAGAGAAAGAAAAGGATTATGAATTGCTTTGAAGAAGCATCTAACACATGATGATGTAGTCACTATTTTGCATAATTAACCCTTTACACTAATTTCAGACACTTCATTTTTTTCATTATGCTCTCTCACTATATACTTGAAATCATCTTCACAAATGATTTTGATTTTCTATATATATCCTTTGTAATAACACAAAAATCTAATGAAGTCGACTCCAAGAAGACCATTAGATGAAATAATTGATATTACAAGAGTCAGATCCAAAACATATCCAAAATGAAAGAGAATTAATTATGGATCATCATACACTATGTAGAGGCTCAAATGCATCACAACCCATTCTTCAAGTCAATATTAATTGATCAAGATCAATTCCACAAAGAATGAAACAAGTCATGTTGGCCCAATTAGTATCAATACCATCAACACACTCACTATTTGATTTCACAAAACCGAGGGGATACCAAAATCATTATGAAACCAAGTTGTAGGCATTGTAGACCATGCAAAATATTTATTCAAACTTTCCCTCAAGTATTTGATCATAAAATACTGGCACAAGAGGAGAAACCTCCTAAAAGTACGAGAAAAGAGCATTTTAAATAGATGCTAGCTAGTTTTCATTCAAAAATAGTACTTGTGGACCACTACATCACTTGATACTGCTAAGTAGAATGTTTTTATCATTACAGAACATATTTACAGAACTACAAGAACATCCCATTATTGCAAAAGAATGCAAAGCATTCCATGAGGCTTCCATTATTGCTTTCTTTTGTTAGGGTTCATACCATAACACTATTACTTGTTACTTTTACTGTAGAAAGTGTGATGACATGATTCCTTGGATGTGGCACCTTTACAACATAATAATCTTTCCTTCAAAACCACAAGACAAAATAATTCTTTGTGGAAGAATGCAGATCATCATATCATGACTCTACCCAGTGAGTGCTTTTGCACAACTTCTGTAACATATATTTGTGTGTGGTACATCAACCTTTGATTATTTCAATTTATACATATTATGGAGACAACATGACATGAGTATCATCCTCCTCAACATACTTAGCATATTGACCATTATTCTTCCTTGTAAAACCATGCAGACTTGCACCAACTGATATCACAACATGACAACTATCTTCGAAGAGTGTTCACACTTCAACATCATATTTGACATCAGTGACATCCCATATTGGGTTGACATCAATGACAACACCTATTTCCAATGGACTCACCTCAAAGGATTGTTATCCTCTTTGGCACAACCTTGTCATCCAGTTTCAGGGAACAACTACATGCTTGTAGATATACCTCATGTTCTTAGGATCTTTCTTCATGTACCTTCAAGTATATAAAGGATATTTCCTATTATCTTGTACATATTATATAGGACCTAGGTTATTTTTGGTTGTGATGCATTGATGAATAATTAGATTTGGTAAGTTACTCACCCCATACCTTTAGAAATGGGTTTGTAGGTTGCATATGCTCTCATTTTTCCCTTTGACTGATCTTAGGTGATCAAAATTGGTTAGTGCCTACTCATGGGCCCTACATTCTATGCATATATTAGGCATGTTGGTGTTTAGGCATGTTGGTGGGATCACAATTATTCACAATCCTACTTGAATAATTTAGGTTATTTATGTGTATGACATGACTTCTTGTATAAAACCCATGTTCATCAAAATCCAAAATCATTTGCAACATCCACCTTAAATCAAAAGTCAAATTTAAATTTTAACCACTACAAAATCTTTTGGTGAGGGTTGAAATCAAAATGCATTATTCTCAACATATCTCCAAACTTAAGTCACATCCAACATTCATCACCACAACCATAACCCTAAAACCATTATACAAATCAAACCTCTAAACTCAAACTTCCAAATCAAAATTAACCTTTGTCAGTTCTGGGGTGCCTTTGTAGTAACCTAGCACCTTTGTATTTTGACATAAGGGCACCTTTGTACCTAAACCTTCACCTTTGTCAAAATAGGACACCTTTTTCCTTTCTAACATTATTTTGTAGGTTCTGACAGTTTTGCACTTTTGTTAGGTCTAGCAGGGGTTTAGTTTGCATGATTTAGTCTGATTTTGATGCTTAATCTTTAGCTAACCCTAATCCTTTGTTGTTTCCTATTTTCATCTAAATTTTCATAGCATGTGGCATTTGGAAAAGCATTTATTAATGCTTATTTTGAACATAATAATCTAGGACATCTTTCAAATTTGGTGCTTAAAATAAACTCATATTTACTTTGGTGTGCTAAAACAAACCTTACAATCTTCAATTTTCAATTTGGTGCTTAAAATTGAACCTAAAAATGTTCACTTTTCAATTTGGTGCTTAAAATTGAACACAATCTTCATCTTTACTTTGGGCTTAAAATGAATCAAATATTTACATCTTGGTTCACCTAAAACGAACATTTTTTTTTCATGTATTCTGTGTTTGGTGAACTTTCTATATGTATGTCATTTCCCCTTATGCCTAGTTAAATCTTGTGTAATAAGAAACATATCTAATTTTTATTTCATGTTTCGTGTGAGCTGAAGGAAGTTCCTATGTATCCTCTCCCCTCATTCCTAGTGTGATCTTGGGTGAAGAGAAATAGTAACAAGAATCCTTCATATATTTTTCTTTTAAGTAGTAGGCTTTCCTTGAGACACATCCTCATGGAGAACTCAAGGGTTCGACCTTGATGGCACTCTTAAATTTTCCAAATTTGAGATGCCCATTTAAAAATTTTGCCTTTGAACTTTCAGAATTGCACTTGATGAATCAATCTAAGTGACCCATTTTGGAGGCTTGTAATTTGAACCTTGTTGATTTTTGTGCAAAACCCATTTGCAGACGTATTTTATTGACATATGTGAATATGCATGTCAGTTTTCAGATTCCCATGATGAGTTTTGTCAGAGTTTTGAAAAAGTGAAGCTGGAGGGTTTTGACACTTTTTTGTTGTTTGCAAACTTTCAGTTTTGCAAAGTAGCCTCTTGTTTGAGCTTGCATTTTGCATCCTATTCACTGTCATGTCAAAATGATTGTTGCTTTGCATTCTTCCCACCTAAATGAGCTCGTATGTCAAGTTTCAAAGTTTTATGAGCTGATTTTCTATTTTTAACATATCAAAACCAAATGTATTTTGTTCATTTTTGCATCTACATTCCTGACAACATTTTAGAAAGGTCAAATTCGACCATTAGTATCTTTTGATGGATGATGATTCAGTCAAATTAATTTTGAGCACATGCTCAGTGTACCTAAGTGATCTACTGTTTCCAGTGGAAGCTCGCTAGGAGTTGATTTGCTATTTTTGCAAAATGACAATGGGGTCAGTTTCAATTGGTTCAAAACAACTGTTTGTTGCAAAAAGTTCAAGTAAGCAACTATGACAGTTAATAAGTTTCACCTCGTGATTGATTTCTCAGATCCGTCTTTTGCATTACATTCTCTGGACCAACATCTACATGCCTATAAGTTTTTTTGAATCTCTGAGGTCATTTGCCTAGTTTCCCAAGTTGATTCCATAACCTACTTGGCTAGTTTTGCACATTTTCGAAAAATGTCAGAAAATAGATTTTGATGAAAACCCAGTTCATGTTTTCACTTCACATGCAT
The DNA here is from genome assembly GCA_007115665.2 of Sequoiadendron giganteum. NCBI lineage: Eukaryota > Viridiplantae > Streptophyta > Pinopsida > Cupressales > Cupressaceae > Sequoiadendron > Sequoiadendron giganteum. The sequence continues at coordinate 271,346,279 of CM021107.1, forward strand.
TAAAACATAGTGTTGAGACAATTGGGGATAAAGATGTTGGAAAATGATTTTTTTTTAGCCAGGCCAACATGGGGACCCGACATGCTTTGCACCTTTGTGAAATTGTAATTAATGAAATGCCTCAAAGAGATGGTAAGATACTTGTTCAGTGTCTTCGTGCAAAAAAGGAAACATATGTAAGTGAATTGTACAAACACACACAAGGCATGTAACTTGTTTGAGTGATTGACTCTAAGAATATTATTATTATGAAACACAATTGATCAATTATACAAGGTATTGTTGCATTCATGCCTTGGGTTTGAAGTGAGCTCCAATTATGTCTGGAATTTCAAATGTATAGTGGCCAATTGTGGCAGCTATATTTGTCAGCAATGTGTACATTTGACCATTTTGGTTTCCCTTTCAAAATATTTAGAAAATCAGTGCAAATGCATCGAGTGATGGCTTGTCATGACATATCTAGTAAGGGGGAATTTCAAAGTGGATCAACACCTATCAAATGCACTTTTCATGGAACATAGGACTGAGAGTTCACTCGATTCAGGAGAAACAGTTAAGGTTGTAGAAGATAAGTCGATATCCAAACCGAGTTGGAAACAAGGTCAATTTCATATTAAAAATGAAACTGTTAGAGGCATGGTTTGGTAGAATGATGATGGACGTCCATCATGGCATAGAGGATTGAATTTTTTTGTTCAAACTCTTTGTGTGGTAGTGGGAAAGAACCCGTGCCAGGGCAGTTTGCGCCTACTGTGGAGACATATACAAATTGATTGAGGAGGTTCTATTTTGTAAATGCCTCGCAAAATTGTCACAAACACCACCCCATATTTTTGACCCGCGCATGGAGAACATAGAGCCAGCGCCTACGGTCATAATGCATCAAAATTGTTTGGGAAATTGTATTTGTCCTACATCACCATGAAAGTGTCATCATACAAGATAAATGAGAAAGGTACTAGCTACGAAACAAGGAGCTACCAGTGCGCAAACAAAAGGAGTAAACTAATGGATAATTCAGTCTGCAGATTCGAAGGGAGCCACCATAGGGACGCATGAGTACACAAATATTTGTTGAAGGCTTTAGAAACTTTCAAGAAAATGTTGTTGGCGGATGCATAACCAAATACCCCAAACTTTGATAGCACCTTCCCTGCCTTTCCCACGCATGAGCCTATGATACCTGTCAAAGGTGAGTGTGGGAGGCACCATCACATGCAGGGCGCATAGTGATTTGTTGAAAAGGCATGAGAAATTCTCAGGCAAACATGATCGGTTGTTGTGTGGCTGACCTCCACTAATATCCTCTCAGCATACCTGTACCTATGCCAATGTGTGGGAGCGTTGGAGCTGGGTGTGGGCATCCATCAAAGTTTTTAAAAAAATATGGTTACATGATATTGAGATGGCATCAAACTTGAGAAATTCACCATGAATTGCAGAGGCGAGATGAATTTTTGATAGAGCTCGAGAAAACCACGAAGATGAGATAACGACAATGCACGAGATCAACAACGGAGAAGAAACATGGCCATGTGGCATGATCTCGCGGACCTCACGGGATATCGGTGACACCATCAAAAGAGTTGCGAGGTGTGTGGGGCTGTAAAGGCAAATGGGTCTCGTAATTTTTCATAGGCACGTGAAAATTGATTTTTCTCTTAAAAAGGAGTTTTCACTTTTAAAGTTAGTTTTTTTTTTTTAAATCTAATCTATTATTGTGCACGGGTGAGGTGGTTTTTAAATCCCCGTATTTTGATTTTTGAAAGCCTTCATTGGTCGAAGGTAATGATTTTAATTACAAAGTGAAGGAAATAATGCACGGTAAAATCTCATTTTGCCTTAGTAAAGTGACTTTTAAAGTTTTATTATTTTAAAAGCATAGGAAAGTTAATAATTCCCTATAAGGGGGGATTTTACTAGATAGAATATAAAATGAGCAGGGGTAAAGGTCAGAGTGAAATATTTTACCCAGGAGACAAGTATTTTAAATGAAATTTTGAAATATTGTTGTCTAAAACAATTATATGAGGCACATGCAATATTTTTATATATTGTCAGGTAAAGTGAATTTACTGTTCACTTTGTAAACAACGAATATATGTTGGAAGTAAAAGGAATAACTATTAAAGTTGCAAGACTTTAATATTTGGAGAAAAAATATAACGTGCAGCTCCAACATAATAAAAAGAACAAAAATGAAGAACTTTCACGAGAAGAGATATTTTCTCTGAACACCTGGGTGAATGATGGATATTTCTCCACATGGGCAGGTTTTCAGTTTCTCAACAACTTGAGAGAAAGACAGTTTTGAAGGTAGAATAAGTTTGTTTCTGCAAATGATGAGAGAAGAGAGAATTTGTTCCAAATATTTTCAGCTTCTTGTTGCTGGTTAACGGAGGATGAAGTTTCCAATTGTCAATTGTGGATGCATTTTAGGGCTTCTTTTATTTTCCTCTATTTTCTATATCTTCTCTTCTTCTTTCTTTTGCAGGGGTTCTGAGATTGAGTTCTAAAAATTTGTATGGGGTTGGGTAGATAGAAAATGAAAATTCTAAGTTATTTCTTGAGTTTGTAAGCTGTAATTTTTTGATTTCATGAGCAAATACAACCAATTTATGCAAATAAAATCATGAAGGTGTTTGCACATTGATGAATATATTCAGATTGTCTCCATATTTGTACACATTTAGTCATATGAATTCAATAATACAAAGTATCTTTGAGTTTATCATCTCAAATTTCATGAGATTATTTTGTCTGTTCATTGTTCTATTTGAAAGAAATGCTTAAAATGCTTTGAGCAGGTGATTGTGAATTCAAGTGTGCAGATGGGATTTGCTAATGAGAATTTGATTGATAATAAGAGAGGGATTATTGGTGCAAGACACCAAAAATTGATGCAAAGCATTAGCAATTTAAATCCACTGGTTGAAGTCTTTTTGCTAATGAATTCATTTTATGTGTTTGACTCCATGGCCCAAAATTGGCACTGATCTATTATTCAGCTTTATGCATCTCATAAACAAATTTAAATGCAAAATAATGTTAAATCCCTGTAGTTCAGTTGAGTTTTAATGTTGTGTTATGCCTTTCAATTGTTGAGTGAGTATTGATCTACTAAGAGTTTAGCCAGGTTTGAAGTTGCCAGTGTTTTCTGTGGTTTAATTGAATTGCAAATTATCTACTATAAAAAGAAATGTCAGTGTGTATTGTTGAATTAAGTTTTAGACATTGTGTAGGTTGACCCACCTTGGTCTATAGAGCCACAAGTGTAGGCAATTTTAGTCTTTGACCAAATCTTTTTAGTTGGCCACTAACTTTGAGAATTCTTAAAGATAGAGGTTGGCTACCTCTTAGAGAGTTTCAAAGCTTAGGTAGAAAAATAAAATACCAATAGAATGGCGACTCTACTGGGGAGAATTTGTGAAAATTCTTATTGAAAAATCTAGCCTTAAGAGTCATTGCATAGAGTCAAATGATTTACCATTCTCATTTTAGTCCAAGTACTGAAGGATTTCAAGCTTGGAGAAAGAATTTGTTGCAATGAACCTGAAGATTCCATGATCTGTGGTGCTCTGCTGGTGGAAGAAACTCAGAAGAACATTTATTTGTGAAATAAATTCATACTGCTTGAAGTTCAATCCTCTTTGAAGAGAGGTGGCGACTCTGTTAATAGAATGTGTTGAAAATTTGAAGAAAGTTCTAGATCTACAAATATTTCCAGTCAAGAAGATAATTTGCAAAAACTACAACATTTCCAGGTATTCCTCATTCTTGGTTTTCAAGAAATTCATGTATGAAAACCATATTTGAACATTTTAGAAGAAAATTTGGTTCCCTATTGAGTGATTAGCACAAACAAAGGGGAATGATAGTAGAATTAATTTTGCATACTTCTGAACTATAATTTGCAGCCTATGTATTTTGTTTGAGAAGTATGTTTATTTAAAATTTTCCCACTAAGTAGATCTTAGACCTAGGTGCATTTGAATTATGCATTGTAATATTCTGAGATCATGATGAAAGATAGAAATAGGGAAATGAAATGATCAGTTGTAGGGTTGATATGTGAAAATTTGAAAAAGGCATGTTAAAATGTTTCAATATATGCATACTAGTATGGTTTCGGGTGTAACCATAGTTTGTGATCAATCCCAGCCAGATTGTCAAAGAAGTTTCAACACTGGAAGGTACAGAGCTATCAATTTCAGTGGCATTAGTGGTTACCCAAATGACATTCCAACTAAAGTCAGAAATAAGTTACCAAGATTCATTGGTGATAAGTTTGAATCAACAAATAAGAATCTCTAGGAATTCAATAATTTGATGGATGATTATGAGATTGACTACGAAGATGTGATCATGAGACTATTTGTTTAGTCTCTAAGAGGATATGCACGGGATTGGTTCTCTTATTTACTGGCTTCCTCCATTTATTCATGGAAAGAGTTCAAGGCAGTGTTCATGGAGCAGTTTGGAGAGAGGATTCATCATGTTTTGATAAGGAAAAGGTTCATGAACATGGAGAAGGGAAAAGATGAGTTAGTTCCATCTTTTAATCTTAGGTTTTCAAATATCATAAGAGAGATCCCTAAAGACATTAGACCAAATGATGCTAAATGTTTGGTCATGTACTTGGGAGCATTTGAAAAGAAAATGAGTTATCTATTAAGAGATAAAGAGCCCACAACCCTGTACCAAGAATATCAAATGGCTTTTGATATTGAAAACAATTTGAGGTACTCAATGATGAAAGGACATAGGGTTGCGAGTGTTGATCATCTTAACACATCTCATGCAAATATATCTCATGGAATAGATAATAAAAATGCTTGTCGGGAGGCTAATGTGGTTTCTCTGATTTCTCCATCATCATGTGTAGATCCTAATGAACTCCATGTTGAAAGGTGTACATCAAAAAATGAAGATTCATATTGTATGGATGAAGATTCATATTGTATGGATGAAGATACTAATTGTAATCAGCTCACAATCAACACATGTGCAAATCCTTGCAGCAATGATGAAGATGTTGATGAACCTTCTTATGTCTTTGCTTCTCATGATTGCTTTTGTAAAGCAAAGTTTGAAAGTCTAGTTACACATTCAACTCATAAGGTTGATCATGTTGATTGTTATTATGGCGGTCATACTAGCTTGAATGAAGTAGACTTGAAATTTTTTATATCAGATGAGGATAACATTAGCATGCAAGATGTGGATGACATGATTTCACTCTTAGGTGATCAAACTATACATTATGATGAAAATTTGAGTGATAGGATGCTACCATTTTTGGATAATATTTCTATGGAGCTTGAAGATTTTTCTAACCATAATATCTCAGATTATGTGGACATGGCAGAAGTTTCAAATGTGTGTACTGAACAATTTGAGAATGGGAATGAAATTGAAAATGTGTCTATATGATCTTCTAGTGATTATAGTGATTTTGAGTGCAATTATGACTTGAAGGATTTGGACTTTCATTTTGAGGAGGTTGAGACTCTTATGTCAAAAATATATATAATGGAAAATCCATTGTTTGATGAGCCTCTAGATTCACTAGAGATGAGAAATGATGACACTTATTGATATAGAGATTATCCACTCTTTGTTGAGAGTTCCAATGATGCATTTCACACATGGTTGGAATGTAGTCTTGAGCAAGAAAAGGAACACATTGATGAACTCTTCGAGGGAATTTCCTATGACTGTTTTACATTTGAAATAGGAGTTGTAGGTAAGGTTGAACATCATGATGCCAACTACTTGGAGGATTTTGAACTTTTTCAGTTTCCAGTTCAGCTTGAAGATATTTTTATGGAGCATGACAATGAGATGAATAACAATAAATTTTATTTTCAATATGAACATATTTCATATGATGATGAAAGCTTGCAATTTGTGACTGATTATACAATGAAGAATGGCATAGATTGTACTGGCAGTGGTATGCTCAAAAAAGTTGTGAGAAATGTCAATGGCAATGTTTGTAATTAGGAAAATTTTAGTGGTCACCATATTTTTCTGCTTGTAAGAAGATCACCTATGTTATTGTGGTATGATAGAGGCAAGCATAGATTGAGGGAGATCAAATATTTCTACATAAGTGTGTTCGACAAAGGTAAATGTTGATTCCCATATTTCATTTGGTGGCCCGGGATCACTAAATGAAGTTGAAAACGAAATTGATTAATGGAGTAGTTTGCGAGCACCTAATAGACTCATAATTTGGTCTACTCCCCAGAGATCTGGAATCTTGCTATGCCCATAGGGGGCATACATCTCCAGTTAGAGCCACTGATGGCACTCTTAAATTTTTAAAATTTGAGATGCCCATTTAAAATTTTTGCCTTTGCACTTTCAAAAGTGCACCTGATGAATCAGTCTGAGTGACCCACTTTGGAGGCTTGTAATTTGAACCCTGTTGTTTTTTGTGAAAAACCCATTTGTAAATGTATTCAATTGACATATGTGAATATGCATGTCATTTTCTAGCTTCCCATGATGAGTTTTTTCAGAGTTTTGAAAAAGTGAAGCCAATAAATGAGGGGGTTCTATTTTGTAAATGCCTCAGAAACTTGTCACAAATGCCACCACATAGTTTTGACCCACGCATGGAGAACACAGAGCTAGTGCCTATGGTCATAATGCATCAAAATTGTTTGGGAAATTATATTTGTCTTGCATCTCCATGAAAGTGTCATCGTACAATCTAAATGAGAAAGGTACTTGCTGTGAAATAAGGAGCTGCCAGTGCGCAAACAAAAGGAGTCAACTAATGGATAATTTAGTCTATAGATTCGAAGGGAGCCATCATAGGGACACATGAGTACACAAATATTTATTGAAGGCTTTATAAACTTTCAAGAAATTTTTTTTGGTAGGTGTAGGACCAAATACCCCAACCTTTGATAGCACCTTCCCTTCCTTTCCCACATGTGAGCCTATGATACATGTCAAAGGCGAGTGAGGGAGGTGCCATCACATGCAGGGTGCATAGTGATTTGTTGAAAAGGCATTAGAAATTATTAGGCAGACATGATCGGCTATTGTGTGGCTAACCTCCACTAATATCCTCTCAACATACTCATGCCTATGCCAATTTGTGGGAGCGTTGGAGCTAGGTGTGGGCATCCACCAAAGTTTTGAAAAAATATGGTTACATGATATTGCGATGGCATCAAACCTTAGAAATTCACCATGAATTGCAGAGGCGAGATGAAGTTTTGATAGAGTTTGAGCAAACCACGAAGATGAGATTAGGGCAATGCACAAGATCAACAACAGAGAAGAAACATGGACACATGGCATGATCTCGCAGACCTCGTGGAATATCAGTGATGCCATCAAAAGAGTTGCAAGGTGTGTGGGGCTGTAAAGGTAAATGGGTCTTGTAATTTTTCAAAGGCACGTGAAAATTGATTTTTCTCTTAAAGTGGAGTTTTCACTTTTAAAGTTAGTTTTTATTTAAATCTAAGCTATTATTGTGCATGGGTGAGGTGGTTTTTAAAGCTTGATATTTTGATTTTTGAAATCCTTCATTGCTTGAAGGTAATGATTTTAATTACAAAGTGAAGGAAATAATGCACGGTAAAATCTCATTTTTCCTTAGTAAAGTGACTTTTAAAGTTTTAATATTTTAAAAGTGCGGGAAAGTTAATAATTCCCTATAAGTGGGGATTTTACTAGATAGAATATAAAATGAGTAGGGGTAAAGGTTTGAGTGAAATATTGTACCCAGGATGCAAGTATTTTAAATGAAATTTCCAAATATTGTTGTGTAAAGCAATTATATGAGGCACATGCCATATTTTTTATATATTGCCAGGTAAAGTGAATTTACTATTCACTTTGTAAAAAATGACTATATGCTGGAAGTAAAAGGAATAAATATTAAAGTTGCAAAACTTTAATATTTGGAGGCAAAATATAATGTGCAGCTCCAACATAATAAAAAGAATAGAAATGAAGATCTTTCATGGGAAGAGGTATTTTCTCTCAACACCTGGGTGAATGATGGATATTTCTCCACATGGACAGGTTTTAAGTTGCTCAACAACTTGAGACAAAGGTAGTTTTGAAGGTAGAATAAGTTTGTTGCTGCAAATGATGAGAGAAGAGAGAAGTTGTTCCAGATATTTTCAGCTTCTTGTTGCTGGTTAAAGAAGGATGAAGCTACCAGTTGTCAACTGTGGATGCATTTTAGGGCTGCTCTTATTTTTCTCTATTTTCTATATCTTCTCTTCTTCTTTCTTTTGTAGGGGTTCTGAGATTGAGTTCTAAAACTTTGTATGGGGCTAGGTAGATGGAAAATGAAAATTCAGAGTTATTTCTTGAGTTTGTAAGTTGTAATTTTCTGATTTCATGAGCAAATACAACTGGTTTATGCAAATAAAATCATGAAGGTGTTTGCACATTCATGAATATCTTCAGATAGTCTCCATATTTAGACACATTTAGTCATATGAATTCAATAATATAAAGTATCTTTCATTTTATCATCTCAAATTTCATGAGATTATTTTTTCTATTCATTGTTCTATTTCAAAGAAATGGTTAAAATGCTTTGAGCAGGTGATTGTGATTTCAGGTGTGCAAATGGGATTTGATAATGATAATTTGATTGATAATAAGAGAGGGATTGTTGGTGCAAGATACTAACAGTTGATACAAAGCATTAGAAATTTAAATCCAATGGTTGAAGTTTGTTTGCTAATGAATTCATTTTATGTGTTTGACTCCATGGCCCAAAATTGGCATTGATCTATTATTCAATTTTATGCATCTCAAAAATAAATTATAATGTAAAATCATTTTAAATCCCTATAGTTTGGTTGAGGTTTAATGTTGTGTTATGCCTCTCAATTTTTGAGTGAGTATTGATCTATTGAGTTTAGCCAGATTTGAAGTTGAGTGCTCTCTATGGTTTAATTGAATTGGGAATTATCTGCTATAAAAATTAATGTCACTGTGTATGGTTGAATTAAGTTTTAGACATTGTAGGGTTACCCACCTTGGTCCTACAAAGCCAGAAGTGTAGGAGATTTCAGTCTTTGACGAAATCTTGTCAGTTGGCCACTAACTTTGAGAATTCTTAAATATAGAGGTTAGCTACCTCTTAGAGAGTTTCAAAGCTTAGCTAGAAAAATAAAACACCAACAAACCTCAAGCATAATTTTTAGGCTTGCTATACAATTGATTGAGAGAGAAATTTGTAGGTCAATCCATGCAAGTAGCATATTTTACTTTCATTAGGGACTATGGTTTTTCATTTTCCCAAGGAGATGTTCGAGAGGTTGGTGGTTTTCAACAATGTTCTACCCACTAGAAACCAATTTATTTTATAGGCCTATGAATTTCAAACCTCTTCTTTTAGCTGTGCAATGGAACAACATCATTCCATGAAGTTTCTCACCATGTACCAACCATAGCTGAGGTGACAAAATTCCTTGCTAGAAAATTTTTCTTCCAGGGTAAGAGGTGTGTCATGTACACACACATACTCTAGTCACTCATTCTATGTGTGGTATTTTATCATGTGGGCCCATTTCTAGAAGATAAAACCAATCTAACTACTAATTAGGTTGTATTTCATGGTGTGTTTTCATGCAATGATCTCAAGTGACACTCTTTAGTGTGGCCTTGTGGAAGGAGGACATGAGAAAAGCATCTATTCACCTAATCAATTCAATTTTCATGTTGTATATTGTGTCTTTGCAAAATCAAAACATCAAACAACTAGGTTAACTCACATTTTAAATATCTCTTAACAAATTGGCACATTTGTCTTGACAGCGAGACACCTTTGTGCAAACCAAACGCTTCTATTTTTATCAATATGGTGCCTTTTTTTTCATATTGACACCTTTAAACATCTCAAAATGTTTGTTAGAAAAAATAGACATCTATATAGCAACGCCTTTATTAAAAAACAATGGATCTTCTGTTGAGCATTGGAGCCTTTGTAGATACTATGACACTTTTATAGTAAACAATCAAACAATCCATTTCAAACAAACCAAACAAAATCTTTGTTTACTATCATTTTTTACTTGTGACTATTTGGATCATTCAGAACAACAACAAATAAACCTTGGTTGATTATTACTTTGAACTTGTCAAAAAATATTTTAGGTTTTCAATTAGGATCAAACCATCAAAACATCTCACTCCACACAACAACTTGAAAATCTTAAAACAAATCATTTAGATTTACATTTTTCACCTTATCACCTAGTATAACTTCATGGTTTGAAACAATCTATTTCTAATAATCTAGTGGAATTAGTAAACATAATTTTGGAGGAAATTAATTTGGGGTCACAATTTTATTCCCAAAGTTTGTAAGTTCATCATCATCAACATCAAACACATCGAAAAATTGAGTTCTAGAATCTTGTCAAAATTGAAAGTTCCACCCATCCACAAAATCATCCAACATTGATCCTAAAAAACCTATCAAAGTGTTAATGTTTTGAGACAACCAAGACATTTCAACAAGGACATTTGAATCTAATGTCTCCTAGGATTGACATTCCTTCATTATCCAAGTATTTATCCTAGATAATTTAGAGGTCTTGAAAACATGAAAATTCCAATCAATTATCCAAACTCACTTCCCTACAATTCATATATAGGTTCAACATATCCTACAAGATTCACTGACATAACAAATGTGGGTATACATAGTCAAAAATTTGGAATACCTTGTCACGTGATAGATGCCAATCAATGTCAAAAATTATCAATATATCAACCAAAAAACCATGGCATGAGTCTTCATCAAAGAAAAATTAGTCCACCAAACCAATACATCCCAAACCCAAACATGAAAAACATGAACATACCAAATGCAAACATATCAAATATGAACATGTAAAATCCACACATAATGAACTATGAGATGAATCTATTCACAACCCAATAAAATATCATTTAAAAAACACCTCAATATACATATCAACAATATCTTGAACATCCAAAAATCATCATTCAATATCCACATCAAACCCATCTTCAACAAACTCAAAATAACACATCAATTCCAACCACAAAATCAACAAAAGACACCACATCAATGCCTCTTTTTGCAACCTTGAATTTGTAACAATAGACGGTTTTGAAGGAAAAGACACATATATTCAATTTGTAACTATTTTTTCATGATAATTAATGTTGAATAAATGAGAATAAATTCTCAAAGAATTTTTGGGAGAAGGTTTTCATGAAAATACCCTATTTTCTTCACATTTTGTGACAATTTTCTATAACAATAGTAAAAAATCAGTCTTGTACGACCTTGTACGAAAAAATGATAGGTATGTGAGTGGATGAAAAGTTATATATTTGTATATAGATTCTAATTCATTTGGTTTTGTTTAATTTAATGATGTTTTGTTTGAGAGATAAGAAAAACCTCTGCCAACTTCTTGCCACAAAGCTAGGGTTTTCAGTAAGAAAAAATCCATAACTTATGTTTGAACTAATGAAAATTAATGAAATTTGGTGAAAACCTTCTTCAAGTTGTTGGTTAGGTGTCTACCAAAGGAAATTTGACAAATAAATCATATGTACAAGTTATTCAAGTATGTTTGTGTTCATTGTCGAAAAGATTGTCAAAACCCTAGGTCTTTGAGGGTTTAATGATAACATATTTGTTTGAGTTAACCATAGAAAAGTGGGGGTTTGATGAAACCCTGTGGAGTGTTTTGAAGGTTTAAAGAGTGATATTTGATACAAAAATTACCCCAATTAGTTATTTCTTGAGGTTTTGAGCCTAGAGAGAAAGGCTTGTAGGAAAACTTGCAAGGTAGGGTTTGAGACACCTTCAAAAAAGTCAATAGAATTCTTGTCCTTTTTTATCCTATGAATCATTATTGGTATCAGATCCAAGTTTAAGCCAAGAAAATTGATACAAGGGTTAAAAATCCAAAAGGAGAAAGATTCCTCCAAGACTCAACACTATTGAAAGGGCGGCAGAGAGAACAGAAACACAACTGGGAGAAGCCCTTGCTAGAGAAATGAGGGAAATGAGAGTCAGCTTGGATGCAAGAATCATTGTAGTGGAAGCTAACCAAAGAAGAGGAGTGGTTATAGGGGATATGAGTGACCTAGATGAAGTTTTGGATGAAGTACCTCAAGAAGAGAGGGATGTTGATGATGTGAGGATGGAAACATTGCTAAAGGAAGTCAAGGGTGAAGGAACCAAGGTGAAGATGGAACTTTGAATGTATGCAGGTAGTTTAAATGGTGAAGAACTCCTTGATTAGATAGGGGAGTTGGAAAAGTACTTTTATTTTGAGGAGGTACTTGAAGAGTAGCAAGTAAATTTGGCCAGGACCAAGTTGGAAGGTCATGCACCCCTATGATGAGATTATGCTCAAGAATAAAGGAGAAATAAACAAAAATCCAAGATTGATTTTTGGAATGTGATGATTTTCAAGTTGAAGGGAAAATTCATGCCTAGTGACTACATGACTCAGTTGTATAGGAAGTTGTAGAACTTGAAACAAAAGGTATAGGAGTGAAAGAGTACACTGAAGAGTTTTACACATTGAGTATCAAACTAGGACACATGGAGGATGATACTGACAAGGTTGCAAGATACCGTAATGGATTGAAGTATATCTTGCAAGATGAGTTGAGCCTTACAAGCCCTAGGACACTTGGAGAGTGTTATCAAATAGCCTTAAAGGCTAAGGAGAAGTTGAATAGGAAGCAAGAAAAGAATAATAGAGGTAGAGGAAGGAATTTTAGAGGTAGAGTTCCACATGCTGGTAGAGGATAGTCACAAAGAAGTCAAGATGAGTCAAGCATTTACCAAGAACAAGCATCAAGTTCAAGAGGAGGTTTTAGAGAAAGGAGGCCTAACTTTAGGGAAAGATTTCCACAAAGAGGAGGATTCAATGGTTTCACGGGTAAATGCTACAAATACAAGTTTGTAGGTCATTAAGCTTGGGAGTATCTAGAAGAGAAATCAACTACCACCTTTAGGAATGAAATAACTCAAGTTTCTCAAGGACAAGATGAAAGTGTTAACTCCTCACCACAACTAGAAGAACTAGAGAATAGATAATCCTTGCTAATGAGAAGGACATTGATCAAGGTTCCAATGGAGAAGGAGCCACCTCAAAGGAAGTCACTATTTAGGACTATTTACAAGTGCCAAGGTAAGTGTTTTCAAGTTGTTATAGATTCAGGTAGTACTAATAATCTAGTTGTTGTTGAGATGGTAGAGAAACTAAACTTGAAGAGATTACATCATCCTAAACCATATAAAGTCTCATGGTTGAATAAGGGACAACAAGGACTAGTCAATGAATAGTGTTGGGTAGAGTTTAAAATAGGAAGGTAAAAATACAAGGTGTTATGTAATATCATCTCTATGAATGTGTGCCATGTATTATTTGGTAGACCTTGGAAATATGATAGAAAGAATGTATATGTTTTGGAGAAGGATGGAGTTACCTATACCTTAGCATCTTTGAAGGAGGAGGATAAAAACAAAAAGGTTGGATCAAGTGTGATGTTAACGGATGAATAGAGTTTCTAAAGATAATGGAAGAGGAAGAGATAGGTTTTGCACTGATGGTCAGACCTAGGACTGTCATATCAATAGCAAGAATTGATGAGTTTCCATGGGAGTCTCAATACATGTTGAAGAGTTATGCATACACAGTTGTGGAGGAACTTCCTTACTCCTTTCTTATAATAAGAGATATTAGTCATCACATAAACTTTATATTAGATTTATATTAGGGGCTAGTCTACCAAACAAGGCAGCTTAGAAGATGACACCTGAAAAAAATGAAGAGCCTTAGTCCTTGTGCGATTCCAACTATTTTGGAACCTAAGAAAGGAGGTGAGTGGAGAATGTGTACTGACTCCAGGGCAATAAACAAGATAAAGATAAGATATAGGTTCCCATTTCCAAGAATAGAGGACTTAATGGATTATTTAAGTGGGGCAAGTTACTTCTCAAAGATATATCTCAAAAGTGGATACCATAAAATAAGTATAAGACAAGGAGATGAATGGAAAACAACATTCAAAATAAATGAGGGCCTATATGAGTGGCTTGTTATGACATTTTTCCTTTCTAATTCACCTAGTACCTTCATGAGGCTCATGAATGAGGTCCTCAAGCCATACATTGGTAAGTTTTTTATTGTTTATCTTGATGACATATTGGTTTTCAGTTCTAACAAAGAAGAACATTTGTATCAATTTAATTTGGTGTTGAGAAGGCTATAAGAGGAAAAATTTCTAATCAATCTTAAAAAGTGTAAGTTCATGAAGACAAAATTGTTGTACCTTGGTTTTGTGGTCTCAAAGGGAATGTTGAAGATGGATCCATACAAAGTGAAGGAAATATTAGAGTGGCCTACACATAGATCAATCACAGAGGTAAGAATTTTTCATGGTCTTGCAAGTTTTGGTAGTAAATTTATCAAAAATTTTAGTCATATATGTGCACCAATCATAGACACTATTAAAGGGGATAAGAAAAATAAGTTAGTATGGACAAAACAAGTTGATGGGAGGCTCAAATATCTAAAAAAGAGAGTGAATACATATCCTATCTTGGCCTTACCTAAATTTAATAAGGTCTTTCAAATAGAATGGGATGCTAGTGGACAAGCAATAGGGGTAGTTGTAAGCCAAGACAATAAGCCAATAGCATATTTTAGTGAAAAAATTAATGATGCAAAGAAGTACTCTTCATATGACTTAGATATGTATGCAATGGTTAAATCACTAAAAAAATGGAGACACTACCTTATACCTAAGGAGTTTGTGGTCTATGTAGACAATCATGCACTTCAATTTATAAATAGCCAAGGAAAACCCAGTCAAAGGCACATTAAGTGGGTTGAGTACCTACAAAACTTCACTTTCACAATCAAACACAAGAAGGGGTGGAGTAACAAGGTGGTTGATTCTTTAAGTAAAGGAGCATTAATGGTGCAAGAAATTCAGTTAAAAATTGTTGGGATTGAATCATTCAAGGAGATGTATGAGGATGATGAGGATTTCAAAGAAGTCTAGGAGGTTTGCAAGCAACCTATTAGCACTAAAAGAGAGAAGAGGTTATATTACCTTATACAAGAATTTATTGTTTGAAGGAGCACAAATTTGTGTACCAAAATGTTCCATGAGGGAAAATCTCATCAAGGAGAAGCATTGTGGGAGTATGTTAGGTCAATTTGGACTTGACAAGATACTAGAACAACTAAGGAGGAACTACTTTTTTCCAAGGATGCAAAAAAATGTAAGATGATTTGTGGGGAGTTGTACTATATGTAAAATAGAAAAAAGGAGCAACACTAATGTAGGATAGTACCAGACTTTACCCATTCCCAATAGGCCTTAGGAATCCATCAGTATGGAATTTATTACGGTATTACCAAAAGTCTCAAATGATTTTTGATTTAGTTTATGTAGTTGTTGATAGGTTTTCAAAGATGGCTCACTTCATTCCTAGCAAAAGTACAAGTGATGCTTTGTAGGCTTGTTCTTCAAAGAGGTTGTTCGACTTCATGGATTTCCATTGAGAATAGTCTCTAGTAGAGATAGAAAGTTTCTAGGACACATTTGGAGGACATTGTGGAGAAAGCTTGGTACTAATCTCAATTTTATCTCAGCCTACCACCCTCATAAAGATGACCAAAATGAGGCGATCAATAGGAGCCTAGGTAACCTACTAAGATTCCTTTCAAGGGATCATCCTGAACAATGAGATCTTGTGTTACCCTAAGTAGAATTTTCTTATAATGACTCGGTGAATAGGAGCATTGGAAAGAGTTCGTTTCAGGTGGTCTATGGCATGCAGCCAAGAGGAGTGTTTGAAATAAGAGACCCCATTGGTATGGAGAAGAAAAGTGTAAGAGGGTGAACAATTTTCAATTGCCATGCAAGAGATACATCAACAATTGAACAAAATCTCTAAGCTAGTGTGGAAAACTACAAACAAAATATAGATTTGAAGAGAAGAGAGGTTAGTTTTAAGGTTGGAGATCTTGTCTTAGCACATTTCAAGAAGAAAAGGCTTCCCAAAGGTAAATATACCAAGTTGAAGATGAAGAAAATAGGTCCTTTTAGGGTTGTTAAGAAGTTTTCCAACAATGCCTATGAGATATAATTCCCTTGTGGAGTAGGCATATCACCAATTTTCAATGTTGATTTATTTTACCCTTACAAAGGGGATTCCATTTTTGATGAATGAGCAAGTATACAAAATATCAGGTGTTGATTGGATAGAGGACCTACCACACACCAAACCAATAGAGTTAAAGTGTTTTTTTGACACCAAAGAGAGTAAGAAGAATAGAGGCAAGAAATAATTATAGTATTTGGTCAAAGGGAAGAAAATACCATATGAGGATGCCACATGGACAACATAATTAGACATCATCAAGCATGGAAAGACTATTGCAAACCTCCTCTCATCTGGAACCTGAGTATTTTTTTCCCCTTGGGAGTATGATACAGGAGCATCACTTTGGTGATGTTTTTATGACTCATTTTGATGTTAAGAGTCCTATTTGAGTTGTTGAAGGTATTAGGAGGTCCATTGGGATCATTTCCAATGTTCTAAGTTGTCTAAATATGCCTAGAAATTCAAATTTTGATTTTCTCGCCAAAATGCAAATTTAAATTTCCTAGGTGAAATTGGATTGTTGAAGGGTTGGGGTTTGTTCCTCAACCTTAGTTTTGGGTTTTTTGAGTCCAATAAGGTCTTTAAAGACAATTTCTAGGGTCTCTTTACATGTTTTTTTCAATTCTAGGTTGCAAAAAGGGGCATATTTTTCAAGTTTGCTACATTAGGCATTAGGTTTTGAAGGAAAAGATACATATATTTTATTTTTAACTATGTTTTGATGATCATTCACATTGAATAAATGAGAAGGGACACTCCAAGAATTTGTGGTAATATTTTTTCATGAAAATGTCCTATTTTCTTCACATTTGGTGATAGTTTTTAGCAAAAATAGTCAAAAATTAGTCTTGCATGGCCTTGTATGGAATAATGACCAGTCTGTGAGTGGATGGAAAGCTAGATATTTGTATGGAGAGTCTAATACATTTTTTATGTGTATTTTCATGGTGTTTTTTTTGAGAAACAAGCAAAAAATTTGCTAACTGCTTGTCATAGAGCTAGGGTTTCCAACAAGAAAAAAATCCATAACTTTTGTTTGAACTTGTGAAAATTCATGAAATTTGGTGAAAACCTTATTCAGGTTGTTGGTCAAGTTTTAACCAAAGGAAAATTGGAAAATAAATCATATGTGTAAGTTATACAAGTCTATGTGTGTTCACTGTCCAAAAAGTATCAAAACCCTAGGTCTTTGAGGATTTAATAAAAACATATTTGTTTGAGTTCACCATAGAAAAGTGGGGGTTTGATGAGACCCTATGGAGTGTTTTAAAGGTTTAAAGAGTGAGTTTTGATACAAAAAGTACCCCAATTAGTTCTTTCTTGAGGGTTTGAGCCTAGAGAGAAAGGCTTGTAGGAAAACTTACAAGGTAGGGTTTGAGACACCTTCAGAAGAGTCAATAAAATCTGAAACATTTGTTCTTTTCCTTGTTTATCTTCTACATCATACATCTATACCCATGAGATTCTTATTTTTTATGGAAACATACATGATCTTCCAAAATAAGAGTCTCCTACTCTTAACATCATTACTAATGAACAAGGGTCTCCTACTCTTAATATCCTTATAAATGATCAAGGCATAGAAGAGTACATAGATATATCATAAATTGATCAAAAATAAGACTCTTACATGGGTTTTGAATCATAAACATTCATTGAAGAACAATCAAAAATTGATCATGAAGAAAACCCCTACATAGACTGTGAATCATCAAGATCTCCTGGGGAAAAATTAGAATTAGACACATACCAAATTCAGATCGAAGACATTAAATATGAAGATATTCAATATTATCAGGGCAAGGGATTATATTTGCAAAAACATGCTATCTTGGAATTAGTAATGATAAACAACACTCTTGAGCAACAAAGTACTGGTTATACAATAATCACATAATCCAATCATGATAGTAATAATTCCATAATATTGGGAACAAATTTATCTAATGCAAACATCAACATGGGGAGCACAAAGAGTCCTTATGATAAAACTGCTACCAACAAGTTACACCATCCATATCATGAATCATCACCCTCACATCTTTCTGCCCACTAATTGGGACCAACCACAAGAGGAAAAGATATATCAAAGAAAAGAGCAAGTTGGTGAAGCAAAAGAATCAGCAAATAAAAATGGACAAGCAAAAATACCAATGGATGCCAAAGAAAAATAAAGAAAATCATCCCTTTTAAATTCCATTAGTCAGAAATTATGGGAAAAATAGAAAAGGGAATATAATCCATCAAAAATGTCCACCGATACAAAAGAAAGCTTCAAGAGCAACATAAAAAGTATATCAAGAAGTAGCTCCTAATCGAATCTCCATATCCACCCATCATTTCTCATCATCCCAAGTTTGGAGATTCAAATGTTCCAAATTGTTGACCAATCCATCTACATCTCATATTCTTCATCACATTCCATTATCCACTTTGACATCCATGATATCCAAATCTTGCATTGACCAAGTCTTGGTAGCAACACTTTGTCGTAAGGACTCTAAGGGACTTTTTTGTGATGTGCAAAATTAGATAAGGTTAACTTTGCTATCAACAAAGAAGACAAGAACATTTAGGGGCTACATTCAAGCACCCACGGTATCTTAGAAAATAAATTCCTCTAGGTAGGATATCATTGGCACATAATGACATAAACACCACTAGGTGGTTTCACATAAACCTTCAAAATTAACAAAAATCAAGAAAATAGTAAAGAGAAAAATCTTCCTCCATTGAAAACTACGTCAGTGGCACTTTAGGCAAGTACCATGATGAAAACCTAGTAAACAGGTGTAATTAGTAGAATCAAGCATCTAGGTGTATCATTTCAAGTGGAAGCATCTCATCCCCCTCATAATAAATCCAACATATTCCATCCATCTTCCAAATTATCTTGATCTTGACAAAGGTTTTACATATACTTCAACCTTGTTTTTGGTAAAATCCTAACATGGGTCATTCTCATTGATCTTATCCTATCCCATGTAATACCATATCTTGAGAAATCAAGTATTAACCAAATGATCATCATCTATTTGAACATCATATCCTATCACAAGATAATACTTGGTATCCATATCCATTCGTCCATCCATCCATCCATTCACACCCATGGCATTCCACGCATTGCTAGACAATGGGGGGAAGATACTTGATCTTTCTTTCGAATAACTCTTGATCCATGTATAATATCTCACAACATGATATCAAAATTGTGATATAGTTATCATTCTCAGAAAAAAAAAAACATCCAAAACATTTTGAAATCCAAAAATATCCATAACGATTCAAAAAAGCTCAAAACAAATCCATAACATTTCAAAAAAAAAAAACTTTCGAAATATCTCAAAATTCTCCAAAACATCCATAACATCCAAAAGCTCAAAAAATTGAGAAAATTTGGAAACCTCAAAACAATCTCTAATATCTTCATAAATCCAAAACAACCTCAAATATTTTGAAAACTCAAACATTCAAAACGACCCCAAAAATACCAAAAACAACCTCAAAATATTTCAAAAGGTAAAAAAATTGAAATATTTGAAAACAAAATCACCCATATCATCTCGCTTTGACCCACAATAAATTTCAAACCATAATCAACCTATCATCATCTTCACCTTTGTCAAAAACAAATAGAAACAAGCATAACACTTACAAAAAAAAAATCAAACTTCAAATGCAAACTCAAAATCTTAATCACTATCAAACATTTCAATCAACATCATATCAATAGCCAAACATGTCTTACATGGATATATATTTCCTACAATAGACATCAATGGATATCATCTAAAACAACACTCTGTGGCATGAGATATGAATAGCATTGATTGTTTGTTCATTTTAATCTTTTCTTATGATTTATCATATTGATCCATTCTGATGATCTCTCAATAATGTCTACAAAAATATTTAGAGAGAAAGAAATGGGGCATTATTCATTACTTTCGTATGTTGTTCTTGTTGGATTTTTCTTGTAATACGACCTCAATGAATACTTTTCTTGTGTGTGTACAGATAGTCCCAAGTAAAACAATGGCTAGGACACATGAGGTTCTTCATACCTTTTGTGTATTAGTCTCCTTACTTCAATGACTTCATTCTTTCACACGATCAAACAAAGTTTATGTATGTCAGGTATGAACTAAGGTACACCTATTTTTTGGTAGAGTCAAATTCCATGCATTAGATACAATATCACCCTAGTTCTTCATACCTTGGTGCATCGTGTCTATTTTCTATATCAAAAATAAGGATTGCTATGATGAAAAGAATTATCCGAGAATAAAAAGAAAATCATTATATCCCATCTCATCCCATCTTCAATAAAATATTGGAATAATCATAGTTTTATTGGTATCCTAATAAACTGCATCATCCTATTCTATCCATCTCATTCTTCTATATCTATCTATCTCATTTTTCTACTTCTATCTATCTTGTTCTTCTATCCATACTAACATTTATATCCAGCTATCAAATGTTTGTTTGATATACGTCAAAATATACATTAGGCTACCCATGGCTAATGAATGTCTATACATCATAAAATTTGTCCACATCGAACATCTGAGATTTCTAAGATTTATCTTTCATCCTCTATGCAGTTGAACCACTCTCGTAATATTATCGTTATCTTGAACTAAAAAGTTAGTGTTTCTGCTCGATCTCTCGAGCGGGTAGCATACCAACATTCTATCGTCCACTGGGGCATAATGGGGAAGAAAAATAATTTAAAAATTAAATTTTGATATAAGCATAATCAATTCTTTGAAGAAATGCATCAAGTACCTCGCTTCAAAGAGAGGCAAATGTAGACACCTAAAAATGTCTCGAGTATATTACACACCTATTTTTCTTACTAACATTGTTTCTAGCATAATTCACCTAATTCTTTTGTTTAATTAAATAATGTCTAATTATTTAGTTAAATTCATTTAATTCTTCTATTAATTAAATAACTAAGGTTATTTGATTAATTCATCCTAAGTCATCATTTTCCCTCTTTTGGATTAAATAATGTCAAAAGCTAATTAAAACTCCTAATTCTCCCAACTTGCACAATTAAATGATTTTCATGAATTGATTGACTAATTTTCCTCCAACTCTCCAACTTGCACAAGAATATTCCTCATGAAATATTCCCTTTTTGAATTTAAAATTTTCCCTCCAACTTGAAATATCTTCAACTTTTTCTATGTGATTTTAGGGATATTGTTGAATCTCTCAAGGATTGTGAGCCTTTCATATAATCCTTGATCCATGTATCATGAATTATCAACCACTCGATCAATCATTGATCCATGCTTGCCTCTCTCATTCGATTTCATCCATTGATCCTCCAATTCAATTCTCATCATTGATCAATATCTCTCAAATCTACAAATACTTCACCATTTAACATGAATTCATCCACAATCTTCATATTTTGTGAATCAACCCTCATTTTCAATCAAGATTTTGCACAACAATGGATAATGCATAAAATTGAGCAATCCACATCCACATCCACTCATTATGCATCAATCCAACATGGTATTGAGAGGTTTGCATACTTAGTTTAGATTCATTTGCTTTGAATTTCATGTTTATTTCTTTGAATTGAGTCTTTCTAGTATTGTGTAATTGAATTTCACTAAATGTGGCTTTTATTTGATCATTTCATCTTGTTATTGTTTCAATTATTTAGTATTTGATCAATTAGACTAACCATATGAACACAAGGTTATGCAAATAACTCAATATCTATGTGTTATTATTTAATTTTGACATTTAATAGTTAGAATGGTTATCATTGATAACGACTAACACTTCATTTTGTGTGTGCGAAAGGAAAATTTGACACTCTCTTACTATATATAGAGAGAGTATCATCAAGGAGAAGACATCTAGCGATCTCAAAGGAAAAGTTTCATGAAGGAATTGAGCACAAACCACATATAAAAAATATAGATAAATTACAATATGAGTGTGTGTGTTTTCTTAAACAAGAATAATTTTTCATGCATTTCACCCTTATAATTTATTTTATTCGGATGAAATATTTAATTCGAAGTTAGAATTAACATAATTTATTGTTTATAAATTTCAATAATAACAGTAAACAAGTTGAAATAAATTTAAGAATATATTCCTTTTTACCAAAAAAAAATGTAATTATTTGACCAATGGATAAGGTCTCAATTTCCATTTTTTTCACCAGTTTAATGTTATTTTAAAACTAGCTAAGAAATCTTAGACCACGACAAAGAAGGGAAGTTACATCACGGAATTAGAAACTCTAACTCAAGAATTTGCATGAAAATTACATGGAAGAGACATTAAAAATCAACTAAACTCCCAGAGATAGTGGGCATTAAGGAAGAATAAAGGAAGGTTTGGCAAGATTGCAATGGGAAAACATTGCAAAAAAAAACTTTTGCACTACAATTAGGGAGGAATTTTTCTCTTCTTGAAGTAGGGAAAAAATATAGCTTATCTCCTCTTCAACACAATTTGGAAAGGAGGTTGGGGATTTATAGGCGTATCATTATCACTAGTCGATGGAGCTTTCAGAGCATCTACAAGGATTGGGCATGGATAAATTATAGGCTTCCTTCCCTCCTGTTGGCAACTAAGTTGAATTTGGAAAATATTGTTAGTTTCCATCTTTTGAAACACTCATGATTGTTTAATGTATTCTATTTGTTGTAATTGTTGAGTGTTTGAAACTTAGCATCCAATACCATAGTAATTCATTGATGATTTTTTTAGTATATGGAAATAAAATCTTTATGCATAGAAATATATATGATGAATATATTTGAATGCCATGTCATCAAGTTGGTGTAGACTGATATCACTACAAATAGTCATAGAATGTCATGGCTATGTTTTCTATTATGTGGCTTCCTTCCTCCATGTTGATTTGCTTCTCTCTATATTATATAGATTTAACATAACCATTTTCCTAAAATAACAAGACCCGAGTATTTTATTCATTCAGTAATTAAATCTTATGCAACCAATTGCTAGTACCTTATAGTTCTCATTGTTTTTCAAAAGTATTCCAAAATATTGGCATTTTAGGATACTGTATCTCTATTAAACATTTTGACCAACTAGCTAGGGGAGTCCATGCATATGTGATACTTGTTTTTTCTTTTTTCAAATTGTTTAATAATTGATGTATTTGTTTTTGCTTCCAAATCTCACAGAGCACCCCTCAGTACAACATTTGTAGAATTCCTCTATCGTGTTACTTGATAGATAACTATAATCTCATTCAAGACTATGCAACTGGAGTATACAACCATGGTATTTGGTATACTGATCAATTGCAATTGCTTGTTAGTTTACATAGAATTTTCAACATAATCCTTTTTAAACACCATCCACAAATAATGCATTCCAAGAGATGAAATCATCAAAGCATTTTTTCATTTACATCATATGTATTATTTGTATTTCCACATTTTGCATGCATGCTTAAATGTAAGATTACAGTTATTTGAAATTTTCTAAAGCATTTTTTTTAACTAATCTATTTAGTGCATGTATCCATTTAGTGTGTATCCCCAAGTAATTGCATTCCACGAGTTGATAATTCTTGAGGCATGATGGACATTGTTGAGAGAAAGTTGCATGAGAAAGTGTATAAAATTGAAATAGCTTATCTCATGAGAAAGTGTGAATTTGTAAAAGTATTCTTCATATATCTTCTAAATTTAGTTGTTTTATAGAGGATTTTATCATCGAATGGATGGGGGTAGTTAGTTAGATTTTTTTGATTATAAGTTGTGAATTTGGAAAAGCATTCTTCATATGTCTTCAAAATTTAGTTGTTTTATAGAGGATTTTATCATCGAATGGATGGGGGTAGTTAGTTAGATTTTGTTGATTATAAGTTGTGAATTTGGAAAAGCATTCTTCATATATCTTCAAAATTTAGTTGTTTTATAGAGGATTTTATCATTGAATGGATGGGGGTAGTTATTTAGCTTTTGTTGATTATAAGTTGTCGTATATCATTAAATGGTCTATATTTACAAATTATGTTTCCTTCTTTCTTGGGGTTGCAAAAACAACTGATCTCGAGCCCTTAGGAGTCATGAAATAATATTTTGGGTTTTATTCTTCTTTCAACTAGATTTATAGGACATTTTGAATGTATAAATTTCACTGAGTAATGAGAATTCTATGACCATTTTACGACTGTCCTATTTTTTGTAAAAGTTGTCAATTTTATATTTAAGTTTAGTATGTTGATTTTAGTAAAATTGCTCACATCCTTATGATTCCTCCAGAATCCTTTCTAATTTTTACTCTTCTCCTTTCTAGTTTTCCAAATCATTTTAAAATTCTTAATTTCATTAAGTAACGTAAATTCTATGCTTGATTTAAGACTATCCCATTTTTTAAAACTACCAAGTTGTATAGAACAATTTTGTATCACCACTAAGAGATTAAGCGTCATTGTTTACTGAAATTTAAGCCTCTAGTCCTACTACATAGATATAGGATGAATAAAATTGAAATAATGGGAATTAAGTAGAACTTCTTTAGTATTCCATAACTAGTAACATAGAGAGTGGACAAGAGCCAAATTTTAAAAAATAAGGAATAGTAGGTAATTTAGACTACAACCTAATGTGTGATATAGGACAACATATAAAATGCTTTGGTCAAAACACAAATCAAATAAAGTGTAAAAACTTGATTGATTGTTATTTTCTACTATTTCATGTTATTAGACGGACATGTGCGTTAGTTATATAAATTCTTGGTTGTCTAAGAATACATGTTGTGCCCAATTCCTTCATGCACATCACCTTTAGACTGCTAGATCTTTCATGAAAGGTCAAGCTTATGGTTTCGTGGTTGGGTGGAAAAGCAACTTGGTAATGTGTAATGTCCCTTTTTTCTTCCATTCCAATATTCTTCGAGAGCACCAAATTTTCCAAAAAGAAATTTTGATAGTGGCAACAAGTTCTTAGAGCCAAGACATGCACACTGATATTTTCCTTGTGTAGATTCGACATTTTGGGAGCACTAGAAACTTCTTGAAGAAATCCATCATCCTTGGATAGTGCCATTTTTTTATGGATTAAAGTCCTTGCACTTAAGGAGTTGATGAAATTATCAAGGTAATTTAATTGACTCATTTTAATATTTTCCATGAGACCTTGAGATGATTTAAACAGGAAAATTAATTAAATAATTAAATATTAAAGTTGTCAATAAAAATTAAATGGCATAGATTTAATTATTTAAAAAATGTGTTTTAAATGTGCAGATTAAGTGTTGCTAGGCTCAAGGTACTGAAAAATGGTCACAAGGACACTTTATGTTATTTGATTGAGGGAAAAAATAATTTTTTGAAAAAAGCATCAAAAAAGAAAAAAGACATTTTAAAAGTCTCAAAAAAGCAATAAATGTCTTTTCCTAAAAGAGCTTTGAAAAAGTTATAATAGGAGATTTTTCAAAAAAAAAACATTGTGTTATTTTTTGAGTTAATTTTCTCAAGAATGAATGCATGTTCATCTTCTCCATTTCCCAAAGATGGGAACCTTTCAAAAACATAGAAAGCTTCGAGAATGAAAACACACCTACTTTTTAGAGTGATTTCATCCAAGGATTGCCAGTATGTAGAAAAGATTGGTTTGGGGATGGAAATCCTCATTCCATTTCGAGTGGTTTCATGCAAGAATCACCATTTGTGTTGAAAGTTGCATATTGAGTTTCAAATTCAATGTGTAATTGGTTTTGGTTTGTAGTTTATAGTATTTTGGGTTTGTAGAAATTTTTGAGATTTTGTGTGGATTAAATGTTTGGTGTGATTTTTATATTCCAAAAAATAAAAATAATAATGTGATGTGTGAATTTGATTTTATGTGTAATGGTACTTCAATAACTATACAACATTGAGAAATGTGTAACAGTTTTGTGTTATGGGAAAAAATACACCAAACACACCAAAAATTCGGATCATGAAAGCTTAAAAGCCTTTTTCAGAGGTGAGGAGGCCCTTGTAATACCCCTCCGTTTTGCTTTTTGTGTGTTTGCTTTATGCTATGTTTGGGATGCAGCTACTATTATACTGGACACACCTTGTTGTTTGTGTTTTGATCGCTACTATTGAGCGACATTGATTATTGTGTGATGTGGATTATCTGACTATTGTTTCACATGCATTATGGATTATTGATGTTAGTAGAGTTAGCTTGAGATATTGTATTACGTGAATTCTGATAATGATGTAATGTCAGTCTTTGATGAGTGTATTGGTGAAGAGGACGGTTCGCATCACTCGCTTGCGAGCGCCCTGCGAATCTGTGATTTCTTCTTCACAGTGTGTATTATATACTAGATATATTGTATTATGTTGTTTACTTGGATTCAGGTTGCAGGTACATGACATCGACTCCACCTGGTTTCACAGGTTTGAGTGTGTCGATCCAACGGTTAAGTTGAAAGGGAGATAGTAACTAGGTAACATGTGTCAGGTCTACGCACTAGCCTCAGTGTGTCATCAATCTTGTTTTGTGAGTCATAGTATTCAATTTAATGTTATGTGATTTTATGTTGGATGCTTTATTATTTAATCAATATTTTAGAATTATTGCATTGTTGAAAGTAGAGATTATTTTGTTATTAAGTGAAATTTATGCTTAAATGAAATATTTATGTTTATGATGAAATTGTATTTAATTAAATTTTAATTTATTTAATTAATTAAATTAATCTTGAAAAATGTTGAATTTAATTATTAAATAACTAAAATTAATTAATTGAGCTTATTGAAATAAATTTAATTAAATTAAATCATGAGAAATTGAAAAGAAATGGAAATTGTATTTTAATTCAATTTTGTATTTTCGAAAATGAGAAAATAAAATAAATATCTAATTCTCTACTTTGCATGCAAAAGGAAATTAGGGTTAGATTAGATATTTTAGTTTTAATGTGAATGCATGTTTCAATTTTTTTGGAGAGAGAAGTTTTTGGAAGGATTGGTATTTTTAGAGGAATTTGGGAATTTTTGAAGAAATTGCACAAGTAGGGTTTGAATCAAATTTTGGAATTTGGAATTGAAATTGGTTGCACTTTTGAGGAAAAACTTGGAGGAGGCTTCTATCAAGAAATTTCATCATCTTCTGTAGCATCACATTCTAGGTTTTATACTTGATGTTTATTTCAATTTTTAATTTAATGGTTGAAGAAATTTTGATAAATTTACCGTAGGAGATTTTTTAGTATACAAAACTGTAGATCCATTGTTTAAATTTCAATTTAAAATGTTCTCAAACATTTAGGATTTAATGTGGAAAATCTAGTTTGAAAAACAATTAGATCTGAAGTGCAAATTTAAACCCTGTAGAAAATCTACATTGAAAATCAAACAAAATTTAGATCTATTCAAAGTTCTTTTGTTTAAATTATTGATAAATCAGAAAGAATAGATTGGAAAAAAAATTAAATTAACATCCTTTGAATTTTTGAGTTACATTCTGAAAAATTTAATTAATTTTCTTATTACTGGTTTTTTTTTATATTTTCCTCAATTTTATCAGTCTTATAAATTCTGATAAATATAAATATATATATATATGTTATAAGAGTTTGCATATAGTATATATATATATATATATATATATATATAAAATCTTTTATTCTATCAAAATTCTGTGATTGAAATTCTCATTCTCGAATTCTGTACTATAATAATGACAAAATGATATTATTTTTGATTTCTGTGTCTTTTTTTAAAAATATATATATAAATAAAAAAAAAAAAAAGAAGTTATTATAAAAATAAATAAAAAAGTTTAAAAAATAAAAACATATTATCCACATGTACTATTGGGAGGGGCGCTGTCATGGGACATCGCACCCACCTTTTGGGGGATGCGCTGTCACATGACAGAGCCGGCCCCCACAGTACCTTCACGTGTCTTTCTTTTATGGGATTCCGATCCCTATTTTATTTTTATTTTTTTATTATTGTATATTTTTGTGTTTGACTTTGTTTTCCTGGAGTATGGAAATCCGATCCGTTTTAGAATTTATTAATTTTTATTTTTATTTATTTTTAAAAATAAATAAATTTTTGCACTGAGTACGGGAGACTATGTATTCGTCCAAGGTACCTCAAAAATCGTGTCTTGAATTTTAATTTTAATATTAAATATATATAAATACTATATAAATGTATATATAAATATTATATGATTAATATAGGTATTTATATATATATTTATAGGTATTTATATTTTTAGAATTAATTATGATAGATTTTTTCAGAATTAATTAAATATTCAGATTGGTAATCTTATTAAACAGAGTTTCTTTTTCTCTATTAATATAAGATGCAAGCATGATTTTTAATATAAAGGGTATATTTAAATTACGTGAATATATTTAAATATTGAGGGAATGTTACTTTACATATATATTTAAGAGTATATATTTATATGTATTTGATTTTTAGTTTTATGTATATTAACACATGCATGTATTTAGACAATTAATTAAATTGAAATTCTTATTGAGCATGATTAGGTAACATTGCGAAAAGTATTTATTTAAATGGTGAAATTATTGTGTTTTAATGAAAATTTACAAAGATAGTAATTTAAATTGCTGTGAGATGCATTAAGTAGAAATATGGATTTAAGATATCCAAACATAGTGTTTTTCTTTATCAATGCATTATTATATTATTTTCCCTTTCAGTGAATGCTTTGGGGACATGTAATCGGGTTATGCATTGAGAAGTCTTCCAGTGAATGTGGGTCATTCTCATGTTAGTTAATGTTTGTTTTCTTTGGGTAGATATGTATGAGTTTGTTTTCCTCCAAGTGATGGAGTGGGATTTTTTATTGTTGTCTCCTAGATTAGGAGATATTGAGTTATTCAATTCTATAGTACTTGAGTTACCCTTGGAGTCTAGTTTTGAGTAGTGTGTTAACCCTGTTATCATGCTTGACTTTGTCATTGTTTCTATTGAGTGAGTATGGATTTAGGAAATCCAAATGATAGATTTGATTAAGGACTTGAAAGCTTGTTGTAGCTATGTCATCGAGTTGCATTGTGGGTTTTGGGATTTAGTGTTAGTCCTAAATTGTAAGTCTTCCAGAAGAACTTAGAGGATGAGGGTTGTTTAATCTTTATGCCATCCAGTTATTTTCCCTTGGGTGGTGCATGACGTCTTTTCAGTTTTTACCCAGTTTCCACGAACGGGGATGTTTTGTGCCTCCTATGAAAGGAGTGGACTATGTGTGGTTGTTGCCTTCATGATGGTTGGAGTGGTTTTGATGCCTAGGTAGTATGCACTTGTGATTCCCTTGGTGATTAGTTTGTTTGTGTGTTGTTCATTAGAAGGGTGGCTTTTGTTAGGGGCCGGAGCCCAAAGAGGTAAACCGGGTAACCTTCAAAAGTGTTTTTAACAAGTGGTAATTAAAGTAATGTACTTAGAAAATTAGGACTAACTTCTCACTAATCAAGATAATTTTACCTCGCTCACAGACATAAGGGCTTGTTTAGACTTGGGGTGAGTGAGAAGGCTTGGAATGTCAAGATCAACTATCTTGTCCGTATGAGAGGTAGTTGATTCTGCTTGAGTGAGTATGAGGGTCGGGATTCGGTTGAGGTCACCAGGATTATCTGTGCCGGAGCCTATGAAGAATGCCCAGAGGAGATCTCATTACTACTAGGCGATGACACTCTATCTAGGACAACTGTTGTATATTGTTATATGTTTATGGTTCTTTGAACATACTTGATCTATTTTATGTCTGGAAGCAATGTGATCTATGTCAGTGATGTTAGTGTTGTACTTATGTTGTAATTGAGTTGTACTTGTATAGTTCATTTATTTGATTATGTCAGTATGAGTTAGTTTGAGTCAGCCTTTGGTTAGAGGTAGTAGATTCTTGTCCATGTTACTTTGTTACTATCTCCTAGCATGGGGGGTGGGCCTTCGGGTACCACTAGGTTGGATGGAACATGCACCAAAACCGTTGGGTCCCCTTTGATCTTTAGTTTGTGGAGGTGAGACATCCAGTTGGACAAGTCGCGGATCTTGTTATTCTTTTCTAGCACTGTTGTAATTATACTTGTTATGAGTTGTTTTACCCTCTTGTTGTTGAGGTGGATCTTGTAATTATTATACTTATGTATTTTGACTCATTCTGGGAATGAGGATTGTAATCTTGTAATGGATTTATGTAATGGATTTATGTGATGGTTAATATATTCTTATCTTGTATTTACTTATGTTGAATGTATGTCGTTACTTGAGTTATTTAATGCAATGTAATTTAGATGATGTATGTTAATGGGAAATTAAGTAATCTCGGTTACGTAGCCTTAGGGGAGGTTGTCAATTATAGGTGAACATGTATGTATAATTCATTTCTATAAAAAAAAAATTAGTACGCTTTTGTAGTGAATTGAAACTTCCTCTAGGGTTGCGTGGCGGGGCATTACAACCCTAGTGCTGAATCAGGCGAGGTTTGAGAGGGATGCTCTCCCAAAGCCCTGGGATCAGGTGTGCATGGCACTAATGAAGTATGTTACTTTGGAAGGTAGGTTCAAAACCTGTTTCTTTTACCACTTCCCTTTGTTAAATCATCTAAGACATAAGATGATGTTCAATTTCCCATTTTTTCTTTTAATGGACCTTGAAAACTTCGTCGATAAGTACAAAGAGTTGGCCAGCCATAACCCCTGTGATCTCTTGCCACTCTCACTCCATCAAGGACTTATCCTAAGACTATATCACTTTCATCTGGCTCTTTGTCCGCCTAAAGCCATCACAACGGTCCGCATTGAGAACATTGAACCCCTTTCAATTGTGCAGATTTCCCTGGTCGAGTCTAAAATCCCTCCTAGGAAATCCAATTCGGGCCTTGTGGGAAATCCTAAAGCCAAAATTACCACCAAAAAACTTAAGGGTGGGCTGGGCAAGGCCCATGCCGGTGCTGCGGAAGGACTTTGTGAACTAAAATCCACTCAAGTAGACTCAGCCTACAAGGCCACTTTAACAAAAAGAGGTAAGAAGAAAAGCATGCTGGCCCTGATGGATAAGGATGGAAAGGGAAAGAATGTTGTTAGGAAAGACTCCAGAGGTGATACAGTTGTGGGGACCACTGAGACTACTAGTGGGGAAAATGCCAGGAGGAGATCCGAGAGACTGGCTAAGAACAACAAAAAGAGGTTGATTATTGAAGACTTTAAGGAGGAGCAGTCTGACAGCAAAGGTTACAAGGAAGAAGAATCTATAGATGAAGAGGAAGAAAATGTGGAGAGGCCCCAGTTTACTCCAGTGGATAGCAAGCTTCATATTGATGGCTCTGTCTCGCACTCTCTACATCCCCTGGTGGATGAGCCTGGAGAGGTTCAGGGGACTATGGACTTCGAGGTGGAGCCAAGCGATGTGGTGAAGGAATGGACACTCTTGACAAAAGGTTTTGGGGGCTAACCTGCTTCACCATGAAGTTGGGGCACTTTGTCATGAGCACCCTATCTAATGTTATAAAGAAGGAACTAGAGGGAAACAAAAACCAAGAGAACAAAGAATGGGTGGGTGATGAGGCGGTGGACCTCCTAATTAAAAACTGGGACAATGCCAGTTAGCTGCTCCCTATGCCTATTTTTCGGTTGTTGCTCTGTGGTTGATGTGTTTCCTTTGGGTTGTTTCTACTTTTTTTCCTTTTATGTTAGCTGTTTAGTCTTGTTCTTTTTTGGCCCTAGTGGCTCGTTGTGAAGGGTACAATGCTCTAAAAAATGCTGCTTAACTTTTTAAAAACATTGAGAACTCCAAAAATCAATATTTGAAGTTATTTCAATTTGGGCCTGATCACTAAAATTGATAAGACGAGTTGTTTCAGACATCAATTGAACAACACCAAATTTTAAAGTGTAGATTTTAATGTTACAAGTGTGTAGATCAAACTTTCAATAAAATACAAAGACAGGCATCATGCATATTTGAATTTATATCATATTTTAAACAACATATCATAGTCCAACATCACCAAGTAAACAATATATCAAACTTTGACCCAACTACAAGATTTGATTATCACTTGGCTCAATCTGAATAAATATTTTATGTGTTTCAATTTGATAGATAATTGTTTGATGAAATTCTCTCAAATTCAAAACGATAGATAAATGTTTAACAAAATGTTTGAATGTAACTTTTGAAGGAAAATAGTTGTTTCTTATCTTTTCTCATTGTAATATTGGAAGGTTGTGTTGATGGTGAAAATGACACAAACAATGTTAAACAAAATATCTCTACTCTATTTCTCCTGAAAAAGAAAGACAACATATAGTAGCCTAACTCCCAAGGTCCTGGTAGTTGGTTCTCAATAGTCTGGTGTCACTCAATCGGTCCATGCAACTTTAATATTCAAGGGGCCTTTGCTAGTAATAAGGAATGCAAGCAATGACTTATTCACTAAATTTTTTTAATGAAAAAGGGGTTGTTAAGTAAAAGAAAAAGATAGACCAGGGCGTACATCAGTAAAACATGAATAAAACTTATCTAGTATCTGGACATATATCTTCAACAACAAATGTTCTTCCAATAGATCAAAAAAACCATAGCATGATGCAATTTACAGAATAGTTTATACCATTGCATACATCTAAGGTGCTTATTTTAAAATCACAATCACACATCATAAATATTTCAAAGATAAAAGAACACACTATCATTCGTTTCCAAGACCATAGATCAATAGACTTCAATAAATTCAATTCATAGATAATCTAATGAAATAATCTTTAAATCTGATTTCTTCTAATGATTTTCATCACATAAGAAACACTCATGCTTCAACACAATCATTGGCATATAGATAGAATATAATTCATCAACCTTATCCAATAAAACTCAATTCCAACTCCATATTGCATGAAAACCTATAATTATATTCAACTATAAATAAAGTAACAATGTATCTATGTAAAAACTACAAAAAATTCTATCTCCTACTATTAGGTGGCTAATCTTATTCTCATCAGCCGACCCTTACAATATGATACCTCACAGGTATTTATAGATATACAATAATATGAAGTCCTTTCTATCTTAGGTTGATCCACCTTTTTAGGGATTAAAGTCATCTTGGAAACTCAGTTAAACTAGAAGAAAAGAATAGAGAGGAGAAAAGAAAGCCATGCACCAAAAAACTGCCAGTTATGCATGCATAAGAGAAAAATAAAACCATGCATGCATGAGGTTATCAATTATGCATGTGAAGCCTACTCTGTAATGCATTCATCATAACTAGAGAAGACTTGTTGAAGCATGTCCAAATCTGGCCCATCAACCCAACTGTCTTCAAACTTGATCCTCTCTAATTCTGCAACAACAAATCCTCTCATGTCCTTTAGCTTTGTTAACTCCCTCTTAGCTGCCCTTATCTCTTCTTTAATATCCATTAACTGATCTAACAGTAGATCTTCACCATCATCTCCTTTTTGCATGACCTCTTTAAACCTATCATCCCATTTCTCCTTTATTTGGCTCAACGGTAGGCCCTCCTTTACCGGTATATTAATGTTTACTATGAAAACAATAACTGCTTCCAAATATTCAAACTGTTCATTCAGATCCTTTACATAATCTTGAACTTCACTTTTATGCTTGTATAGAAAGTCAGACCTAAACTGAAGTATACTGGAAGTCTTTTCCAAGAAATCTTTATTGTCCTCTTCAAATATTAACTGTTCTAGAAGAGTGGACTTTGAAAATTTGCTAACCTCCTTCAACCTATGACTATATCCTCTGTATTCCTCCTCGTGCTCTCCCAATACTTTGGCATACTAGTTCATTTCCTCTATTAGTTCCTCTGTCATTTTGTGGATCTCTAAACTGTTGTCTAGCACTTCACTTATTTCCTGATTTATCTTATCAATCCACCTATCCAACATCTCTGCCTTACTCCTTACCTGTACCAAATCATCCACCTCTTTATTACTAAGAAAAATTGGTGTTTAAATGGTGGCAACTTGTTGTGACCTCGGAATATAAATACTTTTCAATAAAGAATGCAATTGATCTAACTGAGCCTTAAGCTCATCCTTTCTTTTCTTATCTTTCATCATTCTGGATTTAGTGGATGAAGCTACCACATATATCAAATTCATCTGTTGATCTCTGGTGGGTCTCCCCAAGTTAACAGTGCCCAACTAGTAATTAGTCAATTGCATGTCTCCTACATCCTTTCCATCATTGGTATGGCACATTCAGAAACAATTTATCCTCTATCGGTGAGCCTAGTGGAATGTAGGATTTTGGCCTTCTTCTTGGGCCTTTCCTTTTCAATTTCCTTCATCATATCATCCCAATTGAGAGGCTATGAAGGTTTCACCGATCTCTTCTAAAGATCCAATTTTAACCAAGTGGGAGCACTTGGAGTAGTGGTCATTATAGTTGAAGAAGAAGCAATAGTAGTAGTAGAGGGTGGTTGCACATTTACTTGAGGTTGAGAATCAACCCCTTGTATCTCTTGTTGTTCTTTCTCCACATTTGTCTGAGCAATATTTTCAGCTTCCTCCCTATCCTTCTATTCTTGTGTCCTCTTCTCTTCATCTTCCTTTTTCAACTTTTCTTCTTCTAATCTCTTCTTATCCAGTTCCCGGTTTCTCTCTTCCTCTAATTCCCTCAATCTATCTACATCATCCTTTTCCTTTTGTTTCTTAATCAGCTCCTCAACATCCTTTTCTTTTTGCACTCGTTCTGCTTCCTCTTCCTCTTTATAAGCCTCTTCAGCAAGCTTCAACTTGGCCACAAGAACTTCTCTTTCTCTTCACTGCTTTTCCTTTTCTTCCTCCAAATCATGAATTTTTTGCATTAACTCCAGCTTATCATTTTATTCTTTGATCCCGAGCTCCTGCTCCTTTTTCCATTGTTGCTTTTCTATTTCATCAACTCTTCATTTGGCTTTTACCTATTGTTGCTAGAGTAAGGCATCGGCTTGTGCTTTTTGCTTCTCTATGGCCTCTGCATGTGCTTGAGCATCTAAGGCTTTATTTTCCTCCTCAAACAGGGCCCATTGATCTTCCTCAGTCAAAATATGCTTGATTTCCTCCTCTAAAGGCATATTTTCTTGTGCATCTTTCTCTGATAAGGTTTCATTAGAGTTTGTTTCCACCTCATGGATCTCCTCTTTCTCTTTTCCCTTTAATGCTTCAGTTATACCATGAAGAGTTCCTTCAGGAATATCTCCACTTAGTTTCTCTATAAGAGGGACTTGAGCAGATGACTCACCTACTGCTGACGTGAAAACCACCTGTCATGTTTGGGCATCCCCCTCTTGTACTCCAGGTGACTCTTGGGTAGAGGCTTCAATCTCGATCTGTTCAATGTCAAGAGGGAAGAATTCCAAGGGTTCCTTGGAAGGAAACATCCTCTTGATTCTTTTGTATCCCTTCCCCTTCTTAGGAGCCGGTCCCTAAGGAGTTTTGGTTCTTAGGACAACCCAGTGAATACTTCTATCCAAGACTGGCCTCCCTATTTGTTTGATATCAATAGTCTCCTCACCATCCTAGTCCACCGGATCCAAAATTTTGGTGCCAATATTTAATGCCTCATATGATGGATCTAACACAACTCCATCATCTACTAATGTATCAGGGATGTCATCTTTGATGCCAAATTATACCATGAGTGAGACGGGTAACCTCTCATAATTCCTTTTCCTGAG
Organism: Sequoiadendron giganteum; assembly: GCA_007115665.2. NCBI lineage: Eukaryota > Viridiplantae > Streptophyta > Pinopsida > Cupressales > Cupressaceae > Sequoiadendron > Sequoiadendron giganteum. Next base: position 271,382,156 of record CM021107.1, read on the forward strand.
GTCATACTCATCTTAAAGATCACTCCATAAATCCTCTAACAATTTGAAATGTTTATAAAAAACCGAAGGCATCAAGGCATTCATTTTCTTCCTTGGGTCAAAGTACTTCCGAGCTATGTACAAACCTAGTTTTAGATGTATCGATTCACTACAAAATACCTTAGCTCCCACAAGATGTTGTCAGATGTATTCACCCAATCGCATGGGAAACTTATGACACCCTGTTTTGTGCTTCAATCCAAATCGAGCATTGGCCCCCAAATCTTGATATACAAATTCCATTAGAACCATCCTATTACTACAACATCTTGGAAGTAAGTGGGGATGACCTTCAAATCCAACCAGTCTGAAATAAGTGAACTTGGGGTATTGGATATACCAACATCCCCATTCTGTAATAAAGGCCATAGCTTCTTGGCTCAATCTATATCCTGCATCTCCATTAATTTGGTTAATGATTACATATAAGAATGCATCTTTAACCCTTCTAAATTGTCTTTCAAATACTTGTAGAGATAGCTAATCATAATGATCCCATACTTTCCTTTGCCCATCAGCTTCTCCCAATATTACCACTCTATTTAAACCTTGAAAGATACCTCCTCTAGCTGCTGCATAGACAACATAAGAAGTCATAAAGAAGCTCTTGGTTTCCCTTATCTTAGTTAACTGGTCATGAGTAGCATCAAAGACAATCATTGTCCAATCAAACTATTGGGTGTCATTAAAGATTGTTTGAATAAAGGGAAACATCCACTCCTTGAAATTAAATGCATCCCTATTCCCAAAGAATCTAGACAACATAATTATCAGGTCTGATACTTCTTTGTATAATTTTGTCATCTTTGGTTGATCATGAAGCTTAGTCAGAGACTTCTTCTTTATTCTCAACCACTTTTTGTTCAAGTGAGATTTGTTGGCCTCCTTGTGTTTGTTGTATATCTCTAAAGCTTCTGCCTCCTTCAAATATACTAGGTTCTTTGGATCTGGGACACTAAACATGTGTTGAAACATTTGAGGAGTTAAATCAATAATAACATTGTCTTGTGAATCCATACAACACCTAGTGGCCGAATTGTAAGCTCCTTTTGTTGTCATAATCAATTCCAGGCACTGGATAGACAAAGGAAATAAGGTGATGTGAGCCAAGCCAAACTCAACTATTCTTTGATTTCTTCTTGTTATATCCTCAATGAATGTTTCCGAAAACAACTCCCCAAAATTGTATGAGCCTAGATTGGTGTCAGTTATATCAGGCCAATCCGATTCCACTTTGCTTTCAGTGACAACAGGATCCCTATGATTATAGCTCAAAGTATAAGGTAGATAATCTGGCTTAATATTCTTAGGCTTAGTTGCTACCTTTGATGTTTCTACAGGCCGATTCATTTGGGAGGCTTCTTCTGATACTCTTGACATTCTTTAGCTTTCCTGCAACAAAACCTCAAATTATATCCTTGAATAAACATCACAAAATATGATTTAAAACCGTACCCTTTATATATATAGCGGAGGCAAAACCAAGCATAAAATAATTCTAAACAAACTCCCTTAAAACACTATCGGGCTCGGAGCCAAAACCATTATTAAGATTACACTGATAACAAGCGGGACCGGAATCAAAACTGGAATGGTAACCAGAACCAGAATGGAAACTGATTTGGTTTTACTCATATTTTCTAATTTCATATTTAGTTCTACTTCTGCTTCTGACTAGGTTATCATTATTTTGAAAGAATGCTTCTCACTATAAGCGGAGTTGGAGACGGGATGAAAATGGAATCGATACTTATTGGAAAACATAGTTCAAGGTCTAGATTGATTCCGATCCCACTTCCGCCTATAATGACCATGATGTCATAAGTGATTTTAATAGTTTGATAAATAACTTCATGATTTAAGGACTAGGTCATATCAACATGAAAGGGGCTTAAACATAACCTAATAAGACCATCCCCATATGACCGAGAGACGACTGTGCCTTTTAGGGCATCATATTTAAATTTAAAAACATGAACACATAAATGCATCAATACCCTAAACTAAAAACAAACCCTCGATATATAATAACAAGGGCACAAATTTAACCCTCTTTAAATTAACTAGACCGAATGCACAATAGATTCCTAAATAACAATGACAATTTATCAAACCCTACTCACTGTAACAGTAAATAACCTATGCATTTAAAAGAAACTAGGGCACCATGATTTGGTCACGACTAAAATGTGAAAATGACCGTTCTAAAAACAAAGAAAGCGGATATAAAAGCAAAAATGAAGACAAGAAATCCAAACAAACAAACAAAGAAACTAAAAACACACGAACTTATTGAGAATTGCGAATTTGCAAACTCACCCAAATCCAATCAAATCAAAATGAACAGAAATGGAAAACACAAAATCAAAAAGAAGAATGAGAATAGAAAACCCTACCTCAAACGCAAATAAAAAGGTTGACTTCCTGAAGCAATCCATGTGCAACTGTCTCTCTTTCAATTGATTCACTTGCACAAAATCTTCACTGCAACTCTGGTTCACTCTTCAATCTCTTACCAATAATGGTAATAACTACGCGTTAATCCCTAATTAAGGTAAAAACTCAGAGTTTCACGCATGCATGGAACCTGTCATTAATGCAATAAATGCAATAAAGTGGAGTCGTAACTGTAGAAGGAACTGGCACATTACTGTTGTGCGACTTCAGTGAAGTCAACGAACAAGAAATGACAAGAGTAGAATCGGAATGAAAATTGTTTCAGAAACTTGTTTAACTTTCCAACTTGGTTCCCATTCCGGGTGCAGTTCTGTCGACAAAGAAAAAAGCGAAATAAAACATCAAAATAAAAAGACCGAAACAAGAAAACTTATCATACAAAACCTAGTTTAAAACGGAAGACCAAAAAGTAGAGTCGGAGTTGAGATGGAATTTGATTTTGAAACTTTGAATAAATTTGGACCTAACTTCCACTTTGGCTTCGTCTCTGACAAAGACAAAATAAAAAGGTCAAAAGAAAGACTGTCAAGATGGGAATCAGAACGAGTTTTGAAAGAAGTTCCTAAAACCTGATTCAGTTAAGGCTCTAGTTCCAGAAAAGCAAACCAAAGAAAAACAAAGTGTTTGAAAAGAAATACTCCAAACTTTGTTTGAAAAATAACCAAGGATAAAAACAAAAAGGGGGGCCCATTTTGACCAAGGCAAAAGATGGGGTGGTTATGCGAGGTATAATAGGTTATGCTACCAATAATTGTTCTTTCATTGTGTTAGATCCTTAGATGATAATACCATTGAATCCCATTTTAATTTTTGTTCATTTTCTGCCTTATTTGGCATTGATCGAAATCGGGTGAGTTAATTCACCATTTTTGCATTCATGCAACTTTGTTTGCACTTATTATCAGCCAATTTGGCTAGAGCAATTCTATGATTATTTTTAATTGTAATCATCTTTCCACCAACACATTTCAATTATTTTTCCTTTGTCCTCATTCTTACACTATATGCTTTCACCTTGCCCATTTTGAGAACTAGGCAATAAAAAAGAGTAGAATCAATTTTTTTTTAACTTTTATTGGGATTTGAGCTAATGCCCTACGAGGGTTACTACATGACTCTCTCTCTCTCTCCAAAATTAGAAGACCACACACTTCACCCCTCTTCAACCTTCTTGATTAGAAGCAACCTATTTCTTGTAATTGTAATGTGTTACAATTTTTATTAAGGATTTTATTGTTGAAAGTTTTAAGTTATAATTGTCATTAAGATGTATGATAATGAGATTATGCACTTTTCTAATCAATTGTTAAAGTTAAATAATTAATTTCAAATTTCTAAATAATCCACCATTTTAATCATATTTTTGTATTAATATGTTGTTATCACTATGCCAAAATGGGAGGTTTGGACATCCATCAAAGGATAAAGGATAAAAGAATTTTGTTATATGTTATAATAAGAAATATATTTATACATTTCCTTAACATTTTACTTTGGTTATTATAACACATGGAGAGATGTTATTAAAATGAATTTTCACAAATATATTGTAATGTAAATTATAGTCATCGTGCCTTATTTTCTACATGAAATATTTTTATATCAAAATAAAATTTGCATATCTACTTTCAAGACATGTATGTACACATGTGTTCAACTTTTCATTCAACACTTATTCTGAAAATGATATATGTTCACCCAAACATAACAAAGGGCTACACATAGTGGACTAAGTTATCTTGAAAGTTTAGAAGTGGGTGTTTAACATTGGTTAATGACACGTGAATATGCAAACATTATAATTTAGATAAACAAGTGCAAAAATTATATCTGTTTAAGGTTGAAGCATTTGTCACATAGAATTCAAAAACACTACAATGCCCATAAGTATTATTACAAAAACATTTTTAAATCCTTTTAAAATTGAATTTAAGCATGGATTCATTGTGTAAATAGTTCATAAACATTCACAAAAAAATATTTCATAAACATCTTTTATCATAAGTAAATGGTTTTTTAAACATTTTCATACAAGACTTCCCCTTTCATCACCACTTGTTATCTTCTCCAAAGCTATAATAGTATTGATCACTCTTGTATGACAATTATGTTGGTAAGAACTTTCCACTATCATTTAAAATACTCCACACTTTGATTTTCACATTAGACTTCACAATATACAAGTTTGTATCTCATAGTGTGTATGTAATGACTTAAGTAATGACATGACATACATGCCTTGAATTTGATGGAGTATTTGAATTTAAAAATAATTACGAACCATTTCTCAAGTGGGCTTATTAATTACTAATTCACACTTGTCCCTCAAGGAGTCTCATGAATCTCACATAAAAATCATTACTAAAACTAGCACTTGCACCGGGGGGTGCAAGGGTTATGTCGATAGTAAAATATATAGAAGTAAAAATGGAAATTGTAGTTTAAAATATATACAATCTTATTAACAACATGATCTCAATATAAACACAATAATATACATCGGTGCACAAAAATAAATTAAGAATGTCCATTCATAATATAGTAAACAACAATTCTACAATACCCTAAAAGAAAGATAGATCTGCTAAATTTTGGGCTAAATTTATGGAATGCAATATTGTATTTGCACTTGCCTAAAATTTGTTATGCTCTATGTTGAGGCTGTGCCAAATACAAGAGCATTCCTTCCAATATAGTCTTTGGTTATTTTCTTTTATGTTTTGATTTGATTCAATTCTTGGATTGAAATGGGAGAGAGGAAACATAGGCACTGCTGCAATGAAGAAAAAAGTGAATCAAAAGAATTCTCTTTGTAAACGATTTTGTTGGCTTTCCCCTAAATTAGAGGAGTGTATGCACATTTTAGAAGACATGGAGGAAGAGCGGATGTGATGAAGAGTCTCGACAAAGAGATCATTGAATCCATAACTCGTGACATTATGAAAAGCTTTGTAGAGAACCAGTGTTTGTTCTTTGACAACTTTGTTGCGTCCATGATCAAGATGGGCCAACTCACGTTTTGACTAGAAGTCAAGACCATCCACCTCAGCTTTGTTTATAACTTCATTGGATTGCATTAATACAATTATCTGCAATTCAAATGAAAATATCTTTTAGTGAAGAGATGTACCTACAACCATCCACCTCTAACTAGGCAACTAAATAACCATAACCACAAGTCGACTTACAACTATCATTGCATCATTTAGATCTAACAGAGTTTCAATGTAATATTTTAAGAATACCACAATCACGCATTTGAAAATGATTCTAGAGAGGAGGTTACTAACCAAAATTTCAATAAATATTATTTAAGAAATATAAAATCTAGATTGTTGATGAAAAAATAACACTTATTGTTTAAGAAGATATAACCTAGTGAGAAGCGTTTAACTACAAGTCAACTTCAAACACCACAAAATTATAGTATTTATGATCAGTGTTAATTGAGGTGCACATTAAAGAACACAGTATACTTATAACGGGGTGTAGTCAAACTTGAGTGTCCTAAAGAAGATATCATATAGAGCCTCATTGTCCAAAACCATGCACTTATTTGCATTCTCCACCAATTGATGAATTGACAACGAAGCATTGTAAGGCTCCACAACTATATCAGAAACCTTGGGCAAGGGAAATATAGAAAATGTTGGCATCATTCTATCTAGGTACTCCTCCCAGATCTTCAAAATTAATAGGGTACCCATTCCAGATCTCGTACCCCCTCCTAGTGAGTGGCACACTTGAAACCCTGCACAAAAAGTAACATTTGTTATACCTAAAATTCTCAAATCCCATTTCACAATGAAAATGGAAAACCCCTAAAGCATGCCCACTTGAAACCCTACACAAAAATAGAAAGGGTAAGGCCCAAACAACTCAAATTTCATTTCACAATGCCAATGGAAAACCCCTAAAGTATTGACATAATACAAATCAAGCATTAAAAACTGTAGATATCCCAAAATAAATTTTGTTTATGGTACTTTTCTCTAATTCCAACATCTCATAGATGTCAACTAATGTCAATTGCAAGAAAAAGTACTGATAAAGTGTATAATTCCCCATTTTACACATCATTTTTTATAATAACTTTGTACAATATTAATCCATTTTTGAGTAGTTATTTCAGTGGCTCATTTCTCATTGTAATCAATAAGTGATGTTTGCACAAGTGAAGCAAGAAATCAAAACTAACATAACTAAAAATTACCATTCTATATGATGCAGGAGCATCTAGGTAGATTGGAAATCAACATCAACCAAAAAAAACTTCCAAGTTTGAATTTCATTTTTGGTGCGTTTTGGGGTTCATTTGACGTCTCTCAACTTTAGAAAGCTCTTGGTGCGTTCAAATTTGAAGAAAGTCAACTTTTATCAAATCATCATTTAAGGCTCCGCAAGTATTTTTCAAAAATTATTTCTGGAAAACTCATAAGGATTGGAGTAGAATGCTTTGGTAGGGAAATTCATGGAGGTAGCATGTGAACTACACAAAAATAATTAAAGTCATATCTTTTTCAGTTTGAGATATTTTAATATTGAAAATTTGTTAAAAATTGTCATCAATTTATAAAATGTTTAATATCTCATTATTTTGGAGGGCTAGAGAAAAATTCTTTTGCAGAAGTCCATAGGGTACCATTCCAAGCTTGCACACCAATGTTTGTGCGAATTTGAGAACTTTCAACTTTTTTGCCTATCAGCACCCGATTCGGCACTTCCAAAGTACCAATTTGATCAATTTTATTGTGGAAGAGTATTATGAGGGTCATGAAAATTAAATATCAGTTTTTATTCCTTCATTAATTATTTATCTATTGCATAAATAATGTGAGGGGCGTTTGGAGCATAAAAGAGGTAGAAAATCAAGATTTTTGACATTTTAAAATGTCCAGAATAGAGAAAAACGCCCTTGGAGTAAAGAAAAAATTTGGAGGAGTTTTTGGAAGTTTAAATGCTTCATTTAAGGCTGAATAAGCATAGTATATGCAAAGTTATTCTTGGGGGAGAGTTGGGAGCCCATTCGGGGCAATAATTGATGATTTTCAATGCATTTTTTGAGGGTTTTTGAAGAAAAACGTGGGAAGAAGTTTGCGAGGAAAGGGAATGTTGGGGGTTTTGGTTGCAGGTTTGAGCAACACCGGTGAAGGAAAGACAAGGCACTAGTATGTGAGAGGTGTAGAGATTTTGGAGTTGTGTGAAGGTCTAAACAACAACAAGAGAGCTTTGGAGCAGGAAGAAGAAGCTACAGGGAGAACATTTGTGGAGATTTGACTTTAAAAATGTATTGAAAAAAAATTATTTGTATAAATTTGAATAAAATAAGTTTTGGATTTGATTTGAAATGGTTTCTCTCTTTGTTTAATCTGTGTTGTTTTTTGAGTTGTGGATTGGGGTGGTTTTTGTTTGCATCACTATAGCATTAGTAGTCATAGGCTTCCACTTTACTTGGGTTCCCTGTCACACCGGAGTACTCCAACCGGAGTCAAGCACATCATCACCCATTGAATTTCCTAGTAAGTCACTTATCCTTATACAAGTGTACTTACCACCATTTTTTCCCACAACTTAGTCCACTTATTTTACTACCTCATTTTCAAAACCCTTAAAATTTCCAGCATCTTCCAAGTCCAATCCCATTCATTTTGTAATCCATTCAAGTTACTTTGTTTTGTCATTTTAGATATAATTTTCCAATGTTAACTGCAAGAATTTACTAACACTTAAAAGATTGTTTGAATTACCCACTTCTCCTAAGCACACATGTCTTCACAGAACAAAAAAGCAAGTTATACCAATTTTTTTTTTAAAATGCCCATACAATAAACCTCACTTTTCCTCAAACATGCCCCATACACAAAACATTCAATCCCACTTAATGTTCTACCCTATTTGCAAAAATCCCTAAACCAACATCGCACCCTGTAAACAATTTATAAGCAAATTTCCATTATTTAAATTTTAAGGCAATTAGAGTTTCCAGATACATTTCAAACTACTTAAAAGACTAATGTACATACCTTACAAACAATCACACTTCTCAACCTCCTCTCTAACAACATCTAATGTTGAATCAATAAGCTTAGCCCCCTTAGTATAAATTCCCTTGGGCCAATTATTTCTAGCCCCAAATTGGCCAAATACAAAGTTATTGGGCCTAGACATCTAACCATATGGTCCAGAGCGCACACTATCCATGGTTCTGGGCTCCAAATCCATGAGCTCAGCTCGTGGAACAAAGCAGCCACAAATGGCCTCATTATATACACATTTATTTTCTCCAACTGAAGAATATTTTCACCCTCATTTCTCCTATATTGCTCAATCGGATCAATGCCATGCTCATCACATATCACTTCCCAAAACTTGGCATCGATTTGGTCTTTAAAATGAGACGAACCAAAACCAGTGTCCATGTGTCTACTTCTCTATCTCTTTAAAATGAATAGATTTGATTTTATGAAAAGTGAAAAGAAAATCTACAAATAGCAAGGTTTTACCAGTTGCTCGATTCTTGAGCTTGAGACAAGATTTTTACAGCCGATTTAATATCTATTTTCACCATTCAAGTTAATATCTATTTTCACCGTTTCATTGACGAAAACCACAAATCAGCAAACTATTCCTAGTTTAATGGTGTGAGACTTGTTTCAGGCGATGTGTGATAAGTTTTGTTGAAAGTTCATACTATGTGTAGCCTGTCGGCTAAATATTATTTTTGATGATCACCATTGGCCTAATGGTGACCTTCTATAACGCCCCATCATGGAACTTGAAAAATGTTATGACATTCACATAAACTACAATTTTTTTTTTTTTAAATAGATAACATGTGACAACTACAACCATAAACGTTTTAGGGTTCCACAACTGTGCTACTAAGTAATAACAAAAAAACACTACAATAGCCATAAAAATAAATAGACTCATGAGAAGTCATGACCAGATATATAATAAGAGTTACATACAATAATTGAGATTGTGACAAACCTCAGAATAATACAAATATTGATACAAAGAATATCATGTACATCATGAGTGTAATACAATAAGGAATAAGATGAAAAAAAGAAGACGTCCACGCCACAAATTCGACAAAGGAACTAAACTCCCCAACCACTATGCAATATGGATCCAGCCAAGAAAACCTATCACGAATAAAATACCTGTAGGGGACCCAATGGAGAATGTGGCAGGTTCCTCCCAACCGTGTGGAGCTCGAAATCCCAACCTCTATGCTAGGAGATAGAACAATTCCTCAAGTCATACAGACCACAAAAGTGACAACATACAACACAAGGTTGACAATTACGACATCACAACTGACAAAATCCCAATACCTTAGTTAAGGTTAACACATAAATACCAACTTCTAAGAGGTTACCCATGCAACCACTTTCAGGTCCATCCCCTAACAAAAGCAACCCATCCTAAGGTACAACTCCACAAAAATATTAAAACAAGAAGACAACATGCATGCAACATGGACTTCTTACCCAAGAACCTATAATAAACTAATTCAATAAATCACCATAATGACATAACTTGCATGGTGAAACTTCTGCAAATGCATATTCTCATAACATGGAATACAAATTTCTCAAAATAGAACACATAGGCATAACGTGCATGGACCACATTCCAACTCAATAATCATAACAAAGTCTCTATAAAGATTTATACATAACTCATGCTTATAGACAACGATTCTAAATCCTCAGGGGAATAATACATTGAACACAAAACCCTCATAAATATGACGACACCAAAAAAAATGAATACCTCCTATGAGATAACCAACAATGCGTAGCTAAATCCTAGATTCAGGCCAATGCGAGAAAACAACAATAACCAAGCATCATATGCTCAAAAATGTGAAACACCATCCTAGCCTCTGGAAGACTTCTAGGGTTTACAATTAAAAGACAATATAACCATGGAAGTCAAAATCCACTTTCACCATTTAGAGTTATATCCATAAACTTGTTTCACATATGATGCAACAATTAAAGGAAAGAAAAAAAACCAAAGCAAGTATACTTAACCTACAAGCTATATTACAAATAATATACATAACGAGATAATCTCCTCACATTAAAATAAATCAAGAATGATTTCTTTTGACTATTTACACACACCAACGCTTACTAAATCCATTAAATATTTCCCTCATAATTCAAATAAGATCGTAATTCATATTCACCTACTACTATATTCCAACCAACTAAGGAGTATTCAAACATACTATTTATTACAAAAATTATTTCAACATCTCATCTTTAATGTTGTCATAGAAATTTAATAATTCAATTGTTCCACATTTACTTTAACTATATTCAATTAATCATACTAAAAATTATGACTAATGCATTGTGATTAATCAATAAATAAATCATAGAGGAATTTTTATTAATAACAACTATTAACCATTAGAATTACATATCCATCTAAATATAAATATTTATACAAAAGAATATCATCAAGGGTATTAGGCAAACGTAACCAATAGTTATAACTACCAAATCTAATATAATCATTATCTATCATTCAACATGCTAAATTCATATATAAATAATGATTTGCTTCATTCTATTCTATAACCAAACCCGATTCATATTTCCTATTTTACTTCATGAAAATAAATTGATTAAAATAAGAATTGTCTATTGACCATGATGTCAATTAGAATGCATGAAACCAATCGATATGAAGGCTACTCATCCAATGCCTAAGATTCAATGAATCTTGTGGCATGGAGACTAACCAATCACAATAGGAAGAAAGGTTTGACAGTGATATTCAAACATAAGATAATACTGAAGATAAATTTTAAACTAAACACTCACCACCCTAACTAACACTGCCACCACCTAACTCATTATAATGCAAACTCACTTATGATACTACTGATGCAATCGTTAGTTCAACCAAGAAATGTGGTAAGGGTATGCATGCAATCAACAACTCTTACCTAACAATAAGTAACAGTGTAAACTAAACCAGAAGATATGCATGTATCAAGAGAATAAAATGTATTAACTTGTTTTAGTTTGCCACCGACTTGGATAGCCTCGCTACCATACGTGAAAAAACATCAAAAGGGTTGGCTGATACCATGCAAGGAAGGCACATAGTGCTAGGATAATTCTCAGGAAGACACTCACACAAAAACCAGTGAATTAGAAAAGGATTCCATTAATCAATGGCTCGGTCAACACCATACAAGTAATCTAGACTGCACATGGTTTGATAAAAGGGAAATGAATTCGCTGACACAAGGAAAAGAATTAACAAAAATAGAAACACTATCTAATGCAAGGTATAAACTCCGATAAAACATGTAGGACAATGGAAAATGACATATGAAAAGACATGGAAAATTTGTGATCATGTTTGTCCAGCATGATCACAAGGCTGCAAAGCTTATATCAAACTTTCAACAGAAAAATTGAAGACTTGATTCTTTGCCTCTGAGGGTAAAGTTTCAGATGCTTATGGTTTCAAATTTATTGGACAAGGCCTTCCATGTAATTGATATCTTTTCACGTGGAATATAAGATAAATTCATTCCAAAAGGAAAAGCTAATAGAGGAACCACCAATGCATTCAAAGAGAAATAAATTGTATCTTAGCAAAGGAAATCATACGCAAGGGATGGTCTTCAAATACAAAGAAATCTACTTCAAACATACCATTCAAGAAATATTCATCCCTATATCTATTAAAATAATCTCAGGTAGATGATTTGCCACATCAAAAGGATCATACAATGCACGAACTTAAAGAATGAATCCCTTTGAATAGACGACATGCAACAACAAATAGACCAGATAAAACATGTGCATAAAGGAAGACTCCTTTCGACAAAACTTCATACTACAACGCATATACCATACAAGAATACTATAGCCTATTTCGCTCTTTTGTTTAAAAAAAAAATAGTGATTACAAACTTCAACATCCAAGCTCGTAGGAAAACGATGGTCATTCTAATCACACACAAAGAAAAATAGGGATAAGCTAGCCATGCATGGTGAACAGAGAGTTTCCTATGCATGCAGAATACATGCACGACCAACACAGGTAAAGGAAGTTTCAATGATCGAGTACAGGGGTTAACAATCCTAAATAGAAACAAATGGAAAAATCATGAAGGAAGACCATGGCGCGTGAAGGGACAAAATGAATTATTTAAAAAATTTCATTATGCTGTGATAGCATGACATAAATAGTAGTGTTTTCTCCTTTATCATTTTTGTAACAAAATCCATTTCACAATATTATTTTCGTTTCTTATTCAATTATGATGTAATTGAAAATATTCAGAAACTAACATGTTTCATTTTTCTATGGTGAAATAGGGATTGTAGATGAAATCTTCACAACATTTCACATGTTCATAACAATTAAACTTTGGAATTTAACAAGAAAAGAACCTGAAAGCATTTCCCTAAAAATGGAGGATGAACACAACAAAACCTCGTAGATTCAAACTTTCTACTTTCCACAATAAGAACATAGTCTTTAACCAAATTTGCAGCCTCTTTGATCAATTCCTCAAACCCAAAAATTCTAGAAAATATCTTTTGAAAACAATCTTTCTTCTTCCTATTGTTCGAATAACCAAAAAATGTGTGTGCAAGAATGAACAATTTCAAGATTATAACCTTTTCCATTCTTTCAAAGTCTCAACTTTAACTTTCAGTTATAACATGCAACACATGCATCAATCAAACTCAATAAACACTAAAAGATAACAAGACATTTCAACTTAAGATCACAACTCAAAGTTCTATTTTTGAAACATAAAATTGAATAATGAAATCAATTACAATTAAATGCTCTTTTCGAAACAAGATATTTTAATATTTTAATTTAATCACCTATTAAACTAAAAATAACTTCTTTAATTTAATTATATCATTAAATCAAAATAAAGCCACATTATTATTAATTAAAAAATTATAATAATTCAAATTAACATAATATAAACATTGCAAGCTCAATTATTAACAAACGATTGCAAGCACGCAACGAATAGGTGACAAGACAAAAAGGTGATGACATATACTCATTCTTTTCAGAATGAAGGCTAAGGACAGAGGACAAGTCTATCTCCCATTGATAATTCCATTGGGTTATGGTACGCTCAGACCTAGAAAGCAGGTGGAGTCGATGCATGTACCTGAAAAACTATGTAACACTGCATGATTAATCCCACATGTATAAATTTGAAAGCATACCATGAAGAAGAATCACGATATAGAACGACACTCACTGATGAGTACTGCTAAATCTTCTTCTTCACCGACTAAGGTAAACATCTAACTAACATAACATCATCATGTATATAACATAACAACATAGATAATCATCATAAAATGTCATCTCATGAAAGTAAACATCGCATCAAATAATATAGTGTATCATCAACTGAGTTTCACAACCAGTCATGTAAATCATGACATAAAACATCAAAACAACATAATATCAAAGGTCTATTTGCTAATAGTGTCACAAAACAACCAAAATAGATGTGTCATCAGGAGGGTCACTACACCTTCCAAATGCATTCGACAAGGTAAAGGTCTCTAAGCTTGTGGTATATAACAACTCACCAACCACTAAAAATATTGAATCTTTATTTGTAGATTATAAAATTTAACATCCAAACTCATTGTCACCTTGGATTCATAATGGAAGTTAAAGTACTTAGTATAGTTATTGAATTCTCTTTGACCAATTAATGGTTCATTTGTACTTATTCTATTCACCATCTTGTTCCTCAATCTATAGGGGACATTCATTTTTTTATACAAATGACATTTCATGGAAAATGTCAATGATAGTTGGACAACCAACTACACACCCATACATGCACATTATGTGACATCTTGCTCACTTGCATCAAAATGATTATTAACTTTCACATTTTTATTATACCAAAAAAAATGTCTTTTACCATTTTGGAAAACCACATATATGCTACCAAATGTTAACCATGTGTAGATTGTCAAAAAATTAAAATTAAATTACAGCTTTTATACATTTGACAATGGTTGTTGAATTAAATGCAAATGGTTGATTATTTCTTCAGAAATGTTGTACATGCAAATAGTATCAAACATAATTAAATTAAATTAAATTCATCATTCAATGGTAATATTAGATATTATGTCAATGCTCTCTAAATTAAAGCATTTGATATTTTAAAATCATTACTATTCTTCAATTGAAAAACCCCCACTAAAATTATAATGAGGTTTATAGGAAGGCATATGGATAATCAAATAACATTTAGAATTCTTTAAAACTTATTCATTAATTGCAACTTCATTTCTATTTTTGCATGTCCATCTCTATTGTCAATAGTTTACAAACAAAAATAAACATGTTTCAACTATTCCAAATCAAGCTAACAAGAATTGAAATAAGAAAAATATGATTATAACATCACCTATGTATGCACACTAAAATCCTCCAAGAGTTTGTAATTTCATTATTTTCAATCCCATCAAATTTATTAACTGTTTCTTACATTGGCACTGTAATTCATTTTAAACATATTATTTGAAAAGATTGGTATACAACTAGAACAAAAAAATTGTGTTTTTCAACTACCAAATGATTAAAAACATTGGTCACACATTTCTGTTTTATAAATACAATTATACTAACAATATTATCAAGGTATATACACAAATTTTTAGATAAATGTCTCCCCCCATCAAATTCACTTTGATCACATGCTTGCACATGTATCATTGCATTGAAAAGTTGCAAGAACATATGCATAGATTAAGCAATAAGTTATACATGTCATATTGAAAATAATGTTTTCTTTCATTTTCCACCCATGTTATATGATCATCAATGTCACTAATGTAACATGGTCATCTGAATTTTGTGAGGCTTTAACCTAAGATTCATTTTAAATCTTTTCAATATCAAAGTTCTTATGAAAAACATGTTTCCTATTTACTTACATCCACCAATTATAGAAATAAACATGTGTTGTTAGCTAATGCACCAACCAATCAACACAAAAATTTATGGCATCCTCGACTATTTTTAAGAATAGTCTATTTAAATGCGAGTAATAAGACTATGGAACCATTTGTCTCCTAACCTACATGCTCTAGTGTATAGAAACATCTATCCCACATACTCAATTTATCATTAAACCATTGTCCCTTAAAATATTACATAAGCAAGAGTTGTGTGTCTTTACAGTCATCAATAAACATGTGTCTCATTCTTTGCATAATCCTCATCTATTGAAAAATGAATGATGTATCTGTCTATCAAGCATTTCTCTTTTGATTGCATTATTTTTTACTTTTGTGATCATTTTTTTTAGCCACACGTCTAACATGCCAAGAGCATAAATATACATCACATTGAAACACTTCTTTGTATCATGAATATTTTTATTCAATATTCAATATAATCTCATAAGAGATTGAAATATTAAAAAACATACATTTTTGTGAAAGATGAAACACTTGATAATTCTGATCTCAACACCTATATCATCTACCAGGAATGCATTTAGTCTTCAATCAATATTTTTCAAATGAACCTGTTTGAGAAAAATGCATATCCAATATGTAATATCATATGCACAATACCTAGATATAATGAATCATACCACACACACTCTCATATGTTTCAAGTTGGATGTAAGAATTATATACAATTAAAAATATTAGAAGACATAAAGTATGTTGTATCAATAATATCTTTTATTTGAACGTAGAAATTTTTAATTCAACTCTATCAAAGAATGCACAACATATTTTTTCATTGCATCTGTACTAAACGTAGAATCCATGGCCAATATGTTGTTATGGTCAGCTTGAAAATTTTAGTCAAATTGTTTTGGCAATTTGAATTCCCAAAACAAATGAGATTATCCCATATATCAACAACAGTGGCCTTTTTCTTTTAATATGCAAACCACTTTTTGAGGTTTGTCAAACCCAATTGTTGCATTGAAAGAGCATCATTACTGTCAAACATATAACTTGATGACTTAATTTTACGATTAATGTTTGCAATATCATCCATGGTAAGAAAAATTGTTTCTAGAAGATTGACTCTCAAACATAGTCATCTTCTCATGCACCATTCACTTATGTTTTTTATACATTGGATCTACAAGAATATCAAGTAGTAACGACTCCACCCATCCATGGAGTTATTTTTTAATATATGACACAAATAAAGACCTTATTCCCCACAAACCTATTATTTTCTTTTGACCGTGAAAGGTATGTCTTATTTTTCCATACGTTGAACTTGATGGTACTATATTGATATATGGTCTAGTTTGTGAACCATAACTCATTTGTTAAAATAGAAAATACATCCATGTTGTGTATGTTTGCAATCAATTCTACTATCTTTCCCTAATTTAGACATTGAAGAAAAAATTAAAAAATGTTGCATATATTTCTTTGAAGTCATGTGGTCCATATGTACACCAATACCAATTAAAGTCATAAAAAATATTCAAACTAGTTAACATATATAATTAACCAATGATTAGAAACACTCTTTCACTTCACAATTGTGAGTATGAATATTTGTAAATAACATATTATTCTTATATGTTTTATTTCAAAAAATATTAATTTTTGATTTTTACATCAAAATCAAGAGAAGATTTATTTGTATATCTCTTAAAAAGTAGGTTGGGTAGGAGTCCCTTGAACTCTCTCCCTCAATAAATTCATTCAATCTATCAACCTCAATCCAAAATAAAACCATGGAAAATTTTAGTTTGATAGATTGAATGAATTTATCGAGGAAGAAAGTTCAAAGGACTCCTACCCAACATGCTTTCACATACAAAGAAAACCCCCTCTTGATTCTAATTGATAAATCAAATTTAATAAATTTTTCAAATACAACATATAAGAATAATATGTTAACTACAAATGTTCATACTTACAATTGTGAAATGCAAGAATGTCTCCAATTATTGGTTAATTGAATACATTAATAGTTTGAATATATTTTGACTTTCATAAGTATCAATGTACATATGGACCAAAGGACTTCAAGTTAAAAAATGAAACATTTTTATTTCCTCAATGTCCAAATTAAGGAAGGATAATAAACATAGCCACAAACATACTCAACATGGATGTACTTGTCATTTTAACATACAAATTATTGTTTGCAAGTTAAACCGTGTATTGGTATAGTAGCAAAAGGTTTAATATGTAGACAACAAAAGCATACTTTGTCACGATAAAAAGAAAATGATTTTTTGGGAATGAAGTCTTTTGCACCATATATATAGAAAAAAATTGCATGGATGAGTGGTCATTATTATTGATTGGCATGCCTACAAATTCAATGCATAAAAAACATAAAAAAGGAGCATGAAAAGATAATCATGTTTGAAGGTAAATATTTTAGAGATGATTTTCTTACCATGGATGATATTGTGAACATTAATTGTAAAATTAATATATCAAAATACATGTTTGATAGTAATGATGCTCTTTTGATGTAACAATTAATTTTGGAAAACCTCGACAAGTGGTTTGCATATAAAAAATATAGTCATTTTTATAAATAGAGATGGAAAAATATCATTTGTCTCAAGAATTCAAATCATGAAAGCAACTTCATTGGATGCTACAATACAACCACAATGTAGTGACCCTCCTAATGACGTATTTATTTTAGTTGTTAGATCTATTAGAACCAAAATTTCCATTTAAAATCCTAAGGGTTTTTTCATTTTAACCTCATATTTACCATTAAAGCCTAAGTGATTTAATTTATTTATGTCCATTTTCCTATTTTTTTCATACAAAATTCACTTCATTGTCATCCAATGTGCTAGAAATGACTTATACCCTTACCACTACCTTAACATTCACATCTTATGTCACTTAGCGCTTTACCGCAGCCTCCCACAAAGGGGCTTGCGGTATGGTGGTGGCACATAACAAGCTAGCATGATGTTTTACCGCCACACCACACGTGGTCAATTCATTAACTGCAGTACCGTGGTGGCGGTGAGATAATCGACAAAGCAAAACAGAAAATGTCTACCACTACACCACATGCGGTTAAACCATAGACCACGGTGGTTATGGTAGATGATGGATAGTAGTAGTGAGGAAGCAGTCAGAGGGCTTACAGTGGTACCGTACACGGTTAAGTTTTAGACCACGGTGATAGTGGTAAACCATTAGCGGGCAGCAGTGGTGGTTACCGGCACACTGTGAATGGCTAGAGAAGGGGTTGCAGTAGCACGGTAGATAGTGATGAGGCCGTGAAGGGTGACAGTAGTTGTTAACCACAATACTACTGACAGTTGAAATGAAGCTTGTAGTAGAGCGGTAGAAAAGGGCACAGTTAGTAAACGACCATCGCAGCACTCCAATGGGGCAGAATAGAGACCACGGTAACATAGTAGATAGTGGTGGGATCAGTCAAATTCAAGGTGGTAAAATGATAAAGGCCATGAGGAAATAAAGTGTGAAGAATAGTAAGGTTTAAAATGGAATATTGAAGGCCAGAAACGTAATAATGTAAAATCAAAGCATAACTATAGTTTTAACTATTTGATTTTCTGATAAAGAAACTTAATCAAATATTTTATTTTCTATCAGGAATAACAAATGGTTTTAACAGTAAAATGAAGAGTCGTGACTCTTGGAATTTTTTGTATAAAATGTATTGAAAAATCAGTTGTAAGGGGGAAGGTAGAAAAAGGGGCAGTAGATAGTAGTTAGATAGTACGAGTTAGATTTTTCTCGAGAAGGGACTGGGATGGAAATCATGTACAAAATTTTCTTGAAGTAGAAGTAATGAAGACTAATGTTTTAAAATGGTGAATTTATTTTTGGTGTTTAGTTATTGTGAGAAAATAATACATATTCTCTATTTTTGGTTGTCTCCAACTTGGGATCTTTTAATCATTTAAATCAACATATCAAGTATATCTCTCGTTTATCAAAATGCACTCTCATTTTGTATGATTTAATTAACTGGTGTTTGCAAGTCAGAATTAAAATATTTTAATAAGTCATAGTGGTTTTAAGATTTCTTTTGGATTGTTGAAGTAGAACCCGGTAGATAAACTTTCCAACACTATTTATGCAAGTCATAGATTTACTGAATTTTTATGCTAGCCATATAATTTTCAAAGTGCCTAGCAACTAGAGTTAAGCCAATAGAGGAAACACATACCATCTCAATTTTTAACTCCATTACCCATGTGGATAGAAAGCATTGATTTGCCTCAACCTAGAGATAATATTTTCAAAAACCTTTCATTTGTGTTATAGGAGTAGGACTAGCTATAGTGGTTTTCATCTATCCACTTCCCTTTGCCATTGTGGGTAGATTGTCTCAAAGGAAATACATTTTAATCTGCATCATTCACATAGGTTCACCCACCTTGGTCTAGCAGAACCTAAAGAGAAGAAGATTCAATTGCATCAATTGGCCTTGTACGTTGGCCAAAAGCATTGCGAGAGCTTGGCAACCTCTCATGGTTCAAACCTTCATTTTTGGGACCCAACAAGATCTTTGAAGTTATGTTGTTTCAATGTTTTATGTCATGGTTTACATGACTGGTTGTGAAACTCAGCTGATGATACACTATATTTTATGATGTGATGTTTACTTTCATGAGATTAAATTTTATGATGATTATTTATCTTGTTCCATGGTATACATGATGATATTATGTTAGTTATATGTTTGCGTCAGTAGGTGAAGGAGATGGTTTAGCAGTACTCATCAGTGAGTGCCCTGCTATATCACCATTCTTCTTCACGGTGTGCTTTCATATATATACATGTGGGATTAATCATGTAGTGTTACACAAATTTTAGGTATAGGCATCGATTCCACCTGCTTGATAGGTTTGAACATGCCATGACCCAATGGAATCATCGATGGGAGATAGACTTGTCGTCTGTCAGCTATCGTTCTGAAAGGAACGAGTATCTATCGTTACCCTCTTGTCGTGTCATTTGTTCATCGTTTGATTGTAGTCATTTTTTATTGATTGGCTCTTTAATACTTATATTATGTTAATTTAGATTAATTTAATTTTTTAATTAATACTAATGTTGCTTATGGATTTAATGAAATAATTAAATTGGAAAATATATTTTTATTTTATTAAGTGATTAAATTATAATTATTAAAAATATCTTGTTTTGAAAAGATCATTTAAATGTAAATTGATTGCATTATTCAATTTGACATTTTCAAAAATGGAACTTCAGTTGAGATCTAAAGTTGAAATATCTTGTTAATCTGTTTGTGTCTATTGAGCTTAATTGATGCATGTGTTGCATGCTATAACTGAAAGTTAAAGTTGTGGCTTTGAAAATGGGAAAAAGGATATAATCTTGAAAATGATCATTCTTTCACACACGGATTTTGGTTTTCAAAAATAAAGAAGAAGAATGTTGCTTTCACCAGAAAGATATTGTCTAGGTATTTGATTTGGGGTTTGATTGGAAGAGATGGAAATTTGATTGTCTATGATGGTGTACGCACGTTGAAAGTTACACGAGCTGAATTTAGCGGTTTCATCTTCATCGTTTCTCGATCTCAAAGAACGTATCAAGGTTCATGCTATAAATCTTGTGCTTGGCTTGGTTGCTCATCGAAATTCGAAGGATATACCAGATTTTATTTTGTGAAATTGTGTAGTATCGATTTGAATTTAAGATTCTTAAAGATTTTTGTTGTAATTGGTGTTTTTGGGTGGAAATCGGTCATAAGAAACCTGCACAACAAAATAGAAATTAACCAAATACAATTAGATAACCTGTACCTTAACGAAATCACAAGAATGGAAATGAGTTTGTTAAAAACCTAGCTATTTATGCTAAGTTTACTGCAATTTTTTTGGGATAGTAAATGAAATAAAATCATTCTTCTTACCAGACTCGTGTTCTCTTAAACACTTAACCACCGAGTATTTGAGGTTTTTGAGATGGGATAATTATATATTTGAACTAATATGAATATATATCATTGTATGGTGATTGATCTTCTCCTTGAAGCCACGGGTTTAGGTCTGACTGTTGTCTCTATCTATGTTATGATCTAACCAATATTGCATTCTTAAAATCTCATATCCATCCTTCTGTGTGTTTTTAATCTGAATTTCTATTTTCTCCTTTGGATACCAATAGTTTTTCTTTTCTATGAGCGGCGGTTTGGCTATTTTGTAGGGTGGTCTGAGTTTTATTGTAGTATTGATTTCGAATTATGTTTGTGCTGGTAATTATGTCTTTATGTGAATGTTTTGGTTAGGGGCGGCTGGAAAGATTCCATGTTTGCCAACGTAAACTGCTTTGCAGAGGATCTTAGTTCCATTTCCTGGTCATGCCATAAACCTTTATATCTCTTTGTTCTCATTGGTGCCCTCATGATCTATGTATGTGCGATTCTGGTTTCTTCACTTTATTATCTCTACATTGTGGGTCTGTCAAATTTATCCTTACCTTTTGTCACCAGATTGTCTTAGAGACTGTCGATCTCCTCTTTGTTTATGTTTTTGGTTGACTGCAAATGTCTTGTCAATCATTTCCATCCCTCGTGATTTGTTGAGAAATATGTCTCAACCTTGCAAGCCTTTTCCAGTAAAATTACAGATTTGTTTGTGGCAGTTTTCCACATGTTTATGCATTGGAAAAAGGTGTATGAGTTGTTAAAAGGTGCCTTGTCCTTAGTAGAATATAGGAGGGCCATTTTAGAGCATAGTTAATTTGTTTTATGTCTTTTATGGGGGTCTAAACTAGAAGACAAAATTATGGACGGGATTACTATTTTAACCTAGTTGTTTTTCCATCTTGGAAATGTAAATGTCAAAAATGGGCAACATGTGGCATGGTGGTTAAGCCCATGGTTTTGTAAAACCACAAATGGTTTCCAGGTTGTAAATCACTATATAAGGAGGGCTTGGGGAGGAGTTTATATAATGGAGTTTTGTTTGCAAGGCTGGGTGCTAGAAGGATGCTAGTGGTGTCTCTCCAAGCTTGAGTTGAGGTGATGCTCTTGTAAGAATTGCATTGCAAGTGTATTGTAATCTTCTTTGATTTGATAATACATTATGCAGGTTTTAGAGGGTGGGGTTTTTCTCCCGTAAGGGTTTTCCCCACGATAATCATTGTCTTATGTGTTCATTGTTTTATTCATGTTCTTGTATGTTTCTTGAGATTCTTGTAATAGTTAAGTTGAAATTTTGCATATTCGTTCTCTCAAGATTAGCGTAGGAAGCGATTCCGCACACCTTTGCTTCCTTACAAGTGGTATCAGAGCCTGGCCAGTTTTGGTTCTGTTTGTTGGGTACAGGGTTTTTTGAGCTAATCAAGGTTTGAGTGGGAGCTTGTGCAGAGTATTTCATTTTTTGTATTGCAGGATCGTAAAGATGGCAAGCATGTCGGGGAGGATTGATGTAGAAAAGTTTTCTGGCACAAACTTTGAGATGTGGAAGCTGAAGATGGAAGATCTGTTGATTGATCGGGATCTATGGGATGCGGTGGATGAGAGTAACCTAAGGCCTACAGATCCGACTTTAGCTGCACAATATGATGTGATGGACAGAAAAGCTAAAGGTCTCATAAGATTGTGTCTTGCAGACTCAATTCTGATTAATGTGCATGAAGAGTCTACCGCGAAGAAGCTTTGGTGAAGCTAAGTGAGATCTATCAAGTGAAATCACTTGTTAACAAGATTTTCTTGAGGAAGAAATTGTATTCCTTGAGAATGGAAGAAGGTGGACGAATTCCTGAGCATCTGGAAAGTTTCAATATGTTGGTGACTCAGTTGACCTCAGTTGGGGTAGCGATGGATGAAGAAGAAAGGTGCCAAATCCTACTATGTTCATTGCCAAATTCATGGGACAACCTTGTCATGGCCATAGGGAGCACTTCTATTGTCTTGAAGATGGAGGATGTTGTTGGTTCTCTACTTTCTGAGGAGATGAGAAGGAAGGTCTCTCTGAATGCTAAAGAGGCTTTGAGTGTTCGAGGAAGACCAAACGAAAGAGGCAAGAACGAAAAGCAGCATGGCCGTTCTAAGTCTAAGAATAAGGGGAGATCAAAATCCCCTGGTAAGTCCAAGGTGATATGTTGGAATTGTGGTAAATCTGGACACTTCCGAAAGGATTGCAAAGAGGAAAAGAAGAAGAAGAAAAAGAAGCAAGATTCTGATTCTGAGTCCGAGAAGGAAGATGGAGATGCTTTTATTGCAGCCTTGGCCACTCATGCAGGTGATAATGCATGGTTAATAGACTCAGGTGCATCTTTCCACATGACTCCTAATAGAAACTGGTTTAGTAAGTATGAAAATTTTGATGGTGGTAAGGTGTATTTGGGTGATAACTCTATTCTTGATATTGTTGGCCGTGGAAGTATTCGTGTAAAATTTTTTGATGGTAGAATTAGAAGATTTGATGGTGTCTTGCATATCCCGGGACTAGCAAGAAATTTGTTATCTGTTAGTAAACTAATAGATGCGGGTGTGCATGTACAGTTCTTTGAAGCAGGTGTGAAAATGGTAAGAGGTGCTATGGTAATAGCAAGAGGAAGCAGATTGGGTACACTCTACCAGCTTGATGCATGCACGGTTGAGTGCAATAGTACTTCTGATAAGATTGTGAAAAGACTACTCTGTTGGAAAAGGAGAGGTTTTCTCTTTCAACAAATGGTCGTGGTTTTTGGGTACCCAAGGGTGCTCTATCTACTGAATCAAAGTTGCCTGCAGAGAAGACCATGTTATGGCACCAAAGACTTGGCCACATAGGTGAGAAGGGTCTACGGAACTTGAAAAATAAGAATCTTGTTGATGGGTTAAATGATTGCAATCTTGAATTTGATTTTTGTGAGCATTGTATTTATGGAAAACAAAACCGCATTCAGTTTTACTCCAGTTCTCATAAGTCTTCATGTATATTGGATCTGATCCATTCAGATGTATTTGGTCTAGTTGGTGTTCCTTCTATTGGTAAATCAATTTATTATGTCTCTTTCATTGATGATTTCAATAGAAGAACATGGGTTTATTTTCTTAGGAGTAAAGCTAAAGTTTTCAGTCATTTCAAAGAATTTAAAGCAATGGTAGAGTTGCAGACTGGAAAGAAAATAAAATTTTTGAGAACTGATAATGGCGGTGAATATTGCTCTAATGATTTTGATACATTTTGTAAAGATTATGGTATTAAAAGACAGAAGACAACTCCGTATTCTCCACAACAGAATGGAGTTGCAGAAAGAATGAACAGGACCCTAATGGAGAAGGCTAGGAGTATGTTGAGTGGTGCTGGACTAGAACAAAAGTTCTGGGCTGAAACTGTAGCCACTTCCTGCTACCTAATAAACAGGTCTCCTACATCAGCTCTTGTTGATAAAACGCCAATGGAAGCATGGTCGGGCCACAAGCCTTCACTTAGACATCTGAGAGTTTTTGGTTGTGAGGCATATGCTCATGTGCCAAAGGAGAAGCGGACAAAATTGGATAACAAAGTTGTTAAATGTATTTTCATCGGATACAGTTATGGTGTGAAAGGATACAAGCTTTGGGATCCTGTTGCACAAAAGGTATTTTATTCCAGAAGTGTTATTTTTAGAGAAACTAAGCCTTCTTTTGTTACAACGCAGCCAAAAAAAATAGAAGAAAAGGAAGATGTGATTCAACTACCTGCTACACCAGAGAAAGTTGAATCGAGGCCCTTAGAAAGACAAGAAGTCGAGGAGAGCTCTACGAGTTCTGAATCATCAGAGGAAGAAGAGGTACCTAAACCTGAACCTGATAATGAACCAGATCTTGCTCGAAGGTCTACTAGACAAAGGAAACCACCTGAAAGGTATGGGTATTCTCCTGATGATTGGAGGTGTATATTTGCTTTGAATGCTAACATCGATGAACCAAGATCTGTAGAAGAGGCTCTTGGTATGAATGATTCAGAGTCCTAGAAAATAGCCATGGATGAAGAGATGGCAGCTCTTAAGAGGAATGATACATGGGACCTTGTACCATTGCCTGAAGGACGGAAACCTGTTGGTTGTAAATGGGTGTTCAAAAAGAAGATGGGTTCAGATGGAAGCATTGAGAAGTACAAAGCGCGATTGGTTGCTAAGGGTTAGTCCCAGGTTGAGGGGGTAGATTATGGTGAGATTTTTTCTCCTGTAGCCAAAATGACATCCATTCAATTTTTGCTTTCTATTGCAGCAGCTTATGATCTAGAGATCGAGCAAATGGATGTGAAAACAACTTTACTTCATGGAGACTTGGAGGAAGAAATTTATATGACATAGCCAGAGCACTCTGTGGTAAAAGGTAAAAGTCATTTGGTCTGTAAGTTGAAGAAATCCTTGTATGGTTTGAAACAGAGTCCTAGGATGTGGTACCAGAAGTTTGATACATATGTGTTGAGTTTGGGATTTGTGCGATCTAAATCTGATCATTGTATATATTTCAAATCTGATGGTGATCGTTTCCTGGTTATTTCCTTGTATGTCGATGACATGTTATTTATTGGAAAAGGAAAAGGTTTGATTACAGAATTAAAATCTCAACTCTCAGCGAAGTTTGAAATGAAAGATCTTGGTGCAGCAACGTACATTCTAGGAATGGAGATTGTAAGAGATAGACAAAACAGAAAGCTTTGGCTAGGCCAGAGTAAGTATGTTGGTACTATTTTGAAAAGATTCAATATGCAGGATTCTAGACCATTGAGTGTTCCTGTTACGATGGGAAGAAAGCTTTCTATTTCACAGTGTCCTACATCCCCATTGGAGATGGAAGAGATGAGTCGAGTACCATACCAGAGTGCTGTTGGAAGTTTGATGTATGCTATGGTTTGTACAAGACCAGACATTGCCCAAGCAATGGGAGTACTTTCCCGTTACATGTCTAATCCAGGAAGAGCACATTGGGATGCAGTTAAAAGAGTTTTCAGATACTTGCGAGGTACCTCAGAGTACTCTATATGTTTTCATGGAATAGGAAACAAGCATTCCTTGGATATTCGAGGCTATGTGGATTCAGACTGGGCTGGTGATGTTGATAGAAGAAGATCCACCAGTGCATATGTGTTTACATTATTTGGTGGTGCAATTAGTTGGATGAGCAAGCGACAGGCTGTGGTTGCCTTGTCCACTACAGAGGCAGAGTATATGGCATCTACTCATGCCTGTAAGGAAGCCATTTGGCTTAAGAGATTGTGTTCAGATATAGAGTTCAAACAGGGTGTAGTGACAATTTATAGTGACAGTCAAAGTGCAATCTGCCTAGCGAAGAACCCGACTTTTCATGCCAGAACCAAACACATTGATGTACAATATCATTTTGTGAGAGATATGGTTGAGGATGGCAAGGTGAAGTTGGAGAAGGTAGACACTTTGGTGAATGTTGTTGATACATTAACTAAACCTGTGAGCACAAAGAAGTTCATATGGTGTTCAGAGTCTATGGGCCTTTCGACCCCTAGCAATTAAGTCCATGATATTTTTGGATCCCCTAACTCTTGCAAGGTGTTCGACAAGTGGGAGATTGTTGAGAAATATGTCTCAACCTTGCAAGCCTTTTCCAAGAAAATTACAGAATTTGTTTGTGGTATTTTTCCACATGTTTATGCATTGGAAAAAGGTGTATGAGTTGTTAAAAGGTGCCTTGTCCTTAGTAGAATATAGGAGGGCCATTTTTAGAGCATAGTTAATTTGTTTTATGTCTTTTATGGGGGTCTAAACTAGAGGACAAAATTATGGACAGGATTACTATTTTAACCTAGTTGTTTTTCCATCTTGGAAATGTAAATGTCAAAAATGGGCAACATGTGGCATGGTGGTTAAGCCCATGGTTTTGTAAAACCACAAATGGTTTCCAAGTTGTAAATCACTATATAAGGAGGGCTTGGGGAGGAGTTTGTATAGTGGAGTTTTGTTTGCAAGGCTGGGTGCTAGAAGGATGCTAGTGATATCTCTCCAAGCTTGAGTTCAGGTGATGCTCTTGTAAGAACTTGCATTGCAAGTGTATTGTAATCTTCTTTGATTTGATAATACGTTATGCAGGTTCCAGAGGGTGGGGTTTTTCTCCGTATGGGTTTTCCTGTAATTTTACAATCAACATGTTGTTATGTGTTTATGGTTAATTTTATTCCATGTTCTAATGTGTTTCTTTTGAATCGCTAGTAATAATTTATATTGAAATCTGCATATTCGCTCTCTCAAGATTAGCTGTAGGAAGTGATTCTCACACCTTTGCTCTCATGATACTCTTACATATGCCTCTGGCCAAGTGTCTTTTGTCGGCTTACGTTACCCTTATCCTATCTCCTTGTGAAACATTGGAGTTGCATGATTTAAAGAATTGAACCAGCTTCTTTAGGATACTACTTTGTCAATAATCTAGGTTATCTTCTTCTCCAAGATGGTGTCGGTTATTGTTTTGTTCTCCCTCCACTGCATATTACTCTTACCTTTTTGGGTCAGCTATCACGTATGTTACACCGATCTCTCTTTCTGTAGATTCATGCATGCTTAGTTGCTTATGTCGCCTAGGATTTGTCCAATAGAAGTTGTAATAGATAAGTATTCTTCGTATTAAACTAGTTGTTGTGTGTATGTTCTCTATAGTATCTTCCTGGTACCACCCACTTCTCTGCATGTTGTTCGCATGCAATGAGATCACCGACTTAACTTAGTTTGTCGTTGGATTCTCGACTGTCTATCTCTTTTTGACATCAACTCGTATGGGATGGAAATAGTATTGTCATATAAATGTTTTTATTTTTTTATTGATTACAAATTTTTAGTCCATCGAATCTTGGAATATAGGTTAGAAGAAGTTATTAATATTGTTATATAAATAAATACCTTTTTAATTTATAATATAGATTATTCTTATTGTAATTGTAAATTGGTATATGGTAAGTTATTAAAATAAATACATAATGTCTGAAATGAAATATAAGCAAGTTCGTTAGTAGAATTAATGTTGGAATGTTAAGGTTGTTAAGTTATGAGTAATGAATAGATGCACTAACATAATTATTCATAATCACTATTCAATTTATAATGTGGTTGTTATTCTAGACATGTTAACATCTTATAGGAATTGTTATTTGTATTATCGTAATTGGTTTCAATAATTGTAAATATGTTTTAGGGATAGATATTAGAATCATGGATTGTATCAATTGACTTTTAAGTTGGTATATATGTAATTGATGGAAAATTAATATTTTGTAGATTGCGATTAATAGAATGTCGTTTATGATAATACTTATGTCTGCTAGTTTAATGTATTTAATGCATTAAAATTTTCTAGTATGTTTTAGAATCTTCTGTTAGAATTTTTTAATTCTAATTAAATGCTTTCCCTATGATGAGTTATTTCTTGATTGTGGAAGGGTCTCGGTTTATGGTATCCTTGAGGTCTTCTTCTTTGTTACTAAGTTAAGGCATGTTTTGTTGATTTTCAATTGGGAATGTGATCTTGGATCAAATTTTACTTTCTTTTGATCTTATGGGAAATGTGGATCTCACACATATGTCTATGTATTACTATTTGGGAAAATTTTGTATCTTATTATATGAGTAGGTGCTTGTGGAAGTTTCAGAATGGTTTGTCACCATGGTCATTTATTGGATCAGTTGACTATGCCTTGTTTAATGAAGTTAATTTCCTTCTTGTTATAATATTTTGTGGAGTTGTACCTTAGGAAGAGTGGCTTTCATTAGGGGCCAGACCCAGAAGAGGTTGCAGGGGTAACCTATCCCGTATATGTGATGACACTCTTATCCTAGTACACTTTTTGATCTCTCTATTTGTGAGTCACCTCTAGGAGTCTTCAGTTGCAGTTTATAGTTTGTCTTTGTCTGGTTCTTGAGTTGCCATGTGAGTCAACCTTGTTATTGTTTTTGATTCCTTGTGAGGTCAATTTGACTTGATGACTTGTTTTGTCTCCTATCACAGGGGGCGGGCTTTTGATTTCCACACGGTAGGAAGGAACGTGCCACATCTACATTGGGTCCCCTTTAGGTATACTATTTGTGATAGGTTTTCTCTGCTGGATCCATATTGCTCAGTGGTTGCGAAGCTTAGTTCCTTTGGCGAGTCACGACGTGGACGTCTACCTTTCTATATTTTATTCTATATTGTATTACACTCATTATGTACATGAGATGCCTTGTATCAATACTTGTATTATTCTAATATTTGTCACAATCTCAAGTATTGTATGTAACTCTTATTGTATTTGTATATCTGATCATGACTTCTCACGAGTCTATTAATTTATATGGCTATTGTAGTGTATTGTTGTTATTCATAGTAGCATAGTTGTGGAACCTTGAAACAATTATGGTAGTTGTTGTTACTTGTTATCTATTTTTTTTAAAAAAATTCAGTTGTATTATGAGATTGTCATAATGTTTCTGGGTTCCATGCCGGGGCATTACACACAACATATTAATAATCAATTATGCATTTGGTATAAATACACTAAATGTATATTGTGCTTTCTTTGATAGATTTAAATTGAAAATATTTATGTTCAAATAAAAATAATATTGATACATCATAATTTATGTTTTATAATAATTCCAATTGTATATAATGTTTGCATTTGACTTGAAGCATATGGAAGTATTTGTGGCATGGATCATTATGTCTAGGTCTTGTGCATATGATATTACATATTAGATGCACATTCTTCTCCAATGATTTCACTCGAAAAATATTAATGGAGACTAAACACATTCATGGTATATGATGTAGGTTTTGAAATCAAAGCTATCAAGTGTTTTATTTTTCATTAAAACTTATATTTTTTGTAAATATTTCAATGTCACATGGAAATATATTAAATACTGAGTAAAAATATTCATGACATAAAGAAGTGTTTCAATGTGATGTATATCTATGCTCTTGGCATGTTACGCACGTATGGTTGAAAAAAATTAATCACAAAAGTCAAAAATAATACAATCAAACGAAAGATGTTTGATAAAATTGATAATATCATATATTTTTTCATTAGATTAAATATTATTCAAGGAATGAAGGTCACATTTTTATTAACAACTTTACAAATATGTATCCCTTGTTCATGAAATATTTTAAAAAACAGTGATCTGAAAAATTGAGTATGTAATCTAGATGTAGTTATACACTAAAGTATACATACTAGGAAACAAATAGTGTCATAAAGTCATACCACTCACACCTAAAGAGATGATTGTTGAATACAATTAATAGTACTACAAATTATTGTGTTGATTGATTGGTACATCAACTAACAACCAATGTTTATGTTTATTATTATTGGATGCAAGCCAACAAAAAACATGATTTCTATAAGAACTTTGATGTTGATAAAATGAAAACATATCTTGGATTCACATCTCCAAATTTCAGATGGCCATGTTA